>CM053626.1:106198415-106215582 GCA_028646595.1 Phalanger gymnotis | reverse complement strand
TGAAATTTTCAACATGTTATCTAAATGGAATGTTAACAAATAATATCTTCAACCTCAAATAACATCATATGATTTCAACATTCATATTCCAAGACTGAATGTGCTAAAATTGGCAGCAATGTAGAGTCATTGAGTTACTGCATCGAGTTCATGTGAATCCTGCAAAGTGCATCACACTTTGCATGACAAATGAAGTGAATCATATTGAAGATGTTATTTGTTAACATTCCAATTAAATAAAATATTGTTGAAAATTTCAATCATTTCATTTCTTGAAAATATGCATTTTTGCCTATGTGTCCAGAGTTTAAGAACACCCTATAGTTTGATATTTTGTGACAGGAATGAAGCCCTCAGGGCCTTAAGGGGAGTTGTTAACATCAGAGTTAATGATATGTGCTCTGAATTCTAGTCAATCAGGTACAGGCTAGGACTGTATGAAAAGAGAGCCCTGTATGAAAAGAGAACTGGGAGAAGCAGTGCAGAGAGTGGCAGGATTCCGAGCAGACATCAAGAAGACATTGAGGCAGCAGACACAAAGGGAGAGCCAGCATCAAGAGAGAAACTGCAGAGTGTAGAGTGCTGAAAAAGAGAGAGTTATGCAGATCAAGGGACTTGGAGTCAGCAGAGCAGCAAAGGAAAGAATGCTAAGCAGAGAATTAGGATTTGTGAGTGATTTTTTATAGGAAGGCCCTAGCAGTGGAGGGAGTCTTGGTTCCTTCATATAATATTTTGTTATAATTTCTTTGTTACTACAGTGAGGTAGTCTTACTGGTTTTGAAATAATATTGCTACTATATCAACTTGGGGCATTGGTCCTCAGATTTGATCCTCTGTAATCTAAATAAATACTTTATCTGCCTTCTACCTAGAGATTTGCTTTTACTTTGAGATTCCAGACCACTCAGGTATGTCCATGGCCCTCACCAAGATCATGAATTTGACTTACTGCTATACCTGATAATGACAAGGTTGTTAGCAATTAAAAATTTCATTTTCCCCTATAAGAATGTAAACAGTTTAAGCTTACCGACCCTTACAATTTCTCTTTCATGTTTACCTTCTTATGCTTTTTTGAGTCTTATATTTGAAAGTGAAATTTTCTGTTCAGCTCTGTCTTTTTCAAGAATACTTGAAAGCCTTCTTGTTCACTAGACATTCATTTTTTTTTTCTTGAAGGATTGTACTCAGTTTTTTCTGGGTAGATAATTCCTGATTGTAATCATGGATCATTTATTTCCCAGAATATCAAATTCCAACCATTTAGTCCTTTAATATAGAAGCTATTAAATCTTGTGTTATCCTGACTGTACCTCTATGATATTTGAATGGTTTCTTTCTAGCAGCTTGTAATATTTTCTTTATGATCTTACATATGCATGTTTTCTATTTTGGGAACTCTTTTAAGAGGTAATCAATGGATTATTTTACTTTCTTTTACACTCTGGTTCTACAATATTACAACAATTTTCCTTAATAATTTCTTGAAATATGATATATAATCCTCTTTTTTCATTGTTTTCAAGTACCTCAATAATTTTTAAATTATCTATCTTTCATCTATTTTCCAGGTCATTTATTTCCAATAAGATATTTCACATTTTCTTCTATTTTTCTCCATTCTTTTGATTTTTTACTCTTTCTTAATGTCTTGTGGAGTCATTAGATTCCATTATAATTTTTAAGGAATTATTTTCTTCAGTGAGCTTTTGTACCAAGTTTTCCATTTGGCCAATTCTGCTTTTTCAGGCATTTTTCTCTTCAATGGATTTTTGTGCACCTTTTACCAAGCTATTTACTTTTTTGTGATTTTCCCTAATCACTCCCATTTATTTTTCCAATTTTTAAATTTTACCTCTCTTATTTGATTTTTTAAAATCCTTTTTGAGTTCCTCCAGCAATTATTTTTGGTTTTGTGTCAAATTCACATTTTTCGAAGCTTTTCATGTGAATTCTTTAATTTCACTGTCTTCTTGGTCTTCTTTCCTGCTCCTTAGTAATTTCTATGGTCCTGTTGTTATTGTTATTGTTGCTCATTTTCACATCTCATTAAAACTTTATGTAAAATCTTGGCTTTGCTTCTCAGATGGAAGGTTCACTTTCTCAAGGTTCAACTTTTTGTGCTGCTGTTCTGAGGGCTAATTTGGGGAGTCTGAAAGTTTTTAGTTCTTCCAAGGTGGTGTGATCTAAGGAGAGATGTGGTCATTGCTCTCCTGTCCTATACTCTGGCCCATGAGCCCCAAGAAGCACTTCTCTATGTTTCAGGACTGTGGCCAGAACTCCTTCTCCCCTGTGGTTGTGAGTAAATGCAACTTGGGCAGGTAATAGTGGTCATCTCTGCCCTAGACCTGAGGACAACAACCTTGCTCTTAAGTGAGCAGCCCGAGCACTTCTCTCTACCCTGTAACTGTGACCAGGGCTCATGGCTCTCAGGCAGAAAGTGCCAGTGAACTAGGTTTCTTTTGCCCTGAGACCCCAACTTGGAACCATGTATAGGTAATGCAAGGGGGTTCTGTACCACTGCTAGCAAATGATTATCTATAATCTACTTCTGACCACTTGCCCAACCCCCTTACAGTTTCTGTGCTGAAAGCTCCCAAAACTACTTCTTGGTTGATGCAGACATCCCCAAGGCATGGCTTGTATTGCCTGAGCTGCATTCCTATGGCCCACCACCACCCTGTTGAGACAGACTTCTCCTGCAACACTTCTAAGTTTTTTGCGGATGGAAATTTGTTTCACTCTACCCTTTTGTTGGTTCTGCTACTCCACAACTCAATTTGAGCTGTGTATTTTTTTAAAAGTTGTTTGGAGGGCAATTTGGAAGAGTTCAAGTGAGTTCCTTTTATTCCATCATCTGGGCTACATGAATTTCTTAATTCATAAATTGAAGAGTTTTTTTCATTCTCCATCATTTTTATCTCTCTGCTCCATTTGACACTATTAACTACTGACGCTTTTTGGATACTCACTCCTTTTACAAGTTTCCCATTTCTATTCTTACCCTGTTCTTCTTCCCCCTTTTTAGTCCTTTCTTGCATCATCACATACCTATCACCCTCTAATAGTGGATATACCATAAATTCTGGTCTGGGCTTCCTCTTTCTCTACACTCTTTCTTACTGGCAGCTTCCATGGCATTAATGATGATAACTACACAATTTATATATCAACTGCCAGTATCTCAAATTAGTCCTGCATCCCCAACTGCCTATTGGATATTTCTAACATGTAAAATGCAATATGTCTAAAGCAGAACTAATTATCTCTTCTATCAGTCACTATCTGTCCTATTTCTGTTAATGCACCACAATTCTTTCATTCTCATGTTTTAACTTTGTTGTTATAATTGACTCATGACTCTCTCTAACGCCAATTATTTGAATTATTTCTGTATCATAGAATCTCTCAGATCTGACCACATTCCCTTGCTCATCTAGCCATTATCTTAATTCAAACCCTCATACTATCTCATCTAGATTTGTGGTCCTATATATTATGAAGGACACTAATAAATTAGAGAACTGAAATTAACCTAGACTAGTCAAAGATGATCTTAACCACATACTGATGGGTTGAAAAACTTGATAGCTTTTCTTTGAAGAATTAATAATAAGAGAAGTTGCATTCATTTCATCTCCTCAGAAATTAGTTTATAATGCTTATTTCACAACAAAAACAGGGTATGTCACAACGCTGTTGCCAACCAGTGTTACTGGTCAGCTGGTAATGCTAAAGTGTATTCTTATCCAGAGTATGGAGATTCAAATAATATTTTTTTTAATATACCAAATATTTCTAACATAATCAGACCATGGGATATATTTAATGTTACACTAGATAAATATCTTTGACAAGAATTTGCTATCATATCAATTTGTCTTCCACTGACTGTATATTATTTGCTGTAAAATACAAAATATACCTGAAAATGTAATTATAAAGAAAGAATAAAAGGACCTAAAATTTGTTTATACAATCATGAAATTGAAATTAGTAGTACATTATAAGTTTTCATTCCATCAAATTTGGAATAAATTTTGACTGTCAGTGCCAGGTTGGGTCACATGTGCTTGATGCCATTATTCACATGTTATCTTTTACTTGATAATACTTTACCTTTACTGTCAGAACTTTAATTCTCTTGGTTTAAGAAAAGAAAATAGAATATCCTGGAAAAAATGTATCTTATTTCAGTTGACTAATACATCCACCTCATCCATTTTTTCATAGACCAAGAAATATCCCCAATGATTAATAAATAAATCAGTTTAATTCAATCTTGTTGTAGTGGGGTAATGAGTGTTTTTAAAATTATCAGTATGCGATAAAAATCACCCCAAAATCATAATTTGTACCAAGAAATTACACTGCTATTACTCACCAAAACAACAGAAAAAAGGGGGGGTGTTATCTGTTCAATAATATTTGATGTCTTTTTTTGTTGTTATTTTGGTTTTTTGTTTGTTTTCTTTTTTTGTTTGTTTGTTGTTCTTGTTCTTGCTTTGTTTTGTTTTGTTTTAAGAAAAGAGTGCAGAAAAGCCTTGGAGGGGGAAGCCATTATGTTCAACAATTATAGAATGATGGAATAAATTGTGTCTTATTCTCATACTGTAGTACTTCATTTCTCTAAAACTGAAACATGCTGGTAAATATGAGAACACTTTTATGATTTCATATGAAGAAGAATCAACAGAAACAGAAATATGTATATACACTCACTTAAATAGCAAAAATGTTAGGAGGAAAGGAAAGAGGGGTTCCAGCAAAAGACAAAGGAAGGAATAAGATGAAAACAAGATGGAAAGTTGTAGAGTTTCTGGAAAAAAATTAAGTAGGAGACAAAGAAAAATCATCTTTACTTGTTACTTTTTAGTTCTGTTTTGGTAATACTTCAGAATTTGGAATGCAATTTTGTCCTTTTTTACTGTATTTGATGATGGTTGTTAAGTTTATTATTTTTAACCTAAATTGAATTTATTGAGGAATAAGAGGGAGCATGATACAATGCATTAAAGCACTGGCTCAGGATTCAGAGAACTGCTGTTAAACACCCTCCACTGATATTACCTGCCTGACCTGGGATACTCTGCGACTCAGTTTTGTCATCAGTTAAATGAGATCATTAGTCTAAATGAAGTTCTCAGCTCTAGATCTAGAAAACAACTATAATCAAATGATACTGGAAAAAACAAAAACAACAAAGAATTATTTGTAAAGCCGTATAATTAATTAACCCCTTGGAAAGAAAATTACTTTATGCCTTATCCATTGTGTATGGAAAGGGAAAAAAAAAGCCAAATAGAGCTATTGAGAGTTTCCAAACAAAGGAAAACAATACTTCAATATGGAATTTCAATTTGCCCTGTAAAGCCAACCACATGCAAATGTATAAAGTATTTCAACATTTTTTTCTCCATACACTTCTCCCCCTCTTTGGCAATCCTTTACTTCCTTTTTAAGGACCCAATCCATACATTCAAATGTATATGTATATACATACACACATATCTATATTCCCATACATCTATGTACATGTATAGATATAGATGTATGGGTATTTATATAAGTGTATGTATATCCATAGAATAATGCCTGTGTATATCTAGATCTAAGGAAATGTAATACACATTGGAGGCAGCTTGGTGACACGTAGAGTCAAGAAGACCTAAGTTCAAATCAAGCAACAGACTCTTGCTAGCTGTGTGACCCTGGCCATGACACTTAACCTGTTTACCTAAAGCTCCTGCAGAAGGAAATGGCAAGACACTCTGGTAATTTTGCCAAGAAAAGCCAATGGAGAGGATTGGTGCACTGTGGTCCACAGGGTCACAAAGAGTCAGGCACAACTGAAAGACTGAACAAAAACACCAACCATGTATTTACTCAACACCCCTCCTCCATCAGCCTCCATTCTCCAAGTGTGCCCCCAACTAGATCCTGTGGCTTACATTCTGGGATCTGCTCAGAAATTTCTTACTTTCTGTCATAATATCTGCTGATACAACCTGTCTCTGCTCCTGACATAATACCTTCTTTCTTTGGAAATAATCACTAGACCTCAACTCTGCTAGTCAATTGTAGGGAGGAGGAAATGACTGCTTCCTGCCTGGGATAGCTCTGCTCATCCAGAGAACTAAAGAATTGAGGGAATTGTGCCATAGCATTGAGTAATGCTGCAATAGTCTTGAAGAAAAAAAAGATTATTATCAAGCTGGGGACACTCTTGCCCCACCCCACATGCTAAAAAATATCTTTGTTCAGGGACAGAGACCAGTGAAAAATGAAGTCCCAAATTGATGAGGTGTTTGAGAAAGCTTCAAGGTCCAATCCTCAGTGGTTACCTTGTCATCAAAGGAAAAGTCAAAAAGTAATGGGAGAATATAAAGGAAAAAAAAATATTGAAACAACCAGTGATGTTTGAGGGAAGAAAAAAAAAATCAGTTAAAATGTTGAAACACAAGAAGATAAAAGAAAATAGAAAGTATTAAAATAGGATTTTGCTCTTCTATTTTATTAACAGAATCTAATATTTAAATTTAATATTGTTTTATTAACAAAATTAAAACAGAAAAAAGAGACTACTAAGACTACAAATGACTGCAAAGATGTCTAAATAAATACTCTCAGACAAAGGACATTTCTTCATCTGATGAGACAGAGAAACTTATGGATTCCCAAGATTTCAATAGAATATCAAGGAAATCAAGAGTGAAATCAGAATCTTGAAAGAATTTAAAAGGACTAAATGACCTATGCATCAGAAAGAACAGAATAGAAAACTTGAACCTAAGGTGGCAAATCTTTCCAAAGAAACAAGAAAGCACAGTTGACCAGGAATACAAATGAATAGAAGTAAAGCAGACACAAAGAGCTATGTCTTGATCCTCTCAACAAGGTCCAGTTTCTTTTTGTTTGTTTGTTTTAACGGGACCTATCTATTACATTAGTGTTATTATAAACTCCCTTCCATGAAAATTCCTTCCATCAATGTAGATCTGAAATTTTTATGCTAAATCTCAGTAATTATGTCACTGAGAAGTTAAGAATCTTTCCAGTGGTTGCACACTTGCACATGAGAGAGGACCATGTCTTTCTGATTTCACAACTAGTTGTCTATTTACTCTGCTTCTTTTCTTCAATATAAAGTAAGATATATTAGTTCATAAATCATTTATTTGTACTTTGGTATGGGAAATAATCCATGTAAAATACACTGAAGATTGATGCACAAAACACACATAGCTGAAAGGAATTAAAGCCATTTTCCAAGAATAAACAGAATTCAGGGTATTCATGAGTAGATAAAAAATAAATTCAGGAAACATATGATAAACAAACCTAAACTACATGTCAGTGAATTTTCATATTTTTTCAAGCATTATAACTAGTCATGTAGTTTTCTTTTCTTATTTTCTGGGTAAATTTTAATCATAATATGAAAATTCATAAATATATTTAAAAGCAAATAATGAAACAGACTTAAAAATGTAAAAAAAAAGTTGGAACTGAGGCTACTACATTTTTAAGCTTTTATTATTTTCTTTTTTCCCTAGTTACATGTAAAAACAACTTTAAACATTCATTTTTAAAACTCTGAGTTTTGGGGGGGTGGAGCTAAGATGGCAGAGTAAAAGTAGGAACCTTTTTGAGATCTCTCTCAAACCCATCCAAAAACCTGAAAAAAAATGACTCTAAACAAATTATAGGTCAACAGAACTGAAAAAAATGACAGTGAAACAGATTTCCAGCCAAAGACAACCTGGAAGGTCTATTAGACCAGGCTGGGAAATGAGCACAGTTCAGCATAGGGTGAAACTTGGGGGACTGAATGATGGGCAGCTATGGTGGTTTCCACACTTCTCAACCCACAAACACCAAAGAAAAATTAAAAGATCAGTAGGAAAATTCTATCAGACCTGGATGAGAAAGGAGCAGGGTCTAGCCCCAGTCCCTGTGGAGGCAGCAACAAGGACTAACAATGCTTTCAGAGCTCTCAGTCCATGGACAGTGAGAGGATTGAGCAGCTGGGTGGCAGTCCTGGGTGGAAAAGGAGCATATCATGGCAGAGCTTGTGGCAGTCGTGCAGAGGGAATCCTCCTCACAGTTCCAAGGCAAAAAAGAGTGCGTGTGGTCACTCATAGACCAGACCACAGACCAGGAGAAGAGTAAACACCTCTCTTTGGATCATACCATCTTAGAAGAACTGAAAATTTACAGGTCCCTAGATGTATCTCTAAAAATAGCTGCACAAAACCCTTGAAGCTTGGGACAGAGCACTCTCTATGCTGGAAGCAGAACCCTACCTTAACAAAGAGTAAAAAGTCAAGTAATTGGTTGGGAAAATGAGCAAACACTAAAAAAAAAACATCAGACTATGGAATCATACTTTAGTGACAAAGAAGATCAAAACATAAAACCAGAATAAGGCAATGAAGTCAAAGATCCTAAATGCAAAGCCTCCAAGAAAAAATAGGAATTGGTAGCATACAATGGAAGAGCTCAAAAAGCATTTGGAATATCAAGTAAGAGAAGTAGACAAAAAATTGGGAAGAGAAATGAGAGTGATGCAAGAAAATCATAAAAATGAGTTAAAAATTTGTTAAAGGAGACCCCAAAATACAGAAAAAAAACTAAAAATAGACTACCCCCCCATGGAAGAAAAGGTCCAAAAAGCCAATGAGGAGAAGAATGCCTTGAAAAATAGATTGGCCAAATGGAAAAGGAGGTCCAAAAGACGAATGAAGAAAATAATTACTTAAAAATTAGAATGGAACAAATAGAAGCCAATGACTTCATGAGAAATCAAGAAATTATAAAGCAAAACCAAAGAATGGAAAAATAGGAGACCATGTGAAATATCTCATTGGAAAAACCACTGACCTGGAAAATATATCCAGGAGAGATAATTTAAAAATTATTGGACTATCTGAAAGCTATGATCAGAAAATGAGGCTAGACATCATCTTTTAAGAAATTATCAAGGAAAACTGCCCTGATATTCTAGAACTAGAGGGGAAAATAGAAATTGAAAGAATCTGCCAATCACTTCCTGAAAGAGAGCCCAAATGGAAAACTCCTACCAATATAGTACACAAATTCCAGAGTCCTCAGGCTAAGGAGAAAATATTGTAAGCAGCCAGAAAAAAAAAAAAAAAAAACATGTGGAGTAATTTGGAAGCACAATCAGGACAACACAAGATTTGGCAGTTTTATATTAAGGGATTAGAGGGCTTGAAATATGATGATGTGTCAGAGGTCAAAGGAGCTAGGATTAAAACCAAGAATAACAAACCCAGCAAAACTGAGTATTATACTTCAGGGGAAAAATAGACATTCAAAGAAATAGAGGACTTTTCAAGCATTCTTGGTAAAAACATGAGCACTGAATAGAAAATCTGACTTTCAAATACAAGACTGAAGAGTAGCATGAAAAGGTAAACAAGAAAAAGAAATCATAAGGGATTTATTAAAGTTGTGCTGTTTGCATTCCTACATGGAAAGATGATATTTCTAATTAGGGTGGTTGGATAGAATAGATGGAGATAGAAGTAGAGATAGAGATAGAAATAGATACAGGTATAGACAGAGGGCACAGGGTGAGTTGAATATGAAAGAATTATATAAAAAATAAAATTAAGATGTGGGAAAGGAATGTACTAGGGTAGAAAGGGAGAGGTAAAATGGGACAAATTATCTCACATAAAACAGGCAAGAAGAAGTTTTACATTGAAGGAGAAAAGGGGATAGGTTAGAGGGAATGAGTGAACCTTACTCTCTTTGGATTTGGCTTTTGGTGGGAATAACATACACATTCAATTGGGTATGGCAATCTATCTTACCATACAGGAAAGTAGGGCAAATAAGAGAGGAGTAGAGATGATAGCAGGAAAGACAGACTGGGGGAGGGGGTAATCAGAAGAAAACACTTCTGAAGAGGGACGTGGTGAAAATAGAGAGACAGAATGGAATGAAAGGAGGGGTACAGGATAGGATGGAGGGAAATATAGTTAAATCTTTCACAATGTGACTGTTATAAAAATTTTTTGCATGACTACACATGTATGACCTATATCAAATTGCTTGGCTTCTCAATTAGGGTGAGTGGGGAAGGAGGAAGAGAGAGTATTCAGAACTCAAAGTTTTAAAAATGAATGTTAAAATGGTTTTTACATGCAACTGGGACATAAGATATACAGGCAATGTGGTATAGAAATCTATCTTGACCTATAGGAAAATAGAGAGGAAGGTAGCAAGAGAAGAGGGTGTGATAGAAGGGAGGGAAGATTGGGAGAAGGGTTAATCAGAATACATTCTGTCTTAGGGTGGGGGCTGGGGAGAGATAGGGGGAAAATTTGGAATTCAAAATCATGTGAAATGAATGTTGAAAACTAAAAATTAATTAATTAATCTCCCTTCCTGCCTCCCAACTGCCCTCCACCATTGAGAAAACAATTTTATACAGGTTATACATGTGTAGTCACGCAAAACATATTCATAATTGTCAGCCTTTAGCAAGGTGCAGAAAAGAGAATATTTACAATGAAATTATAAATTTAAGAGATCACAAACCAGTTATCTACTATAAAACTATGAATTAGGAATTAAATACAGTAATTAAATAACTTTGCAATAAACCAAACAGTATAGATATTTCAGTGTTTTAAATAGTATTTCATTTTTCCCAATTTCATGTAAAAACAATTTAACATTCATTCTTTTAATTTTGATTTTCACATTCTTTCTATTTTTTTCCTTCTCCTTCCCTATGACGGTAAGCAATTTGGTATAGGTTACACATATGAAATATTGTAAAATATTACATATTCCTCGTGTTATACAAAAACAACAGAAACAAAATTAAAAGTAAATATTAAGCTTTGATCTGTACTAAGGCTCTATTTTTTACTATGAAGATAGCATTTTTTTCATTGCATGACTCCACTGTATTCCTAAGAATAGCTATTGGTCATCATACAATATTGCTTTTAGTGTGTATAGTGTTCTCCTGGTTCAGCTCACTTCACTCCACATCATTCGTGGAAGTCTGTCCATGTTTTTCTTGTTGTTGTTATTTCTTATAGCATGAAAGTATTCTATCATAATCATATACCACATCTTCTTTAGCTATTACCCAATTGATAGACATCTCAATTTCTAATTATTTAACACCACTAAAAGAGTTGATATAAGTATTTTTGCTCAAAGAAATCTTTTCCCCCCTTTTTTAGAAAAATCTCTTTGGGATACAAGCCTAATGGGGGGATTACAGAGTCAAAAAGAATGCACAGGTTTATAGCTCTTTGGGCATTGCTCTCCAGAATGGTTGGGACAGTTCATAACTCAACAATGTATTAGTGTCCCAATTTTCCCACAACTTCTCCAACATTTTCATTTTTCTTTTCAGTCATATTAGCCAATCTGATAGGAGTCAGGCAGAAATTCAGAGTTATTTTAATTTGCATTTCTCTAATCAGTCATGATTTAAAGCATTTTTATGACTATAGGGCAGGTAGGTGGTGCAATGGATAGAGAACTGGGTCTTGAGTCAGGAAGACTTCTTAGTGAGTTCAGATCGAGCCTCAGATGCTTACTAGCTATGTGACCCAGGACAAGTCACTTAAACCCTTTTTGCCTCAGTTCCTCATCTTTAAAATGACCTATTGAAGGAAATGGAAAAACATACTAATATATTTGCCAAGAAAAGCCCAAAATAGGATCATTGAGAGTCAGACTCAACCGAAAGAATTGAACAACAACACATAGATACCTTTGATTACTTCATCTAAAAACTGACTTTTCATACACTTTCACCATTTATCAATCGGAGGATGACATATTCTTAAACTTTGGACTCTCTTTTCATATGTTATAGAAGTAAAATCTTTATCAGAGATATTTGCTGTGACTTTTTTTACCTAGTTTTCTGCTTTTCTTCTAATCTTGGCTGCACTGGTTTTGTCTGTACAAAACCTTTAAATTTAATGTAATCAAAATTATCCATTTTACATCTTGTATCATTCTTTGTTGTTTGAGTATAAATTCTTCCTTCTCTATAGATCTGACATGTAAACTATTCCATGCTCTCCTGATTTATTAGTGGTATCACCCTTTATATCTAAACCATATGCCCATTTTGATCTTGTCCTGGTATATGGTATGAGATATCAGTAGATACCTAGTGTCTGTGAAAGTGTTTTCCAATTTCCCAGTAGTCTTTGTCAGATAGTGAGTTCTTTTTTTTTTCCAAAATGCTTATATCTTTTTTCCCAGCTCCAAAAAAGTAATTTTTGTGGTTTGATTAATCTGAATTTAGTTTTATATTAAGGATAAAATCAAAGAAAAATACAAATATAAAGAAGCAATCTCTTTCATTTTATTTGGTTTCACTCAACTTCTAAGATGCAGGGTGTATGTGGGGGTGGGAGGGGGTATGTGCTGGCACAGGCTATGGATCTTGTTTGCATGAACACACAGAGGCTTACATTTTAAATCCAGGGGACCAAAACTGTGTTAATAAGAGACTAGATAAAACAAATTACTTCAGGAACTGACACTTAACACTTTTTGTCAAGTAAATTTCTAATGCTATGTTTAGTTCCCCCCACCCACTTAGTTTCCTTCTTTTTAGGTTTATTTATTTTCACAAGGTCTTTTCAGCATCTTTTAAGATGCACAGAATGAGTTAAGGGTTTGGCAAATTGTAATAAGAGTTGTCAGAGGTAACAAGGAACAAAGAGGAGTTTTCATCACTTTATGATTGTTCCCCTTTAGGGCTTCAAAGATAATCAAAAGCCAATGGATGGGGGTTCTAAGACATCGAAAGAAAATTCTAGGGATTCTGCACTATCAAAGAGTAAAATAAGTTAAAATGGGGAACTGCTTCAAGGAAAATCTTGGCAAGAGATTTTTCATAATTGACCTCAAGGGATCTTCAAGTGTGAAGAGTATGTTTTGAAATGATAAACTTAAAGTGATAGGATGTAACTCCTCTTACTATATATTTTATCCAGAGCATGGGAGAAAAAAATGGTACCTACTTCTAACTTGGACATTTTCTGGGACTTCTAAAATATTTTAGAGAGAGAGAGAGAGAGAGAGAGAGAGAGAGAGAGAGAGAGAAAGAAAGAGAGAGAGAGGAGGCAGCTAGATGGCATAAGTAGACTTGGAGTTAGGAAAAGCTAAATTCAAATCCTGCCTCTGATACTGTGTCACTCGACAAAACCTGTAAATTTTATTTGCCTCAGTTTCCATATCTATAAAATTGGAATAGGGTCATTAAAGGATAAAATGATAAACATGTATAAAGCACTTTGCAAACCTTAAAGTACTATTTTTGTTCAGTAGTTTTTCAGTCATGTCCAATGCTTCATTCCCTATGCCACCCCAAATTTGTGGTTTTCTTGACAAAAATACTGCAGTGGTTTGCCATTTCTTGCTCTAAACTGAGGAAACTGAGGCAAACAGGGTTAAGTGATTTACTTAGGGTCACAAAACTAGTAAGTTTCCGAGACCAGGTGTGAGCTCAGGAGGGTGAGATTTCCTGACTCCAGGCCTGGCACTCTATCCACTACCCCACCTAGCTACCAAATGAATTATGCAAATTGTTATTATTGTTGCTGTTCTTATTAGTAGTATTGTTCATTAATAGGCAATTTTTAACTTTGCAACAATATGGTCAAAAGATATCCATTACAAACCAAATCATGTTTGCATCCCTTCCTTTCTTTCCCCACGATATTCTTTACTGGGGTTTAAACGTTCCCATAATTTATAAAAAAGGTGATTTTGTCTAGTTAGTTTCCTGTTGTTCTTGTTCCATGTATCCTATTGGTGGCCATTTGGTATAGTGCTAGCTGTGCAATCCCACTGCTACCATTATCCTCCATATTTCCCTTCCATCTATCACTTCCTATTTGTTAAAAAAAAAGTTAGCTAAACAATTAGGAGATAAGTGATTTGCCATATAATCACTATCAATCAGAGAAACAAATATTTCTGTGATGGATTTTTGGATGAGATGGAAAAGATGTAAAATAATTATTGCTTTGTGGTTAATCATAATGTAGAAATAACCATGGAATTGGAGTCCTATCATTAGCATTTAATAGCTATATAAACTTGAACAACTGTGTCAAACTTTTTAATCATTTGACCTCTCAAAGTGCCTTCAAATTTATGTCACATGAAGACAACTAAATAGTAAAGTGGATAGAACCCTGGGCCTGGAGTCAAGAAGACTTATTAACAATGTGATCCTAGGTAGGTCAATTTATCTCTTGCTACCTTCGTTTCCTCAATTGTAAAATAGGGATAAAAATAGCACCTACCTCTAAGGATTATTGTGATGATATGTAAAAATAGAAATGAGATAGTTATACAGTGCTTAATATAATACCTATTATATTGCTGGTTTTTAATAAGTTCTTGTTTCCTGCCTCCCTTCTCTTTCTGTGGTACTTTCATTGTTATTAATAAAAATAGGTCAACAGAAATTGCTGGAATAGCTATTACATTTGGAAAGTTTGTATGATCTTAATTTCATGTAGAAATGTACTGAGAATGATTTAGTTTAGCTAGATATCACCAAAGTATGGAGATTTATTTTCTCCTTAATGACCTTTTTGCATTTTGTGAAATGACATTTCTCAGTCATTCATCATTCTCTAATGTATACAAATGAGCTATTATAAACCCATGTTCTACTAAACTGTCACAAAGGCAAGGACATCTGTAGTTTTCTAGTTAGGGTTATTTGTGAGGAAGGCCTATTGCAGATGGATGGACTATAGTTGAAACTTGAAAGAAGATAGAGAAGTCAGAAAGTAGAGGTGATGATAGAGAGCATTGAAGACAGCAGATAAAAAAACAGAGTTGGAATAAAAGGGGGCAAAGCCAAGATGGCACTGTGAAAGGAGAGAAGTATTGGAGCTCCATCATAAATTCTGTCATATACCTCTAATCTAGTGAATCTGAGCAGATTTGAGAGAGTCAGAAGCCACTATTAGACTGATTAGGTAGGAGTACCAGGCATGGAATGGTACCAGACCACACCGAGAAGGCAAAGAACAGCCCAGCCAGCGTGCCAGTCTGGGAAACTGCTGGGTATGAGAACTGCGAGAGCAAAAGCAGGCTCATGGTAGAAGTACCAGCTATGTCAGGTATCCCCAGGCCTTTCAGTCCAGAACAGGAGTCTGTCAGAGCTGTGGGAGACATCAGTACAGAGCCTGCAGCTGTGGGAGCAACTACCCCTAAGGCCTCCTGCCCACAGTCTAAAGATTTGAAACCCTGCTTCTTGAACTTCTGGGAGCCATGATGACTGGGTAAAATGGCTCTCATCCCTCCCTTCCTCACCCCGATAATTCTCCTTGGAGAAAAAAACTTTGAAATACAGGAGACACAAGTGGGGCTTCCATAGACTTTTAGAAGCTGGGGTGGGGATGGACAGGGAGGCAAGATGGCCACATGAAAACAGTGTCTTAGCAGAGCTTTCTCAAAAGTTCTCTCAGATACAAAAAAGTAAATCTGAGAAGATTTGAGAGAGTTAGAAGCCACTAGTATACTGAGTGGGGCAAATTTTCAAGCCAGGAGAGTCCACAAGGTCTACAAGATGGATCTTTAGGCTGAGAGACTGCTCATGTGAAGCTGCACCAGACCACACCAAAGCGGAAGTAGCAGCAGAAACCAGCCAGCCATCCAGGCTGGGAGAAAGCTGGGTGCCTGAAACCAGGGGATATGCCCAGGCCTCCCAACACAGGACAGGAATCTATCAAAGCTATGGGAGAAAGCAGCACAAGGCCTGCAGCCTCAAGCTATCTACTCCTGAAGCTTGCAGGACAAAGGTTTGAAACTTGTCTTCTTGAACTTCTGGGAGACATAATGGCCAGGTAAATGCCTCTCATCCCTCCTTCCCTGACCCAGAGAGAATACATCAGGGAAAAACCCTGGAATAGAGGAGCCAGAAGTGGGCCTTCAGTAGCCAAACAGTGGGAATTCCTGAGTCCCAGAAGGGGGGAACCAGCGAGGGTCAACACCAGGAACCTAGTCGTGCCTTTGCACAGCCAAGGGAAGGGGAAGACACCAGCATAGACATTGGCTGAGGCCACCCATGCTGGAGAGCAGCCCCAGGGGAAGCGGAGACTTCCAGCAGCCAGACGACCCCTTCCCCACACCTATGGAAAACAAAGGGTGTAATAAACAACGCCAATAACTAAGTTCGCAATTAACAGAATATGAAACCTGGGACAGAGATCTCCAAGCCCCAAAATCAGAAATCCACTGTAAAGAAAGGAAAAATCTAACCAACATGAAGAAGAACATGAAAAAACCGAGGACCATTGAGTCTTTTTATAGAGACAGTGAAGATCAAAATACCAAATTTGGAAGAAGAATTGACACTATACCCACATCTGATATTTCAAAAGGGAATGTGAACTGGTCTCAAGCCCAAAAATCATCCCTAGAAGAACTAAAGGAGTATTTTTATAAACCAAATTAAGGAGGTAAAAAAATGGAAAATAAACCACTGATGAGATAAAATCTTTAAAAAGTAAAATTGGTGAAATGGCTAATGAGATTCAGAATTTAAATAGAGAAAATGGCACCCTTAAAGGTAAAATCAACCTATTGGAAAAGAGGACTTAAAAGCAAAATGAAGACAGCAATTCATTAAAAATTAAAATTGAGCAAGTGGAAGCTAATGACTCTATGAGGCATAAAGAAATACTTAAACAAAATGTAAAGAATTAAAAAATAGAAAAAAAACGTGAAATATCTGATTGGAAAAAAAAATGACCTGGAAAATAGAATGAGGAGAGACAATTTAAGAATTATTGGTCTACCTGAAAGCCACTATGAAAAAAAGAAAAAAAAAAGCCTTGACAAGATCTTCGAAGAAATTATCAAAGATATCAAAGATAACTTCCCAGAGGTCCTAGAACCAGAGGTGAAATTAGTCATCAAAAGAATCTACCAATCACCCCCTGAAAGAGATCTCAAATTGAAAACTCCAAGAAATATTATAATTTCAGAATTATCAAGTCAAGGAGAAAATACTGGAAGCAGCCAAAAATAAACCGTTCAAATGTCATGGAACAACAGTCAGGATCACACAGGATCTTTCAGCTTTTACATTAAATGACAGGAGATATTGGAATACGATATTCAG
>CM053626.1:106155951-106197915 GCA_028646595.1 Phalanger gymnotis | reverse complement strand
GGCAGAAACTGGGCATAAACCAATATCTTACACTGCATACCAAAATAAAGTCAAAGTAGGCTTATGATTTAGGAATAAGTGCTGATACTGTAAGTAATTTGGGAGAGCAAGGATAGTTTTTTCTGTCAAAGATATGGGAAAAGGAAGAATTCATGACCCAACAGGAGCTAGAGGGCATTAGAAAATGTGAAATGGGTAATTTTGGTTATGTTAAATTAAGAAGTTTTGTATAAGCAAAGCCAATGCAACAAAAATTAAGAGGAAAGTAGAAAAGTGGGAGAAAAATCTTTATAACCAGTGTCTCTGATAAAGGCTTCATATCTAAAATATACAGGGAACTGAGCCAAATTTATAGTAATACAAGTCATTCCCCAAATGAGAAATGATCAAAGGACAAGAACAAGCATTTTTCAGAGGAAGAAATTAAAGGTATCTATACACTTATGAAAAATGCTCTCAATCACTCTTGATTAGAGAAATGCAATTCAAAACAACTCTTAGGTACTGCATCTCTCCGGTCAGATTGACTAACGTGACAAAACAGGAAAATGTTCCCCTTAAAAAGTAAAATTGGCCAAATGAAAAAGGAGGTAGAAAAGCTCACTGAAGAAAATAATTCTTCAAAAATTAGAATGGAGAAAATGGAAGCTAAGGACTTCATAAGAAATCAAGAAACAATAAAAGAAAACCACAAGAATGAAAATAAAGAAGACAGTGTGAAATATCTCATTGCGAAAACAACTGACCTCAAAAATAGATACAGGATAGATATTTTTTTTTAAATATTGGACTACCTGAAAGCCATGATCAAAAAAAAAGAACACAGACATCATCTTTCAAGAAATTATTAAAGAAAGCTACTCTGATATTCTAGAACCAGAGAGTAAAACAAACATTGAAAGAAGCTGCCAATCACCTCCTGAAAGAGGTTTCAAAATGAAAACTCCTAAGAATACTATAACCAAATTCTAGAGTTCCCAAGTCAAGGAACAAATGTTGCAAGCAGCCAGAAAGAAATAGTTCAAGTATCATGGAGCCACAATCAGGATAACACAAAATTTAGCAGCTTGTACATTAAGGGATTGGAGGACTTGGACTATAATATTCCAGAGGGCAAAGAAGCTAGGATTACAACCAAGAATCACCTACTCAGCAAAACTGAGTATAATCCTTCAGGGGGAAAAATGGACATTCAAAGAGATAGGAGAATGTCAAGCATTCTTGATGAAAAGACTAGACCTGAATTGAAAATCTGACTTTCAAACTCAAGAGAAGAATTAAAAGGTAAACAGGAAAGGAAAATCATTAGCTAGTCTTAATAAGGTTAAACTGTTTACATTCCTACATGAGAAAATGATATTTGTAGCACATAAGAACTTCCTCATTGTTAGGGCAGTTAAAAATCTATGTTACTCTACAGGAAAGTAATAGGGGAAGGAAATAAGACAAGGGTGGATGATAGAAGGGAGGGCAGATAGCAGGGCAGTCATAATCAAAACACTTTGGAGGAGGGACAAGGTGAAAGGAGAGAGAAAATAGGATAAATAGGGCGGGGAGAATAGGATGAAGGAAAACACATTTAGAAATAGTAACTGCAAAAAAAAAAATAAAGCAAGGTTCCCTCCTAAAGGCTTCATTTCTCAAACTTATAGAGAATTGAGTCAAATTTATGAGAATGAGACATTCCACAACTGATAAATGATCAAAAGACACGAACAGTTTTCAAACAAAGTAATCAAAGCTATCTATTGCCATACGGGGAAAAAAAATATTTTAACTCACTATTGATTGGAGAAATGCAAATTAAAACAATTCTGAAGTACTGCCTCATGGCTATTAGATTGGCTAACAGGATAGAAAAGGAAAATGACAAATGTTGGAGGGGATGTGTGAAAAATGAGACCTTAATGCATTGTTCTTGGGGTTATGAATTGATTTGACAATTCTGTAGAGCAATTTGGAACCATGCAAAGGGTTATAAATCATGCATATCCTTTGACCTAGCAATACTACTACTGCTACTATGTCTGTATTCCAATAGATATAAAAAAAAAACCTAAAAGGAATAGGAACTATATGTACAAAATTTCTTATAGCAGTTCTTTTCTGGTGGCAAAGAATTGGAATTTGAAGGGATGCCCATCAATTGGAGGGTGACAGAAAAAAATTGTGGCATGTGATTAGGTTGAAATACCATTGTGCTCTAAGAAATGATGAACAAGATGCTCTCAGAGAAACCTGGAAAGACTTCTATGACCTAATACAAAGTGAAATGTACTCTGTATAAAGTAAACACAAATATTGTAGGATGATCATCTATCAATGACTTTATTCTCAGCAATAGATTGATCCAAGACACCTCTGAAGGACTTATGATGAAAAATCCTATCCATCCACAGAGGAAAAAAATGATGGTGTTTGAATACAGATTGAAGAATATGTTTTTAATTTATTTTTCTTGCAGATGTTTTTTGGGGGGGGGCTGAGGTTTAGGTTTTTTTTTTTTCACAACATGACTATTATGAATATGTTTTGCATGACTACATTATTTATAATCTATATCTAATTACTTGCCTTCTCAAAGAAGTGGCATGGCGAGGGAAGAAATGATTGAATTTGGTAGTCAAAGTTTTAAAAACAAATATTGAAAATTGTTTTTATGTATAACTGGGGAAAATAAAATACTATTTTTTTAAAAGAGAAAGTTAAATTATGGCTTGCCAGATTTTCTCTTTTAATAGATTGTATTTCAAGTTTCTAGTTTTCGTTCTCTTAATCTGAGCATTTCATATTTTTAAAAACATTCATTCTATTTCTTCAAAGTTATCACTTTCGAGGGTGTGAAACATAACTCAACAAATTAATTTTTTATGATTTCTTTTATTTCATTTTTGATTCTTTTGAATTCTCTTTTTTCATTTTTAATACAAATGATTTGCTCTATTTCATCAGATAGATTTTTGTTTCTCTATTTTGTTAGCTCTTAAAAATAGCTACCAGTTTGATTTAAAGTTTTCATTAATTGTATTAATCTTTTTCATTTCCTTACTGTCTAATTTGCCAGTCATTTAAACATACTTTTTTATTGCATGTCCAATTCATTTGTATATTTTTCTCTCTTTTGTGGATGAAATCTTTAAGAGATATAACTTTATCCTTACGGTCTACTTTAGTGGCGTTACAGAAGTTTTGTTATACTGCCTATTTGTTGTCACTTTCTTTAATTAAATTTTCTACTTTTAATTATTTTTCTTTAAACTACTAATTCTTTAGGATTTAAATATTTACTCTACAGATGTATTATTTTTTTACTCTTTCAAATTTTTATTGAATTTTTAAAAGATTTCATTGTGGTAAGTAAATTACGTGCCTAATATTCCTGTGTTTTGGGATTTGCTGGTTTTTTTTGTAAGATTCATATTCAATTGTTTTAAAAGTGACATGCATACCTGAGAAATGTGTAAACTCTTTCATATACTCCTTTAGCATTTGCCGGCATCAGAAAATGTCTAAGACTATAATTCACAAAAAAAGATGCCTACCTGCATGGTTGAACAGCATTTTCTAATAAAAAAATTCTTCATTCCAAAGAAATTAAAAGTCAAGGCTCTACCCTACTTCCTAAAGCTTATTTAAATTGTTAAAAATGTTATATTTACATAATCTTCTTCCAATCTTCATCTCTTATGCTAATGCAATATTGGCATTGATATTTGCACAAAACTGTCAATGATATAACTGAACTCAGCTGATTCCAAAATGATTCCCACTTAACACAGGAAAAACTAGTGCCTTCCTGTTTTTTTTAAACATAATTAATTCCATTTTACGATGCCATTGAGTTTACTATGTCTACAGGTTTCCACCTCTTTTTTCTCTACTAGAAGACAGCCTTCATGGTATACAGTCAGATGACTTGTGAGTACCCACTATTATTTTTCATTTCCTGCATTCCAAATCACATTTTCCAATATTTATGTGATCCTCAGCTGTGAGAAATCCATATATTTCTGGCAACTCCTTTATTTATTTTGCCGATAAGAATTTAAGAACCATTCTTACAGCTATTTTAACTTATTTCTATTTTTTTAATTAATTTATGTGGAATAAATCAATATGGATGTAGTTCAGTTAGTCCAAAGATATGTCATTGCAGTGGTTCTGATACTGTAGTAGGAAGGCTGAATTTATAATCTCAAATATAATCATGTATATGTTTGAATGGTTCGAAATCGCAAGGTATGAGAGATTCTCTAAGTAGAAAGCAACAAAACATTTATTTAGGCCCCACAGTGACAGATTCACAAACCAGCCTCCCCATTCCAATATTGTGATCACAAGACCCCAGGCCCAATAGGCCTGCTTCACAAGAGTAATCAGGAGGCCACAGACAAGCATGATAACATTAAACCACATATTCACTGGCCTCAAGTCCTTGCTCACACTCCTGGGTCCACAGGGGTCAGCTCTGCTTCTGCAGCTCCTTTTTCCAGCTTCAGCTGTAGCTGCCTTTTAGCTTGCCTCTCCTTGCAGCCGAGCCTCTGGCGTTCTCAAGCCCCACCTCAACAACCAGAGACCAATTGGTTCCCTAGTTGGGCCCTCTTAAGTCATCAATCTACATGCACACAGGTTTCTCACCTGATAGGGCTTTGGGCATGGAACTTAGCACTTAACAGCTGAAAGTACTTTCACTGAAGGTAAACAAAAGCCAAACTCCTCAAGGGTGCCCCCCAAACTAAGTGCTAAGGAGCCCATTTTATCTTATGGACACAGATACAAAGATGGAACAACCATGTTTACAATTAAATCAATGTTTATAGACTCCCTGATTACTAGAAAAAGGAGTTATATGAGATTTAGTTTTTTTACATGCCTTTGTTTAGTCTTCAAAAAATATGTAAGAAAGTAACCAAATTTGAGTGTGATCAGCAGGCTTCCTATGCTTATGCAACTTATTGTCTGTAACTTTTCATATTTGAACCTAGGGAAGGGAAAAAGCATTTTTATAGCACCTATTACTTATTCATTGTCTGGAACTTTTCTTATTTGAAACCTAGGAGAGGATGAGAAGGGGAAAGGGAAAAAAAAATTTATATAGTTCCTTTTACAAGGAGAGCTACCTAAATGGGTCATCTTTTTGGACTAACTCTTCTAATCTATGCAATAGTTTCAACAATCCCACTAGCAGCTGCTGTGGAGGTATAAAACCAACAACAACCAGTACACAGAACACTGCAAAAGCCCAAGTCCTTTTGATCTGCTTTACTAAGGAAAGCAATGTTAAGAACTTAACAATCTTACTTTAATCCAGCATACAAATATCATTCACTTAGTTCAAGGGAAAAAGCCAGCACCCTGAACTTCAGAGCAAATACAATCAAATTACAAACAGATCAAATACAGTTCATAGTTACCAACATCTGAGTTCAGCCGGGAGCTCGACAACGGCTTGCTCAGAGTCATGTGTCACTATTGCTGCAGCTCAGAGCTCTGAAAAAAGAAAGCCAACCTCTGGTTTTATATATCTTGTTCAGGGTCAAAGGTGAGTCACACATGTGACTCACCCATATGACCTAAAATTGTCACAAAAATGCAACTTAAACTCACATGGTCTAAAAGACTCTAATGTCACAAACATGTCACTCAAACTTATTTTTATTGCCAGTCCAGCAATATAAACACATGCTCTTCTTTTCTCTGTGTAATAAGGGCCACGATTTCAATGTCCACCCTTAAACTGTAAAGTGAAGTGTAATGTTGAAATTTTAAAAAATAGTAAAATGTATACAAAATATGAAAATATCAGCATAATATTGATAATGATCATAGCTTTATATTTAAATTAAAGATAGTTAACAGCAGAGACTTAGTGGGAGTTTAAAATACAACTTCAACACAAAGAATATTCTGTCTTCTCTGACATGATTATTGTTAATGCAACAGTGAAGCTATGCTTAAATCTTTCCCTGCCTGAGTACTATGCTAGGAACAAGCACACACACACACACACACACACACACACACACACACACACACACACATCCACCCCCACCACCACCACCACCAACGAAATGAGAAGGTGAGAAGAGAGGAAAGAGGAGAGAAGAAAGTGGTTGACACTGGATAAGATAGTAAGAAAATCATTTTATCATAAGGCATATAAGGTCATTCTTATTTGTTCAAGAGTTATTAAAAATTTGTATATTTCATCACAGAGCCAAGATGATGGAGTAAAAGCTGGGTTCTGCTTGAGCGCTCCCCAAACCCCTCCTAATACCTGTAAAAATTACTCTAAACAAACTCTAGAGCTACAGAACCCACAAAATGACAGAGTGAAATGAATTTCCAGCCCAAGAAAACCTGGAAGGCCAACAGAAAGAATATATCATGCCATGCTGGGAGCAGAATGCAGTCCAGCATGGGCCCAGCTGGCACAGACCAGGTCCAGAGCAGGCCCCAGAGAACTGAATCACTAGCAGCTGGGGTGCTTTCCAGACTTCTAAACCCACAAACACCAAATACAAAGTAGAAATCAGTGGGTAAACTCTGTTAGACCTGGGTAAGAGAAGACCACAGTTGGCCCATCACTGGGGCAGCAGAGGTGGTGACAGTGGCAGAAGTTGCAGCAGCAGCAGTGGCTGTTTCCAGAGCTCTAGGGCCACAAACGGTGTGGGGCTCAAGCTGCTGTTCAGAGGAAGATTACATGAATCTATCTGCTGGTCTGAGGCAGGACTCTTTTGCTTTGCCCTGTTTGGATCTGGGTCAAAGTCCTGGGTGGTGGTTCTGTGGTCAGGAGGAGGGCTGGCATGACAGAGCTTGTAGCAGTATTGGAGTGAAATCCTCTTCACAGTTCCAAGGCAGAAAGGAGTGCTTGTGATCACTCACAAACCAGTCCACAGACCAGGAGGGGAATAAACACCTCTCCTTTGATCATACCACCTTAGAATAACTGAAAATGTTCATGTCCCTAGAAGTATCTCTGAAAAGAGCCACACAAAACTCTTGAAACTTGGGACAAAGCACTCTCCACTAGAAGCAGAGTCCTGACTTTACAATGTAAAACCAATCAGTAAATAAAAGGCCATTGAATAGGCTTCAGGTGGGGCCAACAAAGGGAGGTATGATTAAAGACATGCCCACACCCTTTCACTAATTAGATATGAGTCCCCAGGCTAGTTAGCAAACTAGTTTGCTAGTTTGAAAGAGGCAAGAAGCTTTCAAGGACCTAAGGGGAGCTGCTAAAGCCAGAGCCAGTGATATGTTCCTGAGTCAATCAGATGACATCTAAGATTGTATAAAAAGAGATAATACAGCTTGGAAACAGCAGAAGCTGAGAAATTGAGGAAACTGAGGACCAAGGATAAGGAGGAGCAGAAAGTGAGGAGTGAGAGTGGAGCTGGACACAGTGGAGTCAGAAGCAGAGAGCAACAGGATTCAGAAGTGGAGGGCCAGCTTCTGAGGTGTGTGCAGAAGAGAGTGCTGAACACAAGAAGGACTTTCAGAACTTGGAGTCAGTGGAGCTGCAGGAGAGAGTGCTGAGCAGAGACTTAGGATTCATGAGTGTTCTTCTTATAGGAAGGCTCTAGCATTGAGGGAAAACACAAGTATGGTTTGATTTACTGCTATAATATTTTGTTATAATTTTTTTGTTACTCTAGTGAGGCAGGCTTATTGGTTTTTGAATGTTATTGTCACAATATTGGATTGAGGGCATTGGTCCTTGAGTCTGATCCTTTGGAGTCTAAATAAATGTTATACTTCCTCTGCCTTCTACCTGGAGAATTAATTATACTTTGTGATTTCAAACCATTCAGACAAGCTCATGGTCCTCTCTGAGGTCATTAAATTTGCCTTACTGATGTATACAAAAAGCTCAAAAGTCAAGTAATTGGCTGGGGAAATGAGCAAACTGTAAAATCAGACTGCAGAATCTTACTATACTGGCAAAGAAAATCAAAATACATAGCCAGAAGATGACAACAAAGTCAAAACTCCTACATTCAAAAGCTCCAAGATAAATAAGAATTGGTTGCAGGCCATGGAAGAGCTCAAAAAAAAATTAAAAATCAAATAAGAGAAATAGAAGAAAATTTGGAAGAGAAATGAGAATGATGCAAGAAAATCATGAAAAATGAGTCAAAAACTTGCTAAAGAAGTCCCAAAAAATACTGAAGACAATAACAACTTAAAAAATAGACTAACCCAAATGGCAGAAGAGGTCTAAAAAGCCAATGAAGAGATGAATGCCTTAAAAAGCATAATTGGATAAATGGAAAAGGAGGTCCAAAAGTTCACAGAAAAAATAAATTCTTCAAAAATTAGAATGGAACAAATGGAAGCTAATGACTTTATCAGAAATCAATAAATTATAAAACAGCAAAATGAATGAAAAAAAGTAGAAAACGATGTGAAATATCTCATTGGAAAAACCACTGACCTGGAAAGTAAATCCAGGAGAGATAATGTAAAAGTTATTGGACTACCTGAAAGCCATGATCAAAAAAAAAAAAAAGAGCCTAAACACCATCTTTCAAGAACTTATCAAGGAAAACTACCCTCATATTTGGGAACCATAAGGGAAAATAAAAATTGAAAGACTCCACCAATCACTTCCTAAAAGAGATCCCAAAAGAAACACTCCTAGGAATATTGTAGACAAATTCCAGAGTTTCCAGGTCAAGGAGAAAATATTGCAACCAGTCAGAAAGATACAATTCAAGTTTTGTGGAAATACAATCAAGATAACACAAGATCTAGCAGCTTCTACATTAAGGGATTGAAAGGCTTAGAATATGATGTACCAGAGATCAAAGGAGCTAGGATTAAAACCAAGAATCACTTACCCAGCAAAACTGAGTATAACACTTCTGGAGGAAAAAAATGGATATTAAATGAAATACAGGACTTTTAATCATCCTTGATGAAAAGACCAGAACTGAATTGAAAAATTGTTTTTCAAATGCAAGAATCAAGAGAAGCATGAAAAGGTAGACAGGAAAGAGAAATCATAATGGACTTATTAAAGTTGAACTATTTATATTCCTACAAGGAAATAAGATATTTGTAACTCCTAAGACCTTTCTCAGTATTAGATTAGTTGAAAGGAATTTGTATGTGTATGTGTGTGTGTGTGTGTGTGTGTGTGTGTGTGTGTGTTTCTATATATGGATGTGTATGTATGTGTATACATATATGTACATATATCATACATATGTATGTGCGTATATGTATAGTATGCATGTATGTATGCATATATAGACAGAGCACAGGGTGAGTTGACTATGATGGGACAATATCTAAAAAATAAAACTAAGGGGTGAAAGAGGAATATATTGAGAGAAGGAAAAAGGGAGAGATAGAATAGCGTAAATTGTCTCAAATAAATGAGACAAGAAAAAACTGTTAAAATGGAGTGGAAGAGGGGAGAGGTGAAAGGTAATGAGTCAATACTACTCTCATCAGATTTGGCTTAAGGAGGGAATAATATACACATTCAACTGAGTATTTTACCCTACAGGAAAGTAGAGGCAAAGGAGATAATGGGCAGGGGATGATAGAAGGGAGGGCAGATTGGTCAGAAGTAAACATTTTTGAAAAGGAACAGGGTCAAAAGAGAAAATAGAATAAAGGGTGACAGGATAAGATGGAGGGAAATAAAGTTAGCCTTTCACAATATACCTATTATGGAAATATTTTTCATAATCAGACATGTATAACCTACATTGAATTGCTTGCCTTCTCAATGAGAGTGAGTGGGGAGGGATGAAGAGAGAGAATCTGCAAATCAAATTTTTTAAAACAAATGTTAGAAACTGTTTTTTTTTTTTTACATGCAACTGGGAAATGAGATATACAGGCAATTGGGTATAGAAATCTATACTGCCCTACAAGAAAGTAAGGGGAAGGGGGCAAAAGGGGGGTGGGGTAATAGAAGGGAGGGCAGACTTGGGGAAGGGGTAATCATAATGCATGCCATTTTGGAGTCAGGGGTAAGGAAGAGATGGGGAGAAAATTTGGAACTCAAAATACTGTGGAAATTAATGTTGAAAACTAGAAAAAATATATTTTTTTTAAAAATTTGATATATTTCCCAAGTCATACTTATTAGCAAAAGTATACAGTGAAAATGTTTTCATGAAGTTATACTAGAATTTCAGTGGGACACTTTATATTTTAATATCAAAATATAAAAGCTCACTCAAAATTTCACTTTTATATTTGACTAGAATGTTTTCACTTGAACGACATAATAGGATTTTTTTTGTCTGTAATCAAGGTGAAAAATTATATTTATATAATATATATACTTATAATTATATGTATATTGGCACATGTGTGTATATACTCTTCGGGAGCAATGAAAAATCCCCCCCAACTGCATGATGTAGTCTCATTAGCTAGCTCCTTGAATCTTGAATATCTCAAATCAGGATTTCATTAGTTGTACTTAATCTGTTATTATAACAGATAATGTTATAATAACTAAAATGTTATTATCCCACATTAAAATACATAATCTCATTATTCTTCTACCTTTTCTTCTTGCTAGAGAGTGAGACCATGTAGAAGGGTACAGTAACAGCCTGGTGAAGGAAAACAAGTTATCACTTGTGCCAAGAGGAATAGAAACGTGTAGGAGCAATGCGACTTGCAGCTGCTGTAGGGTTTAAAAGACCAATAACACCAGCATATAGTAGGGCTGCTAACTTAGTTTCATTGATCTGCTTTTCTACGGAAAGCAAATTTAAAGGTATAACAATCTCAGTTTAATCAAACATACATATATCATTCACTTAGGGGGGAAAAGATCAATTCCCTGAACTTCAAGGCAAATACAAACAGCAATTACAAACATCAACAGACAGACTTTGTTTGATTCAAATTACAATACATAATTACCAGAGAAGGACCAATGGGTCCGGATTACAAAGCCAGGGGCAGTTATGGCTTGACCAGAGGCTCAACATTCCTTCTGTGAGTGTGCCCCAAAAGTCATACTCCAAGCTCCCCTCAATTATGTCCTGTTTGAAGCCCTAAGGGCTCTGACCTCACCCAGGCTGGATGTGTGGAAGTTCCCCATCCCTAGTATCACATCATATACAAGTTGATGACTCCTGATTGTCTTAATGCTGAGAAATAGCTGAGAAATACTCCAAGACAAAGACAGCAAAAAGGTTTCCCACCCATTCAAACAAAAGGGAGACTTGATAGTCTTAGCATCCCAAATGGGAAGAACATGGAAAAGTCTGATTGTGTTAACAAAATGATGTGACTCAATGACAGTAAGAAGGACAAATGTTGTGGGTTTTTAGAAAACACAAAAATATACAAAAAGATAAAGAGTAGACAAGATGGTGAACAGAAAATAGAGAGCCAGCTCTACCTCTGTACCTATTTGCCCCATGATAAGACTATAATGTCTCTGAGAAGGAATAAGTTCAGGAGGCTAGAAGAGAAGGTCAAAAAGATTAAGCTAGCTGCAAGGGAAAATGGCTAATAGTAGGAAGCTCAGTTTAAATTTATGCATTTGACTCTCACCAGGAATACTTGTGTTATTTAATTGACTAGGCATTTATCTTTTAAAGTACATGAGATGAATAGTATCTGAGGTCATAAACTGTTTGGGTCATGCCTACAAACTGGGTAAAGGATTATATAGGTCTAGAAGCTGCAATCACATAGCCTCTGCATTAGTTTTAATAATACATATTTAGGATCATCTATATAGATCTAGAAGAGATTTGAAAAGCTTTTTAGTTCAAACCTTTTTACAGATAGGTAAAATGAGACCTAAGTAGGTTAAATGACTTGTCCAAGATTGTACTAGTAGCAAATGTAAAAAATAGAACTTGAACCTGGATCTTTTCAGTTCTCTTTCCACTATAATTACTTTTCTATGGACATGAGGCATTACCAATACAGTCTATAACCACTTTGGGCTTCTGATGATTTTGAAATGACACCTAAAACTTCACCCCACCCCTGTCCCAGTAAGGAGAAGTTTCACTTTGGAGAAAATATAGAACAGAGAAAGGGCAACAGCAAATGACATCTGCAGACCCAAGATATACAGAGTTCAGCTCAATTCTGCATTTGTAATGGCAGGGCACAAGCAGTAGAACCTTCCATTTCATAATAAGAAGAGAAATTATTTTTAAACTATTAGGAATAATAAAGTTCCATTTGAACAAATGCATTCCTTTCCTATTCACATATTATTCAATTCTTGAATTTAATAAACATAAAAAAATGAAGAAAAACTGTGTGGCATAGTGGGCAGAACACTGAATTTAGAGTGAAAAAAATTTTCATTATAATCCTGGCTCAGTTACTTACCTGGTGTGACAATGGTCCTCTAAGCCCTAGACATTACTCTAAGACTACAGGAGGCAGTATAGTACAGAGGAAAGAGCCTGGAATGACTGTGTAAGTGCTGTATACGAATGTGATGGGATACTATTGGGCTAAAAATGAAGTAAGAGATACTTTCAAATATTTGGAACGCCATATGAAAAGGTGAAGTATAAAGTAAGCAGACCTAGAACAATATACAGCATAAATTTTAATATTATAAAAATGAACAGTTTTGAGCGTTTATAAACTTTTGAAGAATGAAGTGAGCAGAACAAAAACTAAATACACAATAACAAGATTACTGTAAAAACAACTTTACAAGCTGTAAGAATTCAGAATAATAACTGCTTGTGATTCAAAATAAGTAACCATTCATGATTCCAGAGGTTCATTGATGAAAAATCCTATGCATTACAGAGAGATAATGGATTTATGGTTCAGAAAATATATATTTTACATGCAATCTTTTTAGAAAAATTATTTTGCCTGAACATGCATGTTTGTTACAAGGATTTTTTTTCCTTTTGTTTTTCAAATGAGGTAGAAGGATGAAGGGAAAGAAAAAATATTAGATTGATAGAATGATAGATTGGGCTACTAAGTATATGAAATATTGTGTGTACTTTCATATGAAATCACTCTAATATTAGTTTTGCTTAATTCCTTTACTTTGCTACAAGAGACCTCTCATAAAGTGAGAAAAATCTGTAAATGTTTGGTAGTATAAAAACAAAATATAGTAACAAAACAATTTATTTTAAAAGCTCTGAAATCAGAGAGCCTAGGTTCAAATCCTAATTCTGTTATCTATTATCTATATGGTCTTGGCCAACTTGCTTAATTTTTTCTTTGGCATCAGTTTCCTCATCTGTAAAATTAGATATGGGGGAATTGAGTAAATGATGTACAAGTTCCTTTCCAGCCTTAAATCTATGGTCCTATTATAATGCCTCATCTAGAAGATCCAGGATGATCTAGGTCCATGTAGACTCCTAGGATTTAGAGTTTTTTGCGCATTTCCTAAAGCAAGAGAAATTTTATGGTTTGGGGATGGGAATGGAATGGCAAAAGACATTACAAAAGGAGAAGACAAAATACAATAAGAAGATGGGAGACACTTAGCCTTCTCTTAGCAATCAAGAAGTAAGATGTTAGAGTTCCAGAGCCTTCAGAGAAATGAGTGCTTTATTGATGACCAGAGGTGTGATTTTCTTTCCTTATGCAACAGAAAAAGAAAGGCAAGAATAGAGGGGGAACAGCCTAAGAGGTTTAGATTGTTACAGTAGAAGCCAATTGAGTGAGCTCATTCTCCAATCCTTCTGCTAGGTGTAACTGACACCTGTCTCCAAGAACATTCCATTATTCTCTTAAAAACTATGTTTTATGGAACTAGTTTTATATATCATAAACTCCTGGTGACCCAGGTATTGATACAATATTGGGTTATTGGGATAGCACCAGGAGCAACATAAGGAATATCAGCCTTCTGTCATGTAGCTTTAGGGTCCCAACATGCAATTCATCATTAGAGAATCCCCATTGTCTAACAGGGGCATAATCCCAAACCATTCATAAGCTTCACCACTATATGTCCCATGGCAGAATTTATGTGTATCTTGGCCTTTTAGTGTGCCCTACTAGAAAATGAACCTTACCTGTGTTTTCCTATGTAACTCAGGTGCCTGAACTCATTAAGATCCCTCATGCTCCAAAGGGACATCTATTGTTGCCCAATGATCTAGCAAATTATAGAAGTGCTATATTCTGCTCTTAGAAGGGAATTTCACACAGACTAAATCACATATGTCCAATAATTAAATCACTGAGTTAAATGTGATGACTTGTGCATTTACTTATTTCATTTAAATCAGCTACCTATCTTTTTTTAAGTTATTTTAGAAAAATAACCCAAATAGTCTCTGAAAGCTTGGTTTGAGCAAAGAACAAATGTTAGTCATCTGAACATGTTCTACTTTTTGTTTTTAAGAGGAAAAATGTTATTCACACCTTTAGCTGTTCAGCTATTCTCTCCTCCCCTTAGGGAAATTATTTAATTAAAATAAAAGCACAAGGAAAATATGAAAGAAAAGCAATTAGGAAACAAAGTCATTTATCAGGGCCCATTAACGTATGCAATCTTTTATCTTTCTGAGGGATTATAATCTAATTCTTCTTTAATTTTTATTCCTAAACTTAGGCATATTAGGAAATAGGTGGAACTGGGTAAAATAGAAAAAGCTAAAACTCTGAGGTCAGAGGGCCTGAGTTAAAATCCCATTTATGAATCAATCTATTTGCCCTTGGATAAGTCACTTAACTCCCCTGTGCCTCATTTTCCTCATCTGTAAAATGAGAGTGATAAACTAGATGATCTCTGATTTCTGGCTTTTTATTATTTGAAGATTCTATGACTTCTTTGGATTCAGTGTTTAATGGTGAGTATAATCAATTTCAATGCCAGTTGTCACATGAATATTGGTATAGAAATTAAACCATTGGCACTGGTTAGTACATAGCTGAATCGTGGGTGAAGGCATTTTCCTCAACAGAGTTATTGGTATTTTGACAAATGTCTTGAGTTCTAGGACACTATGACATCTTTATCCATATTCTCCTCTTCTATCCATCACTCCAACTGCATCTTTTAGCTTATCTTTCTCTACTAATAAACCCCTTAAGCACTAGTCATGAAATCTACTAAAATTTTATATTTTAAAAAGCTCCCCTTCAGTCAGAGGTGTTTCACCTTGTTTCAAGGTGAGTGTTCCCAGAATGCTCCCAGAAAAGGGAAACATTAAATAATCTTCACATAGAATGATGTTATCAAAAACTCAGGAATTATAGGAAGGGTAGGGGGTTAGAAATGCAGTATCATAGAGATAAAAATGCAATTTTTGAGTGTTTACTCCAGTGTTAACTTGGTTAGATTAGGAAAACAGAGATATTCTTCCTGTAGAACAAAGAATGACCCTGGCTTTTATTTGTATTTATTTTTAAATCATTCTATTGACGACTTTTTTTTCGTATTGTGCAATACACTTTTTCTTATATAAACCTAACCAATGAAAGTTAACTTTTTACTCACTGAAAAACAATTCCTAATGTCATTGTGTTCAACATTTCACACTCATAGTCTCCACCAAGAGGAGTGGAATTGTTTTTCTTTGTTTATGTTCTGGGTTGAGATTATGTATTTAATTTGTACTTATAGAATATATAATTCTCAAACTTTCTTCTCATTACATCCAAAGGAGAATCTAAAGTGCCTATGAATAAAAACGAAGTGGGGGGTAGGAGTGCATATTTTCCTTTCCTAAGTGGATGGATGATATAAAAGTAGTAGAAATGTGTAGAGAAGGGACTTATGGGAGCCAAGATGGTGGAGTAAGCAGTAAATTACTATAACTCTCCCATATACACCTCTAAACAACCATAAAATAGTTACCCAAAACAAATCCTGGAACAGCAGAACCAGCAAAAAGTTGGAGTGGAAAAAATATTTTAACCCAAGAAACTTGGAACATCAGTAGGAAAGGTCTTTCTCACTCAGGTAAAAGGTGAGTGCATTCAAGGACCAGAACTGTTCCAGCAAGGCAACAGCAAGCCCCTCATCAGCAAATCACCAGAAGATCCTCAGCCTCAGGGTGGTGGAGTAGGCAAATTGCAACATCAAGACTCCCCAGTTGCCTCAGCATAGCCAGGGGAATAGGCAGACTCCATCTCTAAGAACACCTTGAGTTTCAGCATTGCCTTAGGCAAACAGGCAGCCACCAGCAGCCAGACACACCATGGCTTCAGTGTAGCCCCAGGAAAAAGCAGAAGCACCCCAGCAGGCTCAACATAATCCAGACACCAGCACCTGGACCCCAGCACAAGACCAGCTAAGCTGCCAGACCTGTATGGCTTCCGCCAGCACAACCCACAACCCCCTCCAAGCTCTCAGTGTAGCACCAGATACAAGGTTCCCCTGTGGTCTTCAAGGGAAAATCAATGCAGCACCAAGTAAGGAGCCAGAGCCTGCCACCCCTCTAAGGCTGATAGAATGCCTTTTCCACTCTGGAAGTAGAGATTAAATTTAAAAGAAAGATAAAAGGCCAAAAGAGATGAGCAAAAAAACCAACAAAAAGTAATCTGACCATAGAAAGGTCAAAAGAACACAACGATGTCAAACCACGTAAGGGCAAAGCCCCAAACAAAAATGGGAAGCAGTCTCTAACCCAAAGAATACTCTCAGAAAAGCTCAAAAATTATTTTGAAACTCAAATAGAGAGGTAGAAGAAAAATTGGGAAAAGAAGTGAGAGTAACACAAGACAATTATGAAAAAAAAGAGTCAAGAGCTTGGAATTGCCTAAAAAGTAGAATTGGCCAAATCAGAAAGAGAAGCAGAGAAACTAACTGGGACATTCAACTCCTTAGAAGTTAGAACTGGGCAAGCGGAAGCTAAGGACTCTATGAGACATCAAGAACCAATAAGAAAAATTCAAAAGAATAAAAAATGGAATAAAATATAAAATACCTTATGTGAAAAAAAAAAATCGACCTGCAAACTAGATTCAGGAGAGGCAGTGTTGGTATCCTTAGACTACTTGAAAGCCATAATCAAAAGGAGGACCTAGACAGCCACTTTCAAGATATTATGGCAGAAAATTACCCTGATATCCTGGAACCAGAGGGTAAAACAATCAATGAAAGAATCTACCAATCACCTTAGTCAAGAGAACTCAAAATAAAAACTCCAAGGAACATTATAGCCAAATTTCAGAATTATCAGTTCAAGGAAGAAATATTGCAAGTACCCAGAAAGAAATACTTCAAATATCAGAGAGCCACAATAAAGTTACACAGGATTTAGCAGCTGTGACATTAAAGGACTAGAGTTAATGGAGGATGATATTCTGGAAAGCAAAGGAACTACAACTATTACTAAGAATCATTTGCCCAGCAAAGTGAAGCATAATATTTCAAAGGGGAAAAATGGTGATTCAATGAAATAGGAGATGAACTAAATCAAACAAATATATTATCTCCAATATCAATATCAAGAAGCAAGAAAAGCCAAAAAAAAGGAAAAATGGAAAAGAAAACTTAAGGGATTCAATGGAGCTGAACTCTTTATATTCCTACATGGGAAAATGATACTTATAATTCTTAAAAATAGTAGCACTATTTGTGATACTAGTACAACTAGAAAGAAAATACATAGAGGGTATGGTATAAAGTAAATTTTAGAAAATGACATAAAAATAATTATTCTTGTCAGTATTGTCTCAAAGAGGGAATAATGTACACAACAGTTGAATACAGAAATCTACCTGACAGAAAGTAAAAGTAGAAGAGATTAAGTTAAGGAGAAGCAAGAGGCACTGACAGAAGACAGGGTACATGGTAGGGGGGAAGTATTAGAAGCAAAACACTTTTGAGGAGGGAAAGAGAGGAGAAGCAGGAGAAACAGGAGGAAAGATAAGATTGAGGGAAATAAAGTTAGTTATCATAACTGTGAATGTGAATGGGATGAATTTTCCCATAAACTGAAGTGTAAAGCAGCCTGGATCAAAAAACAGAATCCTGTAATACATTGTTTTCAAGAGACACACTTGAAACAGAGAGACACACATAGAGTAAAGGTAAAGAATATATCATGTTTTTCCTGAAGTAAAAAAAAAAAAAAAAAAACAAAGCAGGGGTAGCAATCCTGATCTCAGACAAAGCAAAAGCAAAAATAGACCTAATTAAAAGAGATAAGGAAGAAAACTAAATCTTCAAAAAGAAACCATAGACAATGAAGTAATATCAATCCTAAACATATATTCACCAAGTGATATAACATTCAGATACTTACAGGTAAAGTTAAGTGAGTTAAAGGAAGAAATAGACAGCAAAACTATGCTAATGGGAGACCTCAAATGTCTCCTCTCAGAATTTAATAAATCCAATCAAAATTAAACAACCAAAAAAAAACTATGGAGCATATGGCACCTACACAAAAATTGACTATGTATTAGGTATAAAATCCTCAAAATCAAATGTAGAAATACAGAAATATTAAATATATTCTCTTCAGATCATAACTCAATAAAATACATTACACAAAGGGCAATAGAAAGATAGATAAAATTAATTGGAAACTAAACAATCTAAGCATAAAGAATGTGGGTCAAAGAACAAATGATATGCTCTCAGGAAAAAAAAAACTTGGAAAGACTTACATGAACTAATGCAAAGTGTTGTACTGCGTACAAAGTAGGTTGTGATTTTCCTTCATTCTTAAAGAGGACCATGATATCAGGGAAATGATAAAATGATTTGTGGTTGACTTTGATTTGAGTGAGGGAGGGCTGTGCAAGGTCACCAGCCTCACTTTCTCCTCCATAGCTGTCTGGGTCCAGTGGCCTAATATTCACCGGGGTGACTGGAGATGGCCCAGGGTACATTGGGAGACCCTGGCCCTTTCAGGCTAAGGTCTTTCTTTTCAGGTTTTCACTCTGAGTGAAGTAATGCCCATTCAATAAATGGACTTCTTTAAGAAGTTAATCAAGGGATGGCCCCTTTAATCAAAACTCAAAAAAAAAAATCAAACTGGAAGGGGAAGAACTTCAGAGTTCCTGGCCAAAAGAGAAACACTTACTGTTTGCTATTTACATTCCCTCTGTGCTGGGAATGCAGGACCTATTGTCCAATGTATGACTTCCAGGGTCAGTTGGGTTTAAGGATTGGTTTTTGAGAGAGAAATCTAGCCAGTAAACCCAAAGTTAAGGAGGCTAACAACAATAGAATATGGTTATGAGCTGTGAATGACTTAGCTATTTTCACCAATACAATGATCCAAGACAAATCTATAGGACTTATGATGAAAAATGCTGTCCAGCCCCAGAGAAAGAACTGATGGTGTCTGAATAAAGCTTGGAGCATATGTTTTTACTTTATTTTTCTGAAGATTTTTTAATGTTTTTTTTTTCACAAGAAAACTATTATGGAAATTTTTACTTGACTAAATATGTATAACTTATATTGAATTGCTTGCCTTCTCAATGGGTGGGGTGGAGGGATGGGGAGGAAAGAATAGAGAAATTTTGAAATTCAGAAATTTTAAAAATGAATGACAAAAATTGTTGGTTTATGCATTTGGGGGAAAATAAAATGAGAGAGAGAGAGAACACATCACAGAAACAATCAAGAATTTAAATAAAGAGACTGACAACAATGAGAGAAAATCCAAAAATGTAAAGGATGCAGCCAAAGCATTGGGGTGAAATTTCTCTAAATACTTACATAAACAAAATAGAGAAAGAACTGATTAATGAATTGGGGATGAAATTAAAAATAAAATAAAAAAATTAAATCCCCAATAGAGAATAAAATTGGAAATCCTGAATCAAAGATGAGGTTAATATTTTTTTTGCTTCTCAACCAAAAGGGGATTTATTGATATCACAACCCCATTAAACACAGAAACAAGGCCTTGTTACAATAAACTGCTCAAGAGCACTACAGTCAGGGGAGCCAAACCAAAACAGGGTCCCAAGGCTGGTCTTTATTTGACCTTCTTCTTGGGGCACAGATTGTTGGTGTGGCCACACTTCTTCTTATAGTAGTTTACAATGCAATGGTGCAGGCAGGCATAACACTTGAGTCAGATCATCTTGTTACAGTTATACTTCTGAACCAACTGGCCAGCCAGGGAATGCTCAATGATGCCCCCTCAAAGACACAGCACCAAGTTCAGAGTCGACTCTTTCTGGATGTTGTAGTTGGAGAGACTTCAGCCATCATCTAGCTATTTTCCAGCAAAAATCAGGCTTTGTTGATCTGGTGCGCTACCTTCTTCTTCCTGGATTTTGGCTTTGACATTCGAGATAGTATCATTAGGTTTGACCTCAAGCATGATGGTCTTGCAGGTCAGGGCAAAACAATTTGCACACAAATAAAGTCAGATCTAAATAACTGAAAAAATAGCAAATTCTCACGGGTAGGCCAAGTCAGTATAATACAAATGCCAATTCTACCTAAGTTAATTTACTTAGTGCCATACCAATCAAACTATCAAAAATATATTATGCAGATAGAAAAAATAACAATAAAATTCATCTGAAAGAACAAAAGGTTAAGAATATCAAAGGGATTGATGAAAAAAATAAAAGGAAAGGTGGGCTAGCAAATACCAGATCTCAAACTATATTATAAAGCAGTAATCATCAAAACAATCTGGTATGGACTAAGAAACAGAGTGGTAGTTCAGATTAAGTACACAAGACGTAGTAGCTGATGACCATAGTAACCTAGTGTTTGATAAACTCAAACACACCAACCTTTGGGATAACAACTCACTATTTGAAAAAGGCTGCTGGGAAAATTGCAAAACGATAAGGTACTAACTAGATATAGAGCAATATCTTGTACTATACAGCAAGATATGGTCAAAATGTGTCCATGATTTAGACATAGTGACACCATGAACAAATTAGAAAAACAAGGAATAATCTACCTGTCAGACCTATGGAGAAGGGAAGATTTCATGACCAAACAAGAAACAGAGAGCATTACAAAATGTAAATTAGGTAACTTTGGTTATATTAATAAGCTTTTGCACTAATGAAACCAATGCAACCAAGATAAGAAGGATAGCAGGAAGATGGGAAATAATATTTACAGCAAGTATCTCATTTCTCAAATATATAAAGAACAATGTCAAATTTGTAAGAATGCAAGCTATTTCCCAGTTGATACATGGTTAAAGGATATGAACAGGCAGTTTTCAGATGAAGAAATCAAAGCTATCTATAGGCATATGAAGAAGTGTTCTAAATCACTTTTGACTACAGAACTGCAAATTAAAACAATTCTGAGGTACCACCTCACACCTCTCAGATCAGCTAATATGACAAAAAAGGAAAATGACAAGTGTTGGAGAAAATTTGGGAAAATTGTGACACTAATGCATTGTTAGTGGAGTTATGAACTCATCCAACCATTCTGGAGAGCAATTTGCAACTATGCCCAAAGGGCAGTCAAACTATGCATACCCTTTTTTCTAAAGAGATAATATTTTTTTTTTTAAAAAAAGGGAAAAGAACTTAGCTGTGGAAAAATTTGTATAGTAGCCTTTTGGTGGTGGCAAAATATCAGAAATTGAGAGGATTCCTGTCAGTTGGGGAATGGTGGAACAAGCTGTGCTGTATTAATATAATAGAATACTATTGTGCAATAAGAAATGATGAACAAGCAGATTTCAGAGAACCCTGGTAAGACTTGTATAAACTGATGCAAAGTGAAATAAGCAGAACCAGGAAAACATTGCATAAAGTATGAGCAACATTGTGTGAGGATTAACTATGAAGGTCACAGGTCTTCTCAGCAAAACATTTATCCAAGACAAGTACAAAAGACTCATAAAGGAAAATTCTATCTACCTCCAGATAGCAAACCAATGGACTCTGAATGCAGATTGGAGCATACTTTTTTTCAATTACCTTATTCCTTTTTGTGGGTGTTTTGTTCTTTTGATCTATTTCTTCTCTCACAAATATCACTAATACAGAAATGTGTTTTACATGATAGCACATATAACCTATATCAAATTTCCTAACATTTTCAGAACAGGAGAGGGAAGGGAAGAAGGGAAAAAATTGGAACTCAAAATCTTGTAGAAATGAATGCTAAAAATTGTCGACATATAATTGGGAAGAAAGTAAAATACTATTTAAAAGAGTAAAAGAAATGTCTACAGGAGGAAAAATGTAAACATATTAAACATAATTTAACCTTGGCTAGATTGTTATTATTTTAAAAATCTTTTCAGTTTTTTTTACATAATTTTGTTTTTTGCAGAAATAATACTGAATTTAAGAAGAAAATATATTTGCAATACCACAAAGAAAGGATATATTTCAATTATTGTTCATGTTTCCATCCATTGAATTGTCCTCTCAAGAGTTGGAAGAGTTAAAATGTAATGGATACAATTGCCTGAATTACAACCAGGGAGAAATTTAGATGTCAGAAGAAGCTAGCTCCCTAAGTCTGGCATTGATTATGTTTTAGAAAAAAAAACTAGCTGCACCTGGCAGCTGAAACAAGAATTTATAGGAAATAAGACATGGGAAGTCAGTATTTCCTACCTACCACTGTTTTGTGAACCTAAAAATTGTGACGTAAAGACTGACAAATTCCTAGTTTACTTGTGGCTGTTTTCATTTTTTTTTTGATTGATGCAGAGTTTTGAAAAACTATTGACACAGGAGGTAGGAGAAAATGCCTTTTTTGTGAAATATCTGATCATTCTTGTCAAAATGAGACCATTTTACTTTGTTGCATAGTTGTTTGAAAGATTTGAATGGAAAAGACATATTTTTAAAATATATGTATTTTGAAACATCAGTTTAGAGACCCAGAGAACAGTCTTCTCTTCGCTAAGGATGATTACTTTATAAATGATGTGAATGACTTCTCACTCAACTCAGGAAAGAATGAAAAGGAGGAACTACGAGGCAATTTCCAAACACTAAGAGGAACGACAATTCATATAACAGAAGACACAGACGCTTTACCACCTATTCCAGGTGGGTGGAAGGGATTGCTATCCAGGATTTGAGGCTGGAAAAATTCCCAAGAATTTCTATAAAAACAAACAAACAAACAAAAAGCTTGGAGATAAGTAAGCAAGGGTTGATATTTGAAGAGTCTTTTAACCTCATAGACTTCCCTTAGCATATGGTCTGGGGTGACTCTGATGAAATGAAATAGCATATATAAAGAGTTTTTCAAAAATTAAAACATATATAAATATTATCATTATTATCATAGTAAATATATCATAAACATCATCACCTATGTTTATAAAATATATGAGATAGCTTGGTGTCATAATAGTGATAGACTTGAATGAAGATCAAAGTTTAAATGCTGACTTAGACGCATTAGTTATGTGACTTTAGGCAAGTCATCTAGCCTTTCTGATCCTCAGTTTCCTTATCTGTAAAATGAGAAAGTTGAACATGATTTGTTCTAAGGTCCCTTCCTAATTTATATCTACCATCCTATAAAGGCAGAGATCCAAGGCACTGGATTACACAGCACTGGTTCATCAGTTCCTTTTGGATTTTTTGTTGTTTATAGGATAGATAGGAATGAATTTCCACACTCCTTCCTATTCCCCCATATACATGTAAACTGCCTATGGTTGGAGTATTATAAGACAAACTATGAATTTTGTTTCTAGGACTCAGCAAGTGTCCCTATTTCAGAGCATTTCTGACTAATAACAATATTAGCCTTGCAGAGGTAGCAAATAATGCTTCTTTGAGAAGCAGGTAGTGCTGTGTTTTAATGTTCAAATGGCTGCCCCTGGCAGAGAAATTAGCTTCGCTCCAAATGGGCAAAACATTGTTGCTAAACAGAAATACTATTGTTTGAGAACTTTAATGATTTGTCCTTTGGATATATTTTGGAGGAGGGGATGGGGCAGAGGAGCACACACACACACAAAAAAAGAATTCTCTGCTGTTGGACTTTTAAAAAGCTTTTGAAACTAATTATTCTAGAATCATAATTGTTGACTTTCCCCCCTTTCTTTTAGAAATGCCATTTCCAACTTCATTATTCTGTTGGGGCTAAACATACTTTCTTCATATGACCCTTATTACCTAAGCGCATACAACTGATTTTCAGTGTTTTTCTACATCTATAAGCAACCTAATTCAGACTGTATCTAGGCACTGGGCAATACTAGAGCGAGACAAGGGAAAATGCACACACACACACACACACACACACACACACACACACACACACACACATGCATACCACAACCAAACATTTTCAACTTTAGATGACTTCCTGGAGGTATAAAGGAAGAAGCATGAACTTAGAATCAGAAGACCTGGGTTTCAATATGAACTTGAATCAAAAGGCATGGGTTTCAGTGAGTCCTACATCTGATGTTTCTTATCTATAAAAATATGGACACATCACAATACTTCCCTTAGCCTCCATTTCTGCATCAATAAAATGACAATGATGATATTCATAGGTTGTATTCAGGAAAGACCTATGTAAAATGTTAAAATGCTAAATATATGTAATTTGTTATGATCCTTATTAATATTCTCATGCTAAATATTTGACCCAACTGTTGACTGAAGTCCACATTTTTCCAGAGAATAGAACTGTGACTATATTATATCAAAAAATGTGTTCTAGTGTCAATTTGGATAGCTCTTGGTATAATGAATAAACTCTTCTACATTCCCTTTGTTATCTATCCTGGGTAAATTAGGAAATATTAGAGTTTCCTATTCTCATCCCAATCCCCACCTACCATCCACCCAAACATTCGCCGTGCTCAAAAATTCTATAGCATAGAAGAAGACATAGCAAAGATAAGAATTTTCCTATAAAGTTAAGAAATCATGTTTGGTATAGACACAACACTCAATCTGGATACAGATTTGTCAACTCACAGCATACCACTCCTGGTTCCAGCTGACTGAAAAGAATATATTTTAATAAATCTTTTTTTTCTTGTAAGTCTAATGCATGAGTTTTCTTTTCCCTCTTCTACTGTAGGAACTTCGGTTCCCAAACGCCCATTGGAGAGACTTTTACCATCACATGAAAGAGGTGAAATGAGTAGGAGAAGCTGATAAAGTAACTTCCTCATGTTTCAATTTCTCAAAATTAGAAAGCTCTCTAAACTAGAGTACTTGTTCTTCTTTGAATATGAGAACTTCATCCCCCAACTCTGTGTCTTTTCACTAGCTATCATTCATGCATGGCATGGTCTTCCTCTTCACATCTGCCTTCCAGCTCCTCTGTCTTCCTTTGACTCAATTCAAATATATTCTTCTGCAAGAGGCCTTTCCAAGTACCCCCACTGCACCCCCCCATCCCTAGCACCTTCACTCTGAAATTTCCTTCCATTTCTACTGCATATAACTTGTGTGTATAAATGTGGAAATGTGCATGTAGTACATACAAATTACATTGTCCCTCAATAATAATAATAACTAGTATACACATAGTGCTTTAAGATTTTCAAAGCACTTTACATCTGTTAGCTCTAATCTTCATACAAAATCTGTAAGGTAGATGCTGTTATTATGCCCAGTTTCCAGATGATCACACAGATCCTAAGTTTCTGAGGCTGCAGATATTCCCGAGTCAAGATTCAGCATTCAATTCACCATTTCATTTCCTTGAGTATAGGAGGGATGTTTTGATCTTTCCTTGTATTTTCATGATTTAGCAGATTGCCTGGCACATAATAATCATTTAATAAATGTTTGTTGAGTGATGACAATACTAAGTTCTTATGTGATTTAAATAATTCTTATATTTTTATTATGAAACATTATCATTGCTAATCAACATTTTTATTAGCTCAAGTTAGCAAATGTGCTTAAAATGAAAAAAAAATCAAATTTTTATGTTTGTATCAATTCTAGCATTTTTTTAAAGCTCTTTCATTACTTTAGATTTCACCTTCCTCAATATGTCCCAATTCCTGGAATCATAGCATTTTATCACTGGATAGTGTGATATCATCAGGATCCCTATGCCAAGACCATCTCTCTCTTTTAACTCCTCTCTTTTTATTATTAGGAGGTACCCTGTTTAATAGACCTGAGGCCCAGCAAGCAAGCTGACCTTTGCATAGCAACAATCCTTTGCAAATCACGCTCTGGATGAATTCTGCTGCAGCAAAATCCCAGAATTGTTTCTGCACCAGCCCCAGATGGTCCTTGATCTCCAACAAACACCTGAAGGAAATGTTTTCTTGTCATGAAGCTCTGCCATTAAGCAAACTTACCTCATTGCTATCACCTTTCATTGTCTTGGCTACAGCTCACTGTGTAGCCACTGCTATATGTATAACAGTTTTGTCTTCCTAGGGAGATCCTGGCACATGTGTCTAGCTTCCCTCCTTCAATGAAATAAAGAAAGCCTTTTACTTATGACCACTGTTAGCTCTTTGATTTTGTTTTATTTCTTAAATTTAGCTGTGATTGTGATCACCTTTGTGAGCTCTTTGATGTTTTTCTGTGTTAACTGTTGTTGTGATAATTTGAGTGAGTTATTTAGTATTTTCAGAGTTAACAATGGGTACATAACTTCTTTGACTCTTTGGTCATTTGCTTGCAGATTTGACAATATCATTTATTCTAGACTATCACCCCAATTTTTGCAGACGAGGAAATTTGTTCCTTGAGTGTGTCAGTGACTTGTTCAAAGTTGCTTACAAAATAGTAGCAAAACCACTTCTACAGCTTTCTTCTCATCCCACCCAGTTCATTTCCTTGGCACTCTGCTATCACTTTTCCTTCGAAAGATATGATTTTGTACTTAAACCTCAGAACTCATTTAAGAAGAAACACGGTCACATTTAAACAAACAAAAAAAATCAAATCAAATCTTAAAATCATTTTAAGCAAGAATTTAATATAGAGTAATTTTGTTTATATTTTAAGAAACCAAAAAAAGTGAATAGAGGCAAATGTACATTTAATGAAGCTAACAGTAGAATATGGATGGTTTAGCATTATAATCACAAGTGTAATCACCACTACAATAGCCCTAGCATGGGAATTGCTGATAAGTTTAAAAAAAAGAAGATAAAACAAAACAACAACAAAAAACAGAAGAAAAGTATCAAAATTCTGGACTCTATGTGTTTAAAAATAAAATTATGTTTCTGTTTAAAATTTGTCTTATATTAAATAACTATGGGAAATAATACACTGATGAACAAACTACTACAAAAATATTTTATTCATAAATGTTATTGAATATAATTTTAAATCACTGTTGACACTATACAAGGCCAATTAAATATGATAATATGCCTGCATCAACATAAAGGGGTGTGAATACTGATAAAATATAAGTCACAAATGACCTTAAGACAGATCCTAAAGTGTTCACAACAGGAAATTAAATTTAGATAGAAATGCCTAAGCATGAACCAGTGACATGAAAAGGTGACCTACTTTAAATAATTTTTAAAGATATTTTTTTTTCCTTGCTGGAGAGTAAGCTCAGATGTAGTTCACAAAGGTTTTACTTTCCAGGTAATACAGTTAATCAATGAAAGCAAGTATTTTTAGGGAGGGCTCTTTAAATCCTATGAAAACTAAAATATTCTTGAGAAGAGCTCTTTAAGTCCTGGTGGTCATGATGTGAATAAAGTTAATTAATGAGATGGGTCAATAATTACTCTTGATGGGGAGGATGAGTTTGGGGATTTTATACTTATTGGTTCATCTTTTTTTGGCGGGGGGGAGTGATGAACAGGAGAAAAAATGTTGCATTGTCTCATTTGTTCTATTGTGCTTCCAATTTCACCTTCAACTAAATTCCACTCTTTTAAAATGGCAAAACTAGATGACTAATTTCTTGTGTCCAGATAGCACAACTGGGAACTACTCATGTCAGAAGGATATGGAAAAGATTAAGTAATTATACAGAAATAACGAGTCTTTCCTACCTGAATTAGTACATTTGAAAAAAAAAGTTCACCCTGCAGAAGCAAGGTCTTCTTCATTAGTAAGTGACACTTCTATCAAATGAATGTTAGCTAACTTGTTTAAAGGTTCACCATTTTTTTCTTTTAAACCACAAAAAGTGTGATACAGAATGCAATCTTTTGTGTAAGGATGACTACAGGAAAAATATTGCCTAGGTATTTCCACCTCTAGTCAGCCTTCTTTCTATGAACATTGTCTACGTTTCCCTGTTACCCTCAGTGGTGTCGCTTGATATCACCTGCCTATCTCAGGTGTACCAGCTGCCCTTCCTAGTTTAATTATAAAAGTTATAGGCTTGCTAGTTCCCGGGATCACATCTGGGAATCAGGATTCCTGATCCAGAGACAATGTCCCAGATGGAATGGACCCTGATGGTGTCATCAAGGTGCTATGATTATTTACTCACACTGATTTGTTGTTTTGTCAACAACTTCATTCTTAAGATTCCATGTGATCTAAAACCAACTTTGTTTGCTAGTAACTGGAATGAGATTGTGGATAGCTTTGATGATATGAACCTCTCAGAATCTCTTCTTCCTGGTATATATGCCTATGGTTTTGAGAAGCCATTTGCTATTCAGTAACTTGCAATTCTTCCTTGTAGCAAGGGTTATAATGTGACTGCTCAAGCCCACTCTGGTGCTGGGAAGACTCCTATCATTGCCATTTCCATTTTGCAACAGACTGAATGAGACCTAAAGGCCACACAGGCTTTGGTTTTGGCATCCACTAGAGAAGCTAGCTTAACAGATCCAAAAGGTAGCAATAGCAGTGTGAGACTACATGGGTGCCTCATGCTATGCCTGGATTGGAGGAACAAATGTTAGGGCTAAGGTTCAGAAGTTGCAGATAGAAGCTCTCCACATCATGGTTGGCATTCCAGGCCATGTCCTTGACATGCTTAGCCAGTGATACTTATCTCCCAAATACATCAAGATGTTTATTCTGGATGAAGCAGGTGAAATGTTGAGTTGTGGTTTTAAGGACCAGATCTATGACATATTCCAGAAACTCAGTGGCAATACTCAGCTGGTATTCTTGTCAGCTTACATTCCCTCAGAGGTGCTAGAAGTGACCAAGAAGTTTATGAGTGATCCTGTCAGGAGTCTAGTCAAGAAGGAGGAGTTGACGTTGGAAGGCACTCATCAGTTTTACATATATGTGGAAGAGAAGTGGAAGCTAGATACATTGTGTGATCTGTATGAAACACTATTACTCAAGCTGTTATCTTCATCTATGGCAGATTGGCTCACTGAGAAAATGCATGCCTGTGACTTTACTGTCTCTGCATTGCATGGAGACACAGACCAAAAAGAATGTGATGTAATCATGAGGGAGTTTCACTCAGGTTCCGGTTGGGTGCTTATTACCTCTGACCTATTGGCTAGAGGCATCGATGCTCAGCAAGTGTCTTTGGTTATTAATTATGACCTTCCCACCAACTGGGAGAATTATATTCATAGAATTGGCCATGGTGGGTTCTTGGGCCATAAAGACATGGCCATCAACATGGTGACAGAGGAGGACAAGATAATTCTTCAAGACATTGAGACTTTCTACAATACCTCCATTGAGGATATGCCTCTCAATGCGGCTGACTTCATCTGACAGGTTTCCCCATCTGATTTAACCCAGGGCCCTGCTCTCTGGGATCGGGGGTAGGGGAGCTGGCTGGGAGATGGAAAGAAGGGATAGATACCTTTGTCATTTTTTTTCCTTTTTTGACTTTGAATAAATGTCATTTTTTAAGGCAAAAGGAACTGTGAACCTTAGACATCCTTTTCTCTAAGGCAGGTTTATGCCCTTGGTGCCATTACTTTCCACAGCTTCTTCCCTTACTCCAGAACACTAATCCAGCCCTTCACTGTTTTAAGCCAGTTTGTCCTTCTTCCCAGCAACCAAATACCACCTCTCCCCCACTGCCCCACCAAAAGATAGTTGAGAGGCCATGACTGGTCACTCTATAACCCCCTTCTTGTTCCTGGAAAAAATTTGGGGGGTCCACCCACACCATGAGGCTGAAATAACTCATTGGGCTGGATTCTCTACTCCCCTCCACCCCAGGTAAAGGGAGCGGGTGAGAAAAAGTGGCCATTTTTAGTTGTCTTACACAGTATTTATTGATTCAGGAAAGAATCCACAAAATTCTGAACAAAATTACTTGGAAACTGACAAAAAAAAACTCATAGGTTTGGTTACCACATATCTGAATGTCACATCCCTTTAAAAGTGAATCTTCAAATCCCTAAAACAGAGACTTGTGGAAACCACCAATCCTACAGCATAGAAAACTTGTCTTTATACACATTTCAGAAAGCTAATCCTACTACTTTATAGGTCCTGAAAACAGTCTTTGAAATCTATTATAAAGAATGAATGTCCTATCCATGCATTATGTCATTTAGTTTCTTAAGAACTATTTCTGAAAAGATGATCTAAACCAAATCATTGAGGGAAATCTGGTTAAGAGAAACAATATTTATTTAAAATTTGATGTTTGATAATATTAAAATCAATACACATTATCCTGTACACCATTCGAGACATAATTAGAAAATTTTAAGAAATGATTGGGTTTTATGTAAAAGGAGCTGGAGGACAAAAAATGACAGTCTTTGGCTATAGAAAGATGTTTTTTACTGAGGAAAAATGAAAGGGAAGGAAGCAGGAAGTGTTAGAGGTTAAAGGTAAAAGGGAAGGTTATAAGTAAAGTTTGTTGGCTTGTAAAGTCTTAGAGACATTATTGTCCCTCAAAAAATCCAATAGTAAAGAAAAAATTAAAGAAACATAAATAAAAGATAATTTGCTTCTTAAAAAAAAAGTTCTGAAGAGACAGCACAAATCAGAGTAAGACTTGAGAAAGTACCAGCCCTAGAAAAATCTATCTTGAAATAGAATTCTTTCTGTCAATAGGCTATGAAAGGATCACTAGGGAAATAGTTCACTATGTCTCTTTCTGACCATGCCATACATACAAATTAGTTTAGCACCCAAATTTAAATGATGAAATTTATTGGTAAGAATTTACAGTCAGAAGATAATTATAGTTTCTAGATGCTATTATACTTTACTTAAAATATAAAATTACATATATAACATATACTTTGACTGGTAATTTTAAAATTTATTATTCTATTATTCTACATGCTTAATTAATATCAAGGGAAATTTAATTTTTTCCTTGTCTCCTTTCATTTGTGCCATCAACCGCTCAAAACATCATAACGTTGTGAGAAAACATGATTGTATTTCCCCCAAAGCAGTACAAACTCTCTTTATTTTCCCATAGCTCCTTCTTCATAAGAACATTTCTAATACAACTTTTGCTGGAGTTAGATATAATGTGAACTGCCCTCTGAAGACTGTAGCTGGAGAACTCCATCACAGAGAGATACTAATTGTGCTAAAAACAACTCTAAATGCTTTGGAAAAAATGGAGAAAACATTTAGTAGGCTTAAAAAGACATTGGCTTGTCATATTCTCTTTTCTTTTAAGTTACAAAAGATACCACAAGGATGATTTTGAGAACAAGTTCACTGTAGGCACATTACAAATGTGGGGGGAAAATTCATTTCATTTCAATAATGGTAAGGAAAATTATAGCAACTAAATGGCCCAAGGGTGTTGCCAATGGTATGCACATTATTTGCTGACAAAGTAAACTGCTTCTCCAAGGGCCCATGAAGACAAAGTCAGCAAGATTCTATTTTTTTTCATAAACATTATATTTGTATATTTGTAAGCTCTTTAGTTATATTACAAGACATAAATTGGCAAGGGTAATATGAAAATATTCTGAAAAAAAGTATTTAGATAAACATTGCAAAAAAGTAAATGAAATTGGCCAACTTCTGATGAATTCACCTAAAATAAATTGTTGATATCTTGCTATGCATCTAATAGGGATATAATATATATTTGATGAATTGAAAATTGAAACAAATTCGTGGAAGTATAAGAGTCATCATCATAAATCTAGAGGTACAAAGGTTATGGATTTAGAGCTAGAATGGACATGGGGTGCCATTTCCTTCAACTAGTTTATTTTATAGATCTCAGATTTAAGATTTTACAGTTCTCAGATCCCTTGCAATCCAAGCTCCACTATGCCACACCCAGAAAGAAGAAAAGCAGGAAAAAAGGCTTAAACTGTATGAATGTGTGTGTGTGTGTGTGCGCGCGTGAGAGAGACAGAGAGAGAGACAGAGAGAGAGACAGAGAGAGAGAGAGAGACAGAGAGACAGAGAGAGAGACAGAGAGAGACAGAGAGAGAGAGAGAAAGAGAGAGATCAGACAGAGAGAGAGATCAGACAGAGACAGGGAGAGAGGGAGAGAGAGAAGGAGAGGGAGAGAAGGGGAGAAAGAAAGAGAAAGAATCCTCTACGGATTTATTACTAACATGTATAAGGACACAAAAGGAAGAAATATATCATTTGAAATAGAACGGGGAGCAAGTAACATCTTTCAGCTACTTTTTACTCAGACAACTTGTATTTATAGGTAGAGGAGCACAGTCATCTCGTAAATGGAAAGAAAAAAAAATGAATTTGTTACAAAAGATAAAAATTGATACTTCTCCACTTTAACTTTAATTAGACTGGAGAAAACTTGACACAAAAGAAAACTTGGCTGTAGCAACAATTTGGATAGCAACTGTTGTGGGGTGAAAGACCAACAAAGACTAACAAGAGTTGTCAGCACAGGTTCTTTTGATCTGCTTTACTAAGGAAAGTAATTGTATGGGGATAACAATCTCACTTTAATGAAACATACATATATAATTCATTTAGTTCAGGGCTAAAGCCAGCACCCTGAACTTCAGTGCAAATACAAACAAATTGCGAGCTTACATTATAAACAGACCAAATCACAATTCATAGTTAGCAGGGTAGCATCAACATCTAGGTTGATAAGCTGGGGGTGGGGGAGCTCTTAACAACAACTGCACAGAGTCTCCATATCAGCACTTCTCCATGAGTGAGACCCCCAGACAGAATGCAAACTTTTGAGCTTTTACACTCTGTTCAGGGCTCAAAGGATTAACACCTAGTTAGCAAAACGGTGTGGGCCTGGGGTTTAGCATCTTAGTAAGGCTTATCAAAGGCATTTGATTACTTTAGCATTTCTAACCACCTTAATTAATATTACACTCCACCCCTCCAGGATCTTTGGCCTAATAACATCTAAATTAAATGGCCATGGATCTTGGAACAAAATAGAAGCATTGTACATTGTGATTCAATCAATCAGGGAGCTAAAGCATATCATTCATAACAAAATATCATTCAGTGTCATTCCCCAAAATACTTTTTAAAAAAACAAACATCCTTCCCTAGGTCAAAGCAAGTCAATCTCTTCAATCAATCAGAAAACTATAACAAAACATATCATTCAAAATCTTTCCCAAAATAGTTGTTTATGGTACTCCATCCACCCTAGGTCATAACAAGTAACAAACTTCTTTAGTAAATACAGAGTGTCCAAATAAAGTCCTCCTTGAGGTGTGTCCTTTTATATACATTGCCATTGCAGACTTCTTCCCAGTACCCTCAGGCATGGGCATGCTTTAGTTAGTAAAGTCCCAAAGCAAACAAAAAAGCCCAAATAAAGTTCTCTTGGGGATGTGTCCTTCTCCCCACACTGTAGCTGCAAGCTTTCACTTGGCATCCAAAGTCCCAAATCAAAGAAAAAGTCCAAAAAAGTTCTATTGGGAGTCTGTCTCCCCATACTCTTCCAACCCCTGATTCCAAGTCCTGAGAGGTGGCTGGGCAGTAAAGCCAACAGGGTGGGGTCCCTGGGGGTCCAAGGTACTTTACCCACCCCACCATAGACAAATCCACCCCTCCCTCCTGGGTCCAAACAGCCCCGGGGGGAAGCAGTCAAAAGGCATACTTAGCTCCTTGCTGAAAAGTTTCTATCTTGCCCCAAGGCTGAACTCCACGGTCCTGGGCTCCTAGTCCTCCGGCTCCAGCTGGCCTCTTTTGGATTCTGCTGCAATTGCGATCGTGATGTAAGCTGTTCTCCACCTTTCCAAAGTTCTCATACAAGCAGTTTTCCTTGGCACAGTTGTCTCCTTCTCTCTCCTCACAAGCCTCTCTTGCCGAATCTACACGAAGGCCATTCTCTGATTTTTCTCTCAAGTCTATACAAAGGCAATTCTCTGCTCCTGTTCTAAAACCCCACATGCAATACAATCTCATGATACTCACTCTTCCAACACAGTCCTCTGGAGCGAGGCTTATCAGCTTAAGCCCAAGCCCTCTATCTTGCCATCCCCACCTCCCCTAAGCCTCTCTGCTTGTTTAACTCCCACACTTTCTGCTGAGTCATTTACAACTGATCCTCTTACAATATTGCTGTTATTTTGTACACATTACATTTCACTTTTCATCAACCAATGCAAGTGTTTCCAGGTGTTTGCTTTTTTTTTTTTTTGAGAGCATTCTGCTCATCATTTCTTATGGTACAATAGTATTCATCATAATTAAATACCACAAGTTGTTCAGCTATTCCCCAATTGATTTGCATAACATCAATTTCTAATTCTTCACCCACAGAAAAGATCTGCTATAAATATTTTTGTACATATAGGTCCTTTTCCTTTTTGTTTTTTTGTCTCTTTTGGGATACTGACCTAGCATTGGTATTGCTGGGTCAAAGGGCATGCAAGAATAAATTGCTTTATAAAATGGTTGAATCAATGCACAACTCTGACAAGAATACATTAATGTCACTTTTTCCCCACATTCCCTCCAACATTTCTTATTTACCTTTTCTATCCTATTAGCCAATCTAGTAGTTTCAAGGTAGTACATCAGAATTGTTTTAATTTCTATTTCTCCAATCAATAGAGAGTTAGAATATTGTTTATGGCTATAAATAGCTTTAATCACTTCATCTGAAAACTAATTATATCTTTTGATCATTCATCAGTTGGGGAATGGCTCTTAATTTTTTTTTTTTATAAATTTGACACAGTTCTTTACAGGTTAAAGATAAAGGCCTTTATCAGAGAGACTTGCTTCAATTTTTTTTTCATATTTACTATTGCTGACTGTTCCATCCTATTCTCCCTATCTCCATTTATTCTATTCTCTCTCTCCTTTCACCCTATCCCTTTACCCCAATCTGCCCTCTCTTCTGTCATCCTCCCCTTCTCTCATCTCTTTCCCCTTCTAATTTCCTATAGGGTAAGATAAATTTCTATACCCCACTGAGTGTGTGTTATTCCCTTTTTGAGACAACTCTAGTGAGAGTAAAGTTCACTCACTGCACTTCATCTCCCCCTTCTTCCACTCCATTATAAAAACTTTTTCTTGACTATTTTTTGTGAGATAATTTATCCTATTCTACCTCTCCCTTTATCTTTCTCCAATGCATCCCTATCTCATACCTTACTTTTACTTGTCAGACATCATCCCTTCATATTTAACTTATACCTGTGCCCTCTGTCTATACATACTCCTTCTAATCACCCTAATGTGGAGAAAGGTTTCATGAGTTTCAAATATCATCTTTCCATGTAGGTAGCTTAACCTTATTAAATTCCTTGTGACTTCCTTTTCCTGTTTACATTTTTATGCTTCTCTTCAGTCTTGAATTTGACATTTTCTATTCAGCTCTGGTCTTTTCATCAAGAATGATCAAGGCCTCTATTTCTTTGAATATCCATTTTTACCTCTGAAGAATTATACTCAGTTTGGCTGGGTAGATGATTCTTGGTTTTAATCCTAGCTCCTTTGAACTCCAGAATATCATATTCCAAGCCTTCCAAACCTTTAAAGTAGAAGCTGTTAAATCTTGTGTTATCCTGACTGTGGCTCCACAATACTTGAAATGTTTCTGGTTGCTGGCAGTGTTTTCTCCTTGACCTGGGAACTCTGGAATTGGGCTATAATATTCCTGGCATTTTTCATTTCGGGATCTCTTTCAGGAAGTGATTGGTGGATTCTTTCAATTTCTATTTCACCCTCCAGTTCTAGAATATCAGAGCAGTTTTCCCTGATAATTTCTTGAAAGATGTCTATGTTCTTTATTTGATCATGCATTTCATGTAGTCTAATATTTTATAAATTCTCTCCTGGATCTATTTTCTAGTTTTTTGAATGAGATATTTCACATTGTATTCTATTTTTCTCATTATTTTGTCTTTGTTTTATTGCTTCTTGGTTTCTTATTAGCTTCCATTTGCTCCATTTTAGTTTTTAAGGAATTATTATTTTTTAGGGAGGTTTTGTACCTCCCATTCTATTTGGCTCATTTAAGGTATTCTTCTCCTCATTGGCTTTTTGGATCTCTTTTGCCATTAGGCCTAGACTGTTTCTGTAGGTGTAATTTTCTTTAGTATTTTTTTGTATCTCCTTCACCAAGCTGTTGACATTTTTCTCATGCTTTTCTTGTGTCCCTCTTATTTATATCCCAAATTTTTCCTCTATCTCTCTTACTCGACTTCCAAAATTCTTTTTGAGCTCTCCATGGCCTGAGACCATTTTTTTTTCCTGGAGGTTTTCCTGGAGGCTCCTATCTTGGAGGATAAGAGTTTTGGCTTTGCTTTTTTACTTCTGAGTATATTTTGATTTTCCTTATTAGCATAATAGCTTTCTGTAGTCAGATATTTTTCCATCGTTTGCTCATTTTCCCACCCTATTGCTTGACTTCCAACTGTTTATTACAGTAGGAATCTTCTTCTAGAGTGGAGGATACACTGTGCCAAGCATCAGGGTGTTTGTGCAGTTGTTTTCAGAGATACTCCTAGGGTTCAGAGATACTCCTCTAGGTTTTCAGTTCTTCTAAGGTGGTGTTATCTAAGGAGAGGTGTTTTTCTACTCTCTTGACTTGTCCTCTGCTCTGTGACTGACCACAAGCATTCTTTTCTCCCCCGGAAATCTTAGAAGAGACCCCCCCCCCTCCACTGCTGCCACAACCTCTGATATTCTAGTGCTTCTGCTCACCCTGGAACTGACGCCCAGTACTGAGACCTAGACCAGAGTGTGGGAAAAGCAACAGAATCCTGCTTCAGTGCTAGTAAAGAGACCCCTATAAACTCCTTTTCACCAGTTGTTTTATCCCCTCACTGTCTGTAGGTTGGAAGCCGCAGAAGCAGCTGCATCTATTACCACTGCTGATTCAGTCACTGCTGTTTCAGGCATGCTCCTGACCTGCTGGGGCCAGGCCGTGTTGGTGTGGGCTATGCCGGACTGTGCTCCACTCCCATCCTGGTGCAACAGACCTTTCCTGCTGTCTGTGTGCTGAGATGTCTGGAAACCACAGTAGTTGCCAGCAATTCAGTCACCTCAAGGCCTGCTGTAAGCTCACTGGAGCCCAGTCTGTGCTGATGCAGCCTGCACTGGATTGTACTCTTCTCTCAGCCTGGTGCAACAGACCTTTCCCATAGACCTAGTGAGTTGTCATAGGCTAGAAATTTACTCCCTCTTTCTATGGGTTGTACTGCTCTAGAATTTGTTTAGAATAATTTTTAAAGGTATTTGTGGGGTTTTTGAGGAGAGGTCAGATGAGTCCCTGCTTTTATTCCACCATCTAGGCCCTGGCTCCCTGATTTACAGAGTTTTATAATCCTTTGAGAATAGTTCCAAATTGCCCTCCAAAATGGGTGAATCAGTTCAAACCTCCACCAACCATGAATCAGTGTCTCATTTTTTTCCCACATCCTCTCCAGCATTTCTTATTTCCCTTTTCCATCATGTTAGTTAATCTGATAGGTTTGAAGTGGCACCTAAGAGTTGTTTTAATTTGGATTTCTCTAATCAGTAGTGATTTGGAGCATTCTATCATATAAGTACTGATATCATTGATTTCTTCTTCTGAAATTTGCCTTTTTATATCCTTTACTGTCAATTGGGGGTGGATCTTATTTTTTTAAATAGATTTGGTTCCATTCCCTGTATATTTGAGAAATGAGACATTTATCAGAGTACCCTGTGTGTGTTTTTTTTTTGAAATCTTGTTTCTTCTTTTCCTTTTAATTTTGGCTACGTGCAAAAGCCTTTTACTTTTATATAATCAAAAATTATGTATTTTACTTCCCATGATGTACTCTATTTCTTGTTTGGTGATAAAACTTTCCCTTATCTATAAATCAAACAGTACATTTTTCTACATTTCCCTATTTTACTTATGATATTATCCTTTATGTCTAAATCATTTTTCCATTTTGACCTTGTATTTCTATATATTGTGAGATATTGGTCTATGTCTAATTTCTTCTAAACTGCTCTCCAATTGTCTCAGAAATTTTTCTCAAATATCAAGTTTTTAATCCTAAAAGCTTTATGAGAATTAATTATTGATCCAGTGTTTTGTGTTTTGTATTTGATTTTATTCTGCAAGTGATTTTCTTTTACCACCAAGTTCTGGTCATTTTTTTTTTTTACTGCTTATTGTGTACCTCATCTATTCCTCTGATCTACTATTCTATTTCTTTGCCAGTACCATATTCTTTTTCTGTTTTGTTTTTTTTGGGTTTTTTTTTTTGTTTTTTTGGCAGGGCAATTGGGGTTAAGTGACTTGCCCAAGGTCACACAGCTAGTACATGTGTCAAGTGTCTGAAAGCAGAGTTGAACTCAAGTCCTCCTGACTCCATGGCCTGTGTTCTACTCACTGCACCAACTAGTTGCCCCCCCCAGTACCATATTTCTTTGACCTTTTTTTAATATAGTTTGAAATTTGGCACAGCTAGGCTGCATTCCTTCATATTTTCTTTTCAACTGATTTCCTTGATATTCTTGACCTTTAGTACTTCTAGCTCAATTTTGCTACTATTTTATCTAGATTTATGAAATAATTTTTGGTATTTTGATCAATGTGGTCCTGAATAAGACCTTTATTGTAGACAGAATTGTCATTTTGACTATTTTTACTAGGTCAACCCATAAATAATTACAGTTTCTCCAATTGTTTAGATCTGTATTTTTGTGTAAAGTGTTTTGTAATTCTATTCATATAATCCCTGGATTTAACTTGGCAGGAACTCTCTGAAGTATTTTATATTACCTGCAGTTATTTTAAATGGATTTTATCTTTCTATCTTTTGTTGCTGGATTTTATTGGTAGTGCATAGAAATGCTAATGATTTATGAGGGTTTATTTTGTGTCTGTAACTCTGCAGAAATTAATTGTTGCAGCTAGTTTTTAGTTGATTCTCTAGGGTTCTTCTATGTACATCATCTTATTATCTGCAAAGAGGGACATTTTTGTTTCCTCATTGCCTATTTTTGTTTTTTTTTTTTTTAATTTACTTTTTCTTATATTAATGTTACACCTATCAGTTCTAGTTCGATATTGAATAATAATGATGATGAAAGGTATTCTTGTTTCATTCCTGATCTTATTGGAAAGGCTTCAGATTTATGCCTGTTATATATAATGCTTGCTCTTGGTTTTAGATAGATATTATTTATCATTTTACGTAAAGCTCCATTGATTCCTTTGTTTTCTAGATTTTTTTAATGGGAATAGGTGTTATATTTGCCAAATGCTTTTTCTGCATCTATTGAGATTGTAATATGATTTTTTTTAATGATTTTTGTTATTCATATGTTGTCAATGATGCTAATAAATTTCCTAATACTGAACTTGCCCTGCACTCCTGTTATAAATTCCTCCCGGTCATAATGATCTTTATCTTAATGCAATCTCTTTTCGATTATTTTATTGAAAAGTTTTGTATCAATATTCCTTGGGAAATTTGTCTATAGTTTTCTTTTTCTGGTTTGGTTCTTCCTGTTTTAGTTATCAAAACAATAAAATGAATTTGGTAGGTTTCCTTCATCACCTAATCTTTTTTCAAATAGTTTATATAGTGTTGAGTTTATTTATTTCTGAAATGATTGGTAAAATTCACTTGTGAATCACTCTGGTCCTGAGGATTTCTTCTCAGTGAGCTCACTGACAGCATGTTCAATTTCTTTTACAAAGTAGTATTATTTAAGTATTCTATTTCCTCTTCTGTTAATTTGAGCAGCTTATATATTTTTAGATATTCAACCATTTCACTTAGACTGTCAGTTTGCTGCCATATAATTGGACAAAATAATTTACAATCATTGCCTTAATTTTATCTTCATTGGTGCTGCAGTCAACCTTTTCATTTTTGATACTAGTAATTTGGATTCTTCTTTCTTTTTTAAATAAAATCAATGCTTAATTTCTAATTTTATGGGTTTTATATAAAGTCAACTCCTAGTGTCATTTATTAGGTCAATGGCTTTCTTATATTTATTTTTTTTTTGTCTCTCGTTAGATTTTTCAGGATTTCCAGTTTGATGTTTAACTGAGGATTCTCACGCTATTCCTTTTCTTGTTTTTACTTTTTCTCTTTTTTTTTAATTGCATGACCAATTCAGGGATCTGCTCTTTCTGTCTTTTACTGCTGTACACATTTAGAGGTATAAATTTCCCCTAAGTATTGTTTTGGCTGCATCCTACAAATTTTGGAAAGTTTTCTACTTATCATTCTTTTTTAAAATATATTTTTTTAATTTTATATTTAATTTATGGAATAAAACAAGCATTTTCTTAACACAGTATAATAAATAGATGAAACTGCAAATTTACTATATCTACTATATATACATATACTATATATATATATGTAAAAATACATGTATACATATATATATGTATATATACATGACATAAAATTTGATTTTCAGGATTTCCAACTTGGTGTTTAAATGGGGATTCTCATTTGTTCTTTATCTAATTTTTTTTAGTTCCATGCCCAGTTAATTGATTTGCTTTTTTTTTTCTATTTTAATGATGCACGCAATTAGAGAAATAAAATTTCCCTTACATACTGCTTTGGCTGCATCCTATAAATTTTGATTGTGTCATCTGTGACAGTAGCAAATTGTGACATCTCATTTCTTTGATGAAATTTTGTTTGTATGATTTGTTCTTTGACCCACTTATTTTCTAGGATAAGATTAATTTCCATTTAATTTTTAATATCTTTCCATTGTCCATTATTGAATATAATTTTTACTGCACTATGATCTGAAAAGAATTTGTTAACTATTTCTTCTTTTCTGCATTTGGTTGTGAATTTTTTATGTCCTAATACATGGTCAGTTTTTGTTTAGATGCCAGGCATTGCTGAGAAAAAAAAAAAAAAGGTATGTTCCTTTCTATTCTCATTCATTTTTCTCCAGAGATCTATCCAAGTTTTCCAGAATTTTATTCACCTCCTAAACTTCTTTCCTGTTTGTTTGTTTTGTTTTGTTTTGTTTTGTTTTTGGGTTTAGATTTATCTAATTCTGAGAGGGAAAAGTTGATATTCCCCATTAGGCTAATTTTATTACTTATTTCCTCCTGTAATTAATTAAACTTCTCCTTCTAAAACTTAGATGCTATATTATTTGGTGCATATATATTTAGTATTGATATAGTTTCCTTTTCTGTGGTAACTTTCAGCAAGCTGTGTGTGTGTGTCTGTGTATGTGTTTGTATGTCTGTGTTTGTGTGTGTGTGTGTGTGTGTGTGTGTGTACTTTAATGCATATGAGTTCTTTCCCTTTTTCTCCACTCTCTTTGGGATATAGACCAAATATTGGTGCTTTTAGGCCAAAGGGTATGCTCAGTTTAGTAATTTTTGATCATAGTTCCAAATCGATTTCCATGATTTTTTTAAAGAATCCATTTTTTGCCTCATTTCTTATTAAGCCTTAATCACTTAATGGACACTGCCTGAGTCAAACTGAGACCTGTTAAGGATCTTAGTATCCTGGACCATCTCTAGTTGTCCTGATGCATATCTTGCCACTGGACCCACATGGCTCTGAAGGAGAAAGTGAGACTGGTGACTTTGCAGAGCCCTGTGTCGGAAAGGCAGGGTACCCTGGGCTTCTTAGCACTTAGCATGGCTGCCCTTGAAGAGTTTGGCTTTTGTTTGCCTTGAGTGATTCAGCTATTTCATTGAATCTTGTTAAGTGCTAAGCCCCAGGCCCAAGATTTGGGTGTCCTTGGTGCCTTCTTGCCTCAGGGGAGTGCTTAGTTTAGACATGAGTTTGAGTGACATGTGTGGGACAGCGGGAGCTCTTGGACCACATGGGTTTGAGTCCGCCTCTTTGAGGC
>CM053626.1:106115781-106155451 GCA_028646595.1 Phalanger gymnotis | reverse complement strand
AATAATTGTCTAGCCTTGTTATTAAAATTATTGAATTACCTAGAAACTATGTCTTTTTAAATTATCTTAATCACCACACAGCAAAACAAATTTTTACTTTCTCTATGTCTTTGTATACATCTTTCATAAACAAACCATCCATCATGTTACTAAAAATCTTTACATGCTTCTTTTTTTTCCATATTTTGTGGATACTCTTGTAGTACTCAGGCTGTCAAAGTGTTATCTCTCAGAATACTGTATGAAGGGTCCAAATCTTGTTCCAGTTAGTCATGGACTTGGTGGTATCATTTTCCCATTTTTAACATGTCAATCATTACCATGGCTTCTATTACTTATTCTCACCCACGTACAGTTTTGTTGTTGTATTCATTGTTGTTTTTGTCATATATGATCAAAGGCTTCTGAATTCATAAGAACTAGACTTGTGATTTTATTCATGTACAGATTTCCCAGGTGAGGAAACTAGACTAATACAGGTCAGTGCCTTCACTATAACTTATGGTCTTAGAGAATTCCCCAGTCATCAATAGATTTTTACTTTCCCAAAGTCAGAAAGCTAGTCTATGTCAGAGGTAGGACAGGAATCCAACTATTGGTTGGTGGTAAAAACTACTTTCTAGCCCTATTCCATACTTCTACCATGCTTCTCTGAGTTTATCATAATTCGTAACTCATAGCTGTAGAAGATAATCTGAAAAAAAATTGGAAAACATTATTTAATTTTAAGGGAAACTTTTGAAAATATAACCTATTGTTATTCAAATGTTTACTGAGGATAAACACCTTCTGATTTAGTCATATATTGTGGATAGATTAGACCAGATTAGAACTTTGTGTGGCGACAAGCCAAGAATTATTTAGTATTAGGTTTCTGAGCTGTGAATATTACAATGATAATCATCCTATCTTATACCTGTTCCCCAAATCTGAATGAATATTTAAGGTACTATGTAAAACAAATTTCAGGTTTGAATCAAACATGTCTAGTTCAGTAAGTTTGAATGAAACTCGTTTCTTTTCAGTACTTCATAAAACTACTTTACAATTTGTTTGGCCAGCATGACATGATGCCTTTGACTTTGTTCTTTTCCTTAGTCACAACAACAGCAGCTGCATGTCTCCTACACTCAGAAAACAATGAAATAAATGCAGGTGCTCAAGGTGAGAAATGCAAATGATATCAACTCCTGCATGTTTTAATTCACTGGATGTTTAATTATGTAGTACATTCTTTAGATTTGTATTTGTGTTATTAGCAATGCCTTACAAAACAGATGCAAAGCAAGAGTTAAGTTTTTTGAACACTTCATGAATAATTCTTTTCATCAAGCTTTTCACTATTGACAGAATTTAAGTCCATATGTTCACAACTTTCCATGTTCTGCTTGGAAAAGTATACCTCAAATATACATACATGAATAAAATGTGTATGAGAAGTAGAAAGTTAAAAATAGCTAGCATAGTTCTGATTACTAGATAGAGAAGCTGAAGCCAAAATGACACATTTTTTGTCTCTCTGTCTTTGTCTATTGATCTCTGTCTCTGTTTCTCTGTATCTATTTTAGCCTTTATTTTTCTGTCTCTACCTCTGTATTTGTCTCTCTCGCTCCATCTCTGCCTCTGTGTCCCTGTCTCTATCTTTCTGTGTATCTCTCTGTGCCTCTATCTTTGCTCTACCTCTCTCTCTATCTATGTATGCATCACCATTTCAACAGAGAAAAGGTTCTATCTCAAATTAATGTTCTCACTAACAGGTATTATCACCATGATCCCGTATGAGTACACATGGCTATATGGCTATCCTATAAGTTACAGCTGGTAGAGGCATGGAAGACTTTTTTTTTAATGTCGTGTGTGTGTGTGTGTGTATGTGCCTAGCAAAAAAAATATATAAAAAATGATGAAAAAAGAACGTGAAACATTGTTTGTAATAACAGATTTCCAAATCAAATTTTAAACTTACCTACACTTTTTCCCTAAAATTTATGTGGATTAAAAAAAACTTTTAAAAATTTCTCTGCCATTTATAGCATATTAATGTATACAAGTAAAACATCTCCCAATTATCTCATAGTAAAAAAAAAAAAAACTTTGGCAGCAGTAGTAAAATAGTAGGAGTGAATTTACAATACATTAGTTATGTGATACAGTTGAAAGAGGACCTGAAATGTAGGAAAACCACTTTGGCAGCTAAGGAGAGGATGAGTTGGTTTTGAGTGGTAAGATAATTGAGACAGGTAGATCAAACAGAAGACTTTTGATGCAGTATATAACACTGGATATGTTGTGTAAATATGAGAAAAGAGTTAAGGATAAGACTTAAAAGCCTGGATGATTGGGAAGAACATGGTGTTCTTAACAGTAGCAGGAAAGTTCATAAGGAAGAAGGACCTTCATAGAAAGATGTGTTTTCTTTTGAACATTTGAAGTTTGAAATGCTAAACAGAAACAAACAAACAAATAACAACACCTTCCAGTTTGAGATGAGAAAAAAGCTCTTGGTGAGGTGAGAATAGAGCTCAGAAGAAATATTAGGCAAAGTTGTATATAGATCTGGGAATCTTCTGTGTAGAGATCACATTTGAATCCAGAGGATCTATTGAGAATACCAAATGAAGTACTGCTGATTGATTGATTGATTGGAAAGAAGAAAGATTAGATGAAGAGGGTAAAACTATGAAGCTAGTGCAGTTCTCTTGATGACATGTATATGAACTTCCTCTTTTCTGTTGAATGTAACTATTTTCCTCCAAAATCAAATTAAACTAGTCTACCTTTCTCATCATGCTCCCATATCTAGTACCTCTGGTGTGAGGGCTTGCCAAGCCCTTTCCAAGGCTGTTCATCCACCTTTGATGTCCACCTGTCACCCAACTCTAACTTGTAATTCCGAGAAGCTGTAGTAGGCAGAGTGGCCAAACCTTGAAGCAGATGAACTAAACCAGGTTGAGGGTAACCAACAGGACTCCAACCTGTTGGTGAATTAGGGGGATGTCTACCACAAGTATATGAAGACCTCCCATGTCAGAATGGGCAACTGAGAACAATTTATTCCAACAGCCACGAAATTGCCTTAAGCTGGTGCTGTGGAGCTCTTAGAGCTTGTTCAGACACTGAAGACACCAAGTTCATCCACTGCATCCCAAGCCATTGCCAATAATTTTGATTTTTGCCTTGGCATTTGACTCTGAGGACTCTGGGAGAGAGAGTCAGGTTAATGACTTTGTGTACCTCTGCCTCACTTAAATACAATTTACCCTCAAGTCAAGACATCGCCTTGTGATGTCATTGGTCCTCTTTGAAAATGAAGGATAAATGACAACAACAACTCTCGGGGATAGATACTAAGAGACAAAACTATGATAATGGATGTATGAGTGGAAAAATGACCACAGATGCAAAAGATGGCATGGAAATAGAATCCATAAACTTGGATATAATAGATAAAGGAAAGTGAAGAATCAAGTTGTGGCAAACATTAGACCTAAGCTGACATTCTGGCTCTAAAACTTACTAGCTATATGAGTTTACGCAAGTCACTTAATCTTCCACAAACTCATTTTCTGCACTTATAAAATAGTAATAATAATAACAATTAGTATGCATCACAGGGTTATTATGAAGAAAGCTTCTTGTGAACCACAGTTATTGAAATATGAACTATTATTTCCTTACTATGGTAACTAAGACCCCAAATAGTTACCACTCAATTTATCAAAAAGCATTCACTTACATGCTAATAAGTCCTTGAAACTGCTGTGTGGTAGATAAAAATACAGAAGATGAAATCCCTGCTTTTCAGGATCTTACATTCTACTGGTAGGATATAATAAAAGGATAAATGTAAAGTATGTAAAAACACAACTGAAACCAAAGAAATTAAATACATGAATCTACTTTTGGAAACACAATTTATCTAGACAAAAAATATTCCTTGAGGGAAAATATTTCAATATTTGAAAATCCTTATAACAAGCAACATCAAGAGAAATATAATTTTAGAAATAATTTAGAGCAAGATGATATTCAATAACTTAACATTATATTAAAAAGTGATTGTGTTTTCCAAGAAAGTTAGATTGGTGACAGAGAAAAAATGGTTGATTTCCAATCAGAAGTAATCTCCTCTTTCTTTTTATTTACTTTATTATAATAGGCATCTCCAAGGAATACATATGCTTAATAACTCTCAAGTGTATCAATCCAGTCAATGTCTCATCTGAACTCTAGCCTTGTATCACCTGCTGCCTATTCGACTTCCCCTTATGGAAGCCTTATCATTATTTCAAACCTAACATGTAAAAATTGAAATTCATTATCTTTCCTCCAAAATCCTCTTGTCCTCTGAACTTCCTCTTTTCTGTTGAATGTAACTGTTTTCCTCTAAAATCAAGTTAAATTATTCTACCTTTCTCATCATGCTCCTATATCTAATCAGCTAGTAAATCTTGTAGGTGCCTCCACAGCTTTCCAAAAAAAAATTCCTCAGCACATTCCACAAATTCCATGAACATGTTTTTCATAAATTCTATAAACTACCAGTTTCCATGAGTATATCTTTTTCTCTTCATTTAAATACCCATTTCCCTAGTTCAGACCTTTACCATCTCTGACATGGACTATTCAAATAGGTTATCTAGCTTCCAGAGCATCCCTTTTCCAATTTTCCTCTACACAGTTATCAAAGTAATTTCCTTCAGGCACAATTCTGAATATGACATGCCTTTGATTGAATATATTCAGAGGCCCCCTATTGAGTCTAGGATAAAACCAAACAGCCTAGTGTCTTTCTTTTTCCTTTTTAAAATATTATCAATAGCTTTGTTGTTCTATACCTTTCTCTTAGAAATGTATTCCATTCCTCTCCCCTGTCCAGTAATCCATCATTCCATAGCAGAGAATAAAAGTGAAAGAGGGAAACCGACAGTTCAGAAAAACTAATCCATCTATCAACTGAGTCTGGCTATCTATGTAATATTCTATATTCTTAATGCCTTCCACTATCTGGCTACCACTCACAAGTTCAAACCAAATTGGCCTAATAAATGTTCCTCAAACTAAATATTCTTTCTTCTTCATGTCTTTATATGAATTCATAACCAGACTTCACTTTTTTTTCCTTATCTCGGCTTCTTAGAATCCTTGGCTTCCTCAAGGCTCAGCTCATGTTCTCTCTTTATTAAATCTTGTTCTCCCAACTGTTAGTTTCTCTCCCTTAAATTATCTTGTATTTATTCATCTATATTTGTAAGCTGGCTCCCATCCAAGCTGGAATGGGAAAGGGCAGAGCTGTACTGTATTCTGCTTTCAGAATATGATTCTGGATTGATGGAGAGAATGATAACTCAACCCTGCACGATTGTCAGGAGGCAGATTTAGTATGGCAACTTTGGATAGGCTAGGCATTCATGATCTGTTCTAAGAGAGACATGCATGATTTCAGATTTTCTTTGGCACCAACTCCAAGAAGAGTAGGAAAAAGATCTTTAGCAATGGTAAACATATAAGTGAAACCAATGCCTCTACATGTTTTTGATTTCCAAATTGTATCCCTAGAGACTTCAAGGAATTACCCTGTAGGTGAAATGGTACATGAGATCTAAAGAGCACATTCATTCATGGATTTTATGACATATCCTGATCTAGAGGCCACACAAAAATAAGATAGCATAAATCATATTCACTGGCCTCAAGTCCTCGCTCAAACTCCTGGTCCACACAGGGGTCGGCTCTGCTTCGGCTTTTTTCAGCTTTAGTTTCTCACCTCTCCTCACAGCCAAGTCTCTGGCATTCTCAAGCCCTGCCTCAACAACCAGAGCCCAGAGGCCATTGGTTCCTGAGTTGTCCCCTCTTAAGTCATTAATCTAGGCCCACACAGGTTTCACACCAGATAGGGCTTTGGGCCTGGGGCTTAGCACTTAACAGGTGAAAGTACTTTTACTCAAGGTATACAAAAGCCAAATTCCTCAAGGGCACCCATTAAACTAAGCCCATTTTGCCTTACTGGCACAAAAACTCATATTTCTTCAAACCATCTGCTTTGATAAATAGATTTACTCTCAATTCACTATTTATAATGGTATTTTATACAATTTTCATTTGATGGGAAGGATTCAAGCATGTTGGCATAAGTTTGAATGACATTTCCACTTTAAAGGATGACCATCAGGAAATTTGCTTTTTGAACACCTTAGACAACCAATATTTAGATGGTATAGAGGAGCCAGAGATCTAGTTCTACTCTGGTAGTTGTGTCTTTTAGATGAGTACAGAGTGACTAGCCTCATGGCCATATTTCCTACTTCCCCCAACACAAGCATCATAGTATTTCTTGGAGATTAGTAGGCAAGATTTCAGGGATATCCTTAATATATCCTTTTAAATTCAATACACACACACACACACACACACACACACAAACACACACACACACATGCAGATATATTTCCTCTAGGATGTGTAAATATCATACAACCTTCACCCTCAAGAGAAGGATCTGTTTGATCTAGTCATTTTATTTTTAAAGTTTTATTGATATTTTGCTCTTATATTACATTCATTTACAGATTACTTCCAAATTGTGAAAGGTCTTGTATAACAAAGCAAAATAGTTAATTAAAAATGACAATATAGTGATCTCATCTGAAAGTACATGCAATATTTCTCACCTGTAGTCCACTTCTCGATTTTTAAAAATTTAAAAATTACCAAAGTACTTTTCCCCATAGGAAAATCTTAATAAATATAATATTTGTTTAATTGAATAGAAAGAATAGAAAGCTAATTTCAAGCATGTTTGTGATACATATTAATTACTTCAACCAAAAATCATTTACCAAGAACTCACTTTGCAGAAGATGAAGATACAAATATGAAAAAGAAATACTCTCTAAACTCTAGGAGCTTATAAGGGCATGAAAAGTGGTCAAATAGTAGTGGTAAGAGGACATAGGTGAGACAGTCTTTGCATGGATGATGAAATCATCATGACAATTGATACCAAAAACAAACAAAAAAAACTTTAAAATAAAGGTATGGGACCATCACTGATTGAGTGCACTAAGAAAAGCTTCCCTAACCCTGGCCATCTTTCATGGACATGAACAGTGGGAAATTATGTAGCTCCAAGAAGAACAAGACAGAAGGTGATATATCAGGTTTTTACATCTCTAACTGAAAAGGATTTTAGAGGTCATATGGAGAAACACCGCCACCCCTGCCCACCCCATTTTCAACATTAACCACCTACGCTCCAGAAAAGTTACTGAACTTATCTAAGGTCACGCAGTTTGTGTGGTGAAAACATGATTTGAATTCAAGTCCTGTGGTTTGAATGTATTTCAGTTTGGGCACATAGATTTTACTAAAATGCATGGCAGAAAGACAGAAAAGTTTTGTCTGTATATAGAAGACAGATAAAGTTAGTTTTTTTTTTTTCTATAAGGAAGTCAAACAGGTCATCTTACAAGACAAAGAAAGCAGAAGGACGGAACCAAATAAGCTTATAGATTTTTGGAAAAGGAAGGAAGGCAGCATCCTGGAAATTGGTGGGAATAGCAATCATCTTAAGACAAAGCAAAATTCATAAACAAAAATAAATGTCAAGCGAGAAACTTATGTTTTGCATTTAGGCTCATAATAAGACAATAGATAAGGAGAGACCCTAAGAATAAGGGAAAGGGGAGAGAGAAAGAGAGAGAGAGAGAGAGAGAGAGAGAGAGAGAGAGAGAGAGAGAGAAAAGAAGAAGAAGAAGAAGAAGAAGAAGAAGAAGAAGAAGAAGAAGAAGAAGAAGAAGAAGAAGAAGAAGAGGAGGAGGAGGAGGAGAAGGAAAAGAGAGAGACAGAGATAGAATCAAAGACCCAGACAGAGAAGGGAGGGGGGAAATAAAAAGATATTTAAAATGAAGCCTATGGAAGAGCTGACGATACCTTTGCAGAGATGAAAGATTCATCCTTTTTGTGCATTACATATTTTTCAGACTTTTTTCAATGTATCCATCATAGATGATGATTTTTACACTTTTTACCCTTTTTAATCTTAAAAATATTTATTATATAGGAAGGCTCTTTGAAGCAGAACACTAGAGGACTATATCAATGTAGAATGAATAAAATGGCATCAATAAAAAAAAATAAAAGGCTAAGAGTTTACTAAATTAAAGGGTCAAAATAGGTGTTACCACCAAAAATAAAATCCTTACAATCTTTTTAAAATGCATTGCATTTTTTAGCTACACAAAAATAGCAGTGCTCTCTTAAACTATAAAATTGAATGATGATAGAAGATTTTCTGAATATTGCTCTTTTAACCTCCTCTGCTAGTTAGCGGTATTACAAAGCTGCCTAAATCAATTAGAGGTTAAGTAGCTTATGCCATTTTCACCATGCTACCACCAATTGATATTTGTACAGTGCTTTAAAATTTCCAAAGATCAAAAACAAAAAGAGTGAATTCACCACCAATATGAAATTAATGCAATTATTAGGAGCTATTTTGCCCAATTACATACCAACATATCTAACAAACTGAATGAAATAGATGAATATTTCCCAAAAAAATGTGAATTGCCCAGATTAACTGAAGAAAACAGAATACTTAAATAGTCCTAGCTTAGAAAAAGAAATTGGACAAATCATTAATGAGGTTCCTAAAATAATTCACAAGTGAATTCTACTAAACACTTAAAGAACAAATAATTTCAATACTTATATAAACTATTTGAAAAAAAATATTCAAAGAAGGAATCCTACCAAATTCCATCTATGACACAAATATAGTGCTGAAAACTTGTAATGGCAAGTAAAGTAGGACTTTTTGTTGTCTTTTGTTTTGTAGTGCTTTTCAGCACTAAGGCAATCAAGCACTTTTGAGTCTTGCCTTTCTTTCAGTCAAGAATCTTTGATTGAATTAGGAGTCTTTGATGACCTATTTAAGACATGGGAAGGCTTAGGTCATGTGGGTTTGGGTCACATGGTTGGGATACTTTCCGATGCTGAAGAAGTGTATATATACTCTGAAGTTAGCATTTTGCTTTGGGGCTCACTCACTGGAAGAATGTCCTGTGATTTGACCAGACTAGACTCTGGGTAGACATTAATAAGCCCCCTGCCTTTGAAAAACCCAGATGTTGGTCCTTCTTTCTCTGGTAAGTATGTTAGCAATGTCTGGGACAGACAGGTAGAAGCCGGTTTCCTGATTTGTATTATTTTGCTCTGTTTCTATTATTTCTGCTTGTAATTTGTGTTTGTGTTTTCTCTGAAGTTCAGGGTGCTCACTTTTCCCCCTGAACTAAGTGAATGATATATGTATGTTTAATTAAAGTGAGATAGCAAATCCCTTTAAAGTTGCTTTCCTTGGAAAAGCAGATCAAAAAACTTGTGCTAACAATCCTGTGTACTGGTGTTATTGGCCTTATACCACTGCAACAGCTGCTAGCAGTGTTACTGTTATAAACCTAGACCAGAAAGAGCAAAATCAGAGAAAGAAAATTATAGTGAATTTCTCTAATGAATCCTTAACAATATTGAGGCAAAATTTTTATATAAAATAATAGCAAGGAGATTTCCACAAGGCATCGCAAAGATCATAGACTATGACCAAGTAGGATTCACATCAGGAATGCAAGGCTGGTTCAATACTAGGAAAACTATCAACATAATTAACTATATCAATAACAAGAATAGTAAATATTGATTTGACTGTACATATATTGTATATATCATATTGCTTACCATCTCAAAGAGGGGAGAGGAGGAAAAAAATGTTAATTGTTTTTACATGTAATTGGGGAAAATGAATTTAATCATGATTATATCAATTTTTGCAGAAAAAAAATTTTGATAAAAAACACACACTCCTATTAAAAACTCTAGAAAGCATAGGAATAAATGGAGTGTTCCTTAATAATAGTAAGTAATAGCTATCCAAAAGCATTAGCAAGCATTATTTGTAATGGAGATAAGCTACAAGCCTTCCCAATAAGATCAGGGGTGAAGCAAGGATGCCCAATATCACCATTATTATGCAATATTTTACTACAAATGCTGGTTATACCAATGAGAGAAGAAAAAGAAATTCAAGGAATTATCATAGGCAATGAGGAAAAACAATCATGTTTTGCAGATGATATGATGGTATATTTAGAGAATCATTTTTTTTTAAAAAGCAGTTAAAATAATGAAAAAAAAAACTTCAGTAAAGTTACAGGATACAAAATAAACCCACTTAAATCACCAGCCTTTCTATATATCACCCACAAAGTCCTGTAGAAAGAGATAAAAAGAGAAATTCCATTCAAAATAATTCTAGATGAAATAGAATACTTGAGAGTTTATGTGCTAAGACAAACCCAGGAACTATGTGAACACAATTACAAACTATTTTTCACACAAACAAAGTCAGATCTAACAAAATGGGAAAAAAAAATGTAATTGCTCATAGGTCAAGATACTATAAGAAAATGACAAATATATGTAAATTAATTTACTTAGTCAATGCCATACCAATTAAATTATAGAGCTAGAGAAAATGATAACAAAATTCATCTGGAAGAACAAAAGGTCAAGAACGTCAAGAGAGTAAATGAAAAAAAAATGTGAAGAAAGATGACTTAGCAATACCAGATCCGAAATTGTATTATAAAGCAATAATCATCAAAAAGAAGCAGAGTGGTGTGGTGGATCAGTGGGATGTATTAAGTACACAACACAAAATATTAAATGACCATAGTAATATAGTGTCTGACAAATGCAAAGGTCTAAGCTTTTGGGAAAACAATTCACTATTAGACAAAAATTTCTGGGAAAACTATAAAGTAGTTTGGCAGAAACTGGGTATAAGACTGTATACCAAAATAAGGTCAAAAGAGGTATAAAATTTAGAAATAAAGGGTGACAAGTTAGAGGATGATGGAATATTTTACCTGTCAGATCTACGAATAAGGGAAGAATTTATAAATAAACAAGAAATAGAGAGCATTATGAGGTATAAAATTAATAATTCTGATTACATTAAATTAAAAGCTTTTGCACAAACAAAACCAATTTGTCCAAGATTAAAAGGAAAACAGAGCACTGGGGAAAATGCATTTAAAACAAATTTCTCTGATAAAGGCCTCATTTCTCAAGTATATATAGAACTGAATAAAATTTATAAGAATGTGACTCATTCCCCAACTGATAAATGGTTAGTTAAAAGGATATAAAAAGACAGTTTGCAGAAGAACTCAAAGTTATCTGTAGTCATATAAAAATGGTATAATTCAGTATTGATCAGAGAAATGGAAATTAAGATAATTCTGAGTTACCACCTTACATCAGCTGAGATAATATGACAAAGAAGTGTAAAAGCAAATTTTGGAAGGAATGTAGAAAAATTTGGACACTAATGCACTATTGGTAGAGTTGTGAACTGATTCGACCTTTCTGGAGAGCAATTTGGAATTATGCCCAAAGGGCTATAAAACCATGCATTCCCTTTGACTCAACAATACCAATGTTAGGTCTGTATCCCAAAGAGAAGAAGGAAAAGAATGTACTTGTGTAATATATTTGTAGCAACCATTTCTGTGGTGTCAAAGAATTAAAAATTAATGGAATGTCCATCAATTGGGGAATAGCTAAACAACTTGTGGTATATGTTTGGGATAGTATACTCTTATACTATAAGAAATGATGAGAAGAGTGTTTTCAGAAAAACCTGGGAAGACATATATGATCTGATGCAAAGCAGATACTCAGGAAATCATTGTACACAGTAGCAGCAATATTGTATGATAATCAACTGTGAATGACTTAGATATTGTCAATAATACAACAATACAAGACAATTTTGAGGACATGATGAAAAATGCTGTTCACCTCAAAAGAAAGAAGTAATGGAATCTGAATGCAGATCATGACATACTTTTATTTTTAATTTCCTTTCATTTCATTTTGTTCTGTTTTCTCTTTTAAAAAATGACCAGTATGTACATATGTTTTACATAATTGCACATGTATAATCAACATCAAAGTGATTGACTTCTCAAGGTGAGGGAAAGGAATTTAAAACTCAAAAATATTTAAAAATAAGCATTAAAATTTTCTTTAAAAATAATAAAAAGAAACTTTTCAAATATTTTATGTCAATTTGACAATTTGACCCTTATAGTAACCCTAGATACTACATACATGTATCCATATCCCCACTTTTCACAGGGGAAGTAATGTTCAAAGAAGCTAAATAACTTGCCAAAGAGGTAGGAATTTTTAGAATCTATCCTTAAATTCAGGACTCCTGTCACCAAATCCATGCTCTCTGCATCATAACATTCTCTCTCTCTAGCTTTCTAACCATGAGCAAAGTACTTACTCTACAAAGTCTGGGACCACATTCCATTGCAAGAAGCAATATTCTCTTTGTGTAATGCCACTATACAGAACTAAAGATGTTTTTTTTTTTGCAAATTAACTGACTCCTCTTCTTTTGTACAAGAGAAAAAATAGTTTTCTGATGCTACCAAATACATATGTTAGTATTGGGGTGCTATATGAAACAAATAATCTTAATGAAGGAAGACATATTAGATGTTCCCTGTTTCCACCTCCAACCCATATAAAGGGTAGAGGAATAGCCTCTGCTAATTCATGCTTTTTTTTTCTCTCTCTCTTTAAAAAAAAAAATTATTTATTTTGAGTTTTTAACATTCATTTCCAAAAGTTTTGGAATTCCAAATTTTCTCCCCATTTTCTCCTCTCTCCACCCCAGGACAGTATGCATTCTGATTACCCCTTCCTCCAATCTTCCTTCTATCACCACCATCACCCCTTTCTCTTATCTCCTTCCTGTAGGGCAAGATAGATTTGTATACCCCATTTACTGTGTATCTTATTTCACAGTTGCATGTAAAAATAATTTTTAACATTCATTTTGAAGGCTTTGAGCTCTCATTCCTGCCTTTCCTTCCTCCTCACCCACTCTCATTGAGAAAGTAAGCAATTCCATATAAGTTATACATGTGTAGTTATGCAAAACATTTCCATAACAGTCATATTGTGAAAGTCTAACTATATTTACATCTATTCTGTCCTACCTTCCATTTATTCTATTCTCTCCTTTGACCTGTGCCTCTACAAAAGAATTTGCTTCTCATTACCCCTTCGCCCAATCAACAGCCCTTTCTATTATCCCTCTTCTCCCTTAATTTCCTGTAGGATAAGACAGATTTCCATACACAATTGAGTGTGTATGTTATTCCCTCCTTAAGCCAAATCCAATGAGAATAAGGCTCACTTATCACATTTCACCCTGTCCCTCTTCCCTTCCATTGTAAAAGCTCTTTCATGTCTCTTTTTATATGATTTGATATACTGCTTTTTGCCTCTCGCTTTCTCTTTCTCCCACATTTAATTTTATTTTTCAGGTATCATCCCTTCATATTGAGTTTACCCTGTGCCCTCTATTCACACACACACACACACACACACACATATGTACATATGCATATATATGTATATATATACATACATATATATGTATGTATATATATATATATACATATATATATATATATGTATTCCCTCTAAGTAGACTAATACTGAGAAAGTTCTCATGAGTTACAAATATCATCTTTCTAAATAGCAATGTAAACAGTTCAACTTTACAAAGTCCCCTATGGCTTCTCTTTCCTGTTTAACTTTTCACGTTTCTCTTGACTCTTGTATTTGAAAGTCAAATTTTCTATTTAACTCTGTTTTTTTCAACAAGAATGCTTGGAAGTCCTCTATTTTGTTGAAATAACATTTTTCCCCTGAAGTATTATACTCAGTTTTGCTGGGCAGATGGTTCTTGGTTTTAATCCTAGTTCTTTTGACTTCTGTAATATCATAATCCAAGCTCTTTGATCCCTTAAGGTAGAAGCTGCTAGATTTTGTGCTATCGTGATTGTGTTTCCACAATACTTGAATTGTTTCTTTCTGGTTACTTGTAATATTTTCTCCTTGACCTGGGAACTCTGGAATTTGGCTACACTATTCCTAGAAGTTTTCCTTTGGGAATCTCTTTCTGGATGTATTTAGTGTATTCTTCTCATTTTCCATTTTACCCTCTGGTTGAGGAATATCAGGACACTTTTCCTTGATAATTTCCTGAAAGATGATGTCTAGGTTCTTTTTTATCATTGTTGTCAGGTAGTCCAATAATTTTTAAATTATCTCTCCTGGATCTGTTTTCCAGGTCAGTTGTTTTTCTAATGAGATATTTGGCATTGTCTTCATTATTTTCATTCTTTTTATTTTGTTTTATAATTTCTTGGTTTTTCAGAAAGTCATTAGCTTCTATTTGCTCCATTTTAATTTTTAAGGAATATTTTTTTCAGTTAGCTTTTAGATCTCCTTTTCCATTTGGCCCATTGTGCTTCTTAAGGCATTCTCATACTCATTGGCTTTCTGGACCTCTTGTGTCATTTGGGTCAGTCTATTTTTAAGGTGTTATTTTCTTCAGCATTTTGGTGGGTCTCCTTTAGCAAGCTATTGGCTCATTTTTCATGATTTTCTTGCATTACTCTCATTTATCTTCCCAATTTTTCCTCTACTTCTATTACCTGATTTTCAAAATCCTTTTTAAGCCTTTCCATGGCCTGAGACCCTGTTATATTTTTCTTGAATGTATTGGATGTAGGAGCTTTGACTTTGTTGTCTTCCTTTGGTTGTATGCTTTGATCTTCCTTGTCACCAAAGATGTAAGAAAATACGTTTTCACAAAGAAAGTAATCTTCTATAGTCTTACTTTTTCTCCCTGTTTTCTCATTTTCTCAGCAAACTATTTCACTTTTAAGCTGTTCATTAAATGGAGGGTGTACTGCTCAAAGTGCAATTTTTTGTGCAGCTGTTTTCAGAGATATTTCTAGGTACCTGTAAATTTTCATTTCTTCCAAAGTAGTATGATCAAAGGAGAGGTGTTTACTCCTTTCCTGGCCTGTGATGTGTTCTGTTAGCAGCTACAAGTATTCTCTTCTGCCTTGGAACTGTGAGGAGGATTCCCTCTCCACAGAAGCCACAAGTTCTGCCACACCAGCACTCTTCCTCAGCCCAGGATCACCACCCAGGACTGTGACCCAGATCAGTCATTTGATTCCCCTACCATCTGTAGGCAGATGCAGCCACCACTATGGCAGTGGTTACCACCACCCTGGCACTGGGGCTGGACAACTCTCTTCTCTGACCCAGGCAAGAAACCTTTCCAACTGACCCCTGAACCTATCTTTGGACTTTCTTGGTTGAGAAGTCTGGATACCACTGCAGCTGCCAATGATTCAGTCCTTTGGAGCCTGCTCCAATGCCATACGTGCCAATGCGGCTGTGCTCTGCTAGGCTGTGCTCTGCTCCAAGCCTGGTGCAGTAGACCCTTCCTGTCCACTTTCCAGATTGTCTTAGGCTGTAAATCTCTTTCATGCTCTCATTTAATGGCTACTGTTTCTCTAGAATTTGTTTAGAGTCATTTTCACAAGTATTTTGTGGGGTTTGGGGGGAGAGATCAAGCAGGTCCCTGCTTCTACTCTACATTCTTGGCTCTGCCCTTAATTCAGACTCTCCTGAAAAATTCAAAATAGAGAAATCATTACCAAGGTTTCTCATATTTTTAGGAAGGCCAAATGATATTGAAAACTGAGAAGCAGCTTAGAAAAGTGGAGAATACAATGGACTTGATATTAAAGGGGTAATTTGGTTCTAATCTTTGCTGGCTCTACTATATACTATCTATGTGACTTTGGAAAAGTCATTTATACTTTTGAAGCCTAAATTTTCTCACCTACAAAATGAGAATAATAGCACTTGTACTACCTTACCTATCTCATAAGACTATTGGGAAAAACAAATGAAATAATTTATGTAAAGTTCCATTAAAATACAATATTACTGCGTCATTTACCTCATAGAGTGTCACAGTGGGGAAAGTGCTGGGCTTGGAATCAGGAGACCTGATTTCAAATCCTGCTTTAGACATTTCCTCACTATATGACTTTGGGAAAGTCATTTAAACAGTCTCAGCTTCAATTTCATTATCAGTAAAATGAAAGTTATAATAATAACACCTACCTCACAAAGTTGTCATGGGATCCAAATGTGATAACATGTAAAGTGCTATATAAATACTTACCAGTAGCTACTACTATTTTAAAGAAAACATTATGCAAATATTATTTATTAAGATTATTCTCATTGACACTAGCACTCTATCATTACACAGAATAATTCATCCCTCTCCCATATAGCAATCCTTCAGTTATGTAAAGAACTTAATGACTAGAATTTAAATGAATAAACAAAAAAGAGAATGAACATATGTCAGCAAAAGAGCAAAAGATTGAGCTGTGAATAATGTGTGCCAGAGGAAAAGTTTATTTTGAAATTATTGAATTGTCATACCGTCTTAGCTTTCATTCAGAAAGCTAATTGTTTTTTTTAGCTAAAACCTTATGCCTTGATTATAAGTTACGTATTGCCAATAAATGAATGAGAGCATTTCTGAATTTCATAGCTATTGTATTTCACATCAAGAAGTCAATTAAGTGAGCACTTTCATATGGTAACACCCTTAATCAAAACATGGAAGTTTCATAAAGTAACTAACAATTAGCTTCTGAACAGAAAGCTAACAGGAGGATAATTAGCAAATTTGTTTATTTCCCCCTATTAAAAATTATTCAGAATTGGAATTAAATATTATTAACACACAGCCAGAGATGACATGAAGGATGTACTCATTTTTTTTATTTTCATAGATAAGATAGATAGATAGATAGATAGATAGATAGATAGATAGATAGATAGATAGATAAAATATAGATGACGGAGAGTGGTAAACAGAAAGAGAGAGAGAGAGAGAGAGAGAGAAAGAGAAAGACCTCTATCTACCTCTATCTGTAGAAGTAGATAGAGAAATCTAGAGATACAGATGAGCAGCTAGGTAGGTAACCCAGTGAGCCTAGAGTCAGGAGGACCTAAGTTCAAATCCTAAGACACTTATTAGCTGTCTGACCATAAGGAAGTCACAACCCTATTTCCTCATCTATAAAAGGATTTAGAGTAGGAAATGGCAAACATCTCCACAATTTTTGCTAAGAAAAACTGAAATAGTCATGAAAACTCAGACACAACTGAACGACAACAGAGATATAGATAAAGAGAGAAATATTAGGAAGAAAATGAACAGAATAGATTTTCCTTTACCTTCACAGCATCTCACTATGTTTCAGATGACTAGTGCATCCTCAGAATGAATTTTCAAAAAAATTTGTAGTCAGGATTTAGTTGGACAATTTCTAAGAGTAATTTGTCATTCAATGAGCAAATTCTTATTGGGGTTCAGTAACAACAATTCAAAAATAATTTAATAATTTCCTCTTCTTTAATAGTCTTCCTATTCTTCAATAATAGTTTAGTAGTTTTCATCTACCTCCCAACATTTGGGTGGAAAACCACCAACATATGAGGGTGATGACTAAACGTTGATGATTCCATGTAGAAGTACCTTTTTCCTTCCCTTTTCTCTATATTCAGCAAATTATGTAGCTACAGTATGTTAAGTATCTCAGCCCTATAAAAGTATAAGGATCAAAACCAGAGAGGCAAGACCATGACCAGAAAATGGAGAATATCACTAAAAAGAAGAAAGCCCCTACATATAGAACAGGATTTCTAGAGTTACAGGTTTCAAATTTTTGAAATTTTTTGAAGGTAGGTAGAGGCTGCAATGATTCCAGGGGCTTCCCCCCAACCCCTGTCTTCCAACTCCCTCTCAGGTCTCTGACAGTTTCTAGTCCCTCTTTCTGCCCTCTCCATCCCTAGATCCTTTCCAGTAGAATAGCAGAGAAGGTTTTGGAACTGGGAAGGGTGGGCTGAATCTAGGCCTCCAGGTAGTGACCTGAGGGAGATAGGGAGCACTTCTTGGAGAATGAGGAGGGCATAGGACCAGTGAGGACAGAAGGCTCCTTAGGGCATGGCCTGTGGGGGAAGGGTACAACCTCCTGGGATATGACTTCAGGGACCCTTTGCCTTGAGACTCAATATACGGAGCTCCCCAGGACCGATTGTGATAGGGCTGAGCATGTTTGTCTTGGACAGGGGTGGGATAAGGTCCCCATGCGATGGGTTTTGAGGGGGATGTGGGGTCCATGAATTAGGGATGGATGCAGGCTTTATTGCCCTGAAGAAGAGGTAAAGATGATGGGGTGAAGTAAGAAGTTTCATACATCTTGGGGGTAGTGCAAGACAGTCTGAGGACCACATCACAGATGTGTGATTTGACATTTGGACATCAGTTCAGTTCTTCAGACTTCAGGATAGCTTTCCCACTTTTGTACCATGCAAGAATCAAGATATCGAAGGAGCATGTTACTTGGTGAGCAACTCAAATATTATACTTTTGGACAATTCATTTACCAACATGCTGCTATCCTATGGACTTAGTAACAAACCGCATGAGATGATTTTGACTGCTTTTAATGTAGAGGGCCAAGAGTATCATAAGACATCAATGCAAGTATATAAAGTGTTACACAAAGTTAAGTGATTATTCCAATTCCTTGAAATTTTCTTAGGATGCCTCATCTTGAGCTGACAGAGTCCCTGTTTTCTACAAAGTTATACCAATAAATATTAATCTTGGCAAGTTCTGTCACGCTGAAAAGACTTTAAGGACAAATCAGGTAAGAGAATACTGTGTATTTGTCATCTGAAAACCTGCATAAGTCTAAAGAGGTTTATTGCTAGCAAATTGTCCAGCCTGTAATTAATTATTTTTGCCTGCAGATTAGAAGTTTACTAATGTTGCAAGGGATTGTATTTTTTTGGTAGGAAGAATGCTTACATTAATAAAATTGTGTACTTTTATGGAAAACCGTGAAATAAAACAAAAAATAAAACAGGAGACATTATAAGATTAATGTAAAATAGATGGAATAAGTAATAACCATTATGAGTTAAGAAAATAAGACATAATTATAACCTGGAATCATTGGAAAAGATGTCAAGGAAAATATGAAACATGAGCTATGTTTTGAAAGACAGGTAGAATTTTAATAGGAGGATAAGAATAAAAAAAAGTATTAAACAGGGTACTTGAGCAAATGGCCTCAACAAAAGAGCTCCTTCTTTCAAGTGTATTCTGGTCTATTCTTCAGTTAACTACAATGTATATTACTTCTCAGATTTCTGTTTGCTATTTCCTTAGACAGATGGATTTACTTGCTATTTACTATTTGTGGTGGTCTTTTGTGTAAAGAGCATTTGTTGGAAAGAAATTCCACTGCTTAGTACGCACACACACACACACACACACACACACACACACACATTTGGATGTAGAAATCTTTCTTACCCAACAGAGAAGTAGGAAGGGAAGGGAATAAGAAAAAATGGGAGGGATAAAAGGAAGAGTGAATTAAAGAAAAGCATGATCTGAAGCAAAACAGACTTTTGAGGAAGTACTGGATAAAAAGAGAGAAGGATAAACATAAGTAAATCATAAGAAGGGAAATACACAGTATAGTAATTATAACTGTGAATGTGAATTGTATAAAATCACTTTTGAAATGGAACCAGACAGCAGAATGGATTAGACTAAAATCTAACAATATATTGTTTACAAGAACACCCTTGGAAAAGAAAAATACACAGAGAGAGTTAAAATAAGGGACTGGAGCAGAATCTACTATGGTTCAGCTAAAGCAAAAAAAAAAGATAGATATAGCAATCATGATTTCAGATAAAGAAAAAACAAAAATAAGCCTAATTAAAAGAGATAAGCAAGAAAACTAAATTTTGCTAAAAGGTACCATAGACCATAAAATAATATCAAAACTTTTTATAGCAAGTCTCTCTTATAGAAGCCTCTTTCTCAAATATATAGGGAACTGAGTCAAATTTACCAAAAATAAAATAGCCATTCCACAACTGATAAATGGTCAAAGCTATGAACAGGTATTTGTCAGAAGGAAAAAATCAAAACTGTCTAAAGTCATATGAAAAAATGTTATGTATTACTATTGATTAGAGAAATGCAAATTAAAACAACCCTGAAGTACCACCTCATACATATCAGAAATAACAAACGATGGAGGGGATTTGCGTAAATAAGTAAAATAACGAACTCTTGGCTGGAGGTGTGAACTGATCCAATAATTCTGGAGAATGATTTGCAACTATGTGCAAAGGGCTATAAAAACTGGAAATTGGGATATCTATTAAATGGGGTATGGCTGAATGAGTTATGAAATATGATTGTGATGAAATACTATCATGGTGTAAGAAATGACTACCAGGATGGTTTCAGGAAAACCTAGAAAGATATATGTGAACTGACGCAAAGTGAAGTGAGCAAGGCAAAGAGACCATTATGCACAGTAGCAGTAATATTGTAACAGTGATCAACTGTGACAGACTTGGCTACTCTGATCAAGACAGTGATTCAAGACAATTCCAAATAATCCACAATGAAAAATGCTATCCACTTCCAGACACAGGAATAATTTACTCCGAGTGAAAATTAAAGTATATATATGTGGGGTTTGCAACATGTCTAATATGGAAATGTGTTTTGCATGATTTCATACACATAACCGATACATTGTTTGCCTTCTCAGTGGGGGAGGTGTTTGAGGAAGAGTGACAATTTGGAACTCAAAATTTTTTTTATGATTAAAAATAACTATCAAAATATCATTTCTTATAGGAGATGGCTCTTTGGGAAAGGAGGGGAGAGGGATATTGAAGGAATTTATGATAATGTTAAAAAATGAAAAGGTAAGAATATTTTTTCTTTTAAAAAGTTACTCTTTATTAAAAACTATTTGGCACTGAGCATTTAAATGGATTGTTAATGGTCTCATTATACTTTGCTATTTTTTTTTGAGGGAGAGATGACCTTTTTTGACATTTGTTTTTCTAAATTTTGAATTCTAAATTCTCTCCCTTCCTGCTTTCCTCAATTGCCCCCTCATTGAAGGGCAAGTAAATTAATATGTTATACATGTGCAGTCATACAAAACATATTTCCATATAAATCATGATGTGAAAGAAAATAACCAGAATTTTAAAAAAAAGAAAGGTTTTGTTTGTTTGTTTATTTGTTTTTAAAGTATGCTTTGATCTTCATTCAGATTCCATGAGTTCTTTCCCTTGAGGTGGATAGCATTTTTCATAAGTTCTTCAGAATTGTCTTAGATCATTGTATTTCTGAGAAACTTAGCTATTATTTTCAACGTTTTTCCATATGTTGACCTTTGTACTGAAGTCCCTGACAATGTAGCATATGCTAATACTTGGAAACTTACAAGCTAACTTTCTAGTATGGGTACCAAATCCTCATCAAGAACTTGCTTATTTTACGTTATAGTAAACCAGGTGAGATTTTTAGACTTATATGGCAAAACAAAGTAAAGTCTGAGAAAAATTTACATACTAATTTATTTTCAGTGCAAAAACCATAAGTACAGGGGACAGATTAAGTATGATAATGGAATTTCACCTTATGAAACAAAGAAAAGCATGCTTTTATTTACTGATGTTTACCTGGCAAGATGTAACCTCAACTCCAAACAAAATTATCTCACGCTTTAAGGTAGACATTTGGTAAAAAGAGGGGCCCATGATAACCTGGTCCCCAGGGAAACTTTATTTATTTCATTTTTTGCTCACTTCCTATTGTATTAAATTTTAAAAATCTAAAGGTATCTTAAAAGAACTAGGGGGCATTTGAGAATCAGATGATAGAGGGAAGCATAGGACTGTGGTCTGTGTGAGAAAACAATGTAGTTTTCAGTACTGCCTTCAGATGAAAGTAAATCCTTTATCCTCCTGGGATGTTTTGCCCCTGAATTGAATTATTTTTTTTTGAAAATCCAAGATGGATTGGTTTATTATTTCATTAGTGTTACCCCTGACACTTAATTCTAGATTTTATTTCCTTTTAAGTTTCAAAATAAAAACAATGGCAATCTCATCCTGTGTGATGCTAGGTTCTCAGTTGTTTTCTAAGTTGATGTCTCTACAAATTGCCATAGCTTATAATTAATGATAAGGTATGAATTTAATTTGACAACAACAGTTATCTATTAAAGAAGTTTGTTCTTTGAGTTCCTGTAAAACTGACCCAAAGTCACATATGTACCCTTAAAAATAGAAATTGTAAATCTTTCTTTATATGAATAGGCAGAAGAAACTTGTCTAAATACACATTAACTCACAGTCTTTTCCTTTTGTTGCTTTTCCTACTTCAAGGTGAAAATATTGATCAAGTAAAATATTGTTAGTTTCACTTTACTTATTGATTTTATCTTGAAATATTAGGGATTGTTAATAATTAAACAATATATTTATTTGGCTTTGTGTATTTACAAAATTATTTCCTCCTGTGAAGTAAGTAGGTAATTCAAATGTTATCATTTTATTGATAAGGACCTCATTTAGAGAGGTTAAGAGATTTACTAATACAGTGCTAATGATTTTGGTATTTTAGCTTTTGAATATTGGAAATTCTCTGGAGTATAAAAGGATGGATTTATGGAGAGTTAGTTGCTCTTATGCTAAGGTTTAATTTCTTAATGTGAGATAGAAAACTAGGGGGAAAAACAGGTAAAAGTCATTTCAGATGCTTGCATTTGTCATTTTGTTCTTTTCTAACTTCTGGAAGGGCATTCCTATGCAAATTGGCATAGAATACAGCACAAATTTAGATTACTGTTTGTAAATTATCTTGACCTTTCTACTCCGCCTATCCAGTAGAATCTGTATCACAAGCCATTTTGAATATGGGTCTTAAACAATCACAATGTCACCATAAACACTGATATCTTTGGATTATCCTTCACATCTTCCTATCCATGTGATTTTGCAACCTTCATGAACATATGCCATGGAAAACTGAGCATATTTGTTACATTTTAGTTGTTGCATCTAAAATACCATTACCTGTTCTGAAAACAGACATTACTTGAAATCCTTTTTACTGATGTGCTACGATGGGGGGAAAGTGCCTCCTTAATATTTTTGCTCAAGTAAAACAAGGGTCAATGTCCCCAGGAATTGTTTTAGATGCGTAGTAGTAGATGGCTTTCACTTCATCTCCCTGACTAAATGTTTAAACCCTTCAATAGTTTTACTGTGCTGGATCGATGTGCTCCAGTGGAATTAACTTATCATTGTGAGCCACACTCTATTGCCAAGCTTAACTCAAAGAAAATGTAAAATGACTTCAGAACCTTTGATATTTCAATGCTGATTTTGTAAAATGTATTAGAAAATGAAAAATTCATTGTATCACATTGAATTTTTTTTCCTTTAATGTCTATCATATCTGATAATTCCTGAATGTACATAGCAAAACCTGAGAATGGTCATTATAAAGAACAATTTGAGAAAAGTTTGCAAAATGATAAAAACAGTATTACACAAGGAACTGGAGTAAGCAATTTCTGTAAATAACCCAATATCTTTTCCTCAATATTACTATATTATACTTTTAACACTAATAGTTCTTGCTCTTATAACTCTTTTGTCAGATACTTTGCTGAGATGAAAGATCCAGGTATTTTTCTGAAAACTTAAAATTTCTCTTAGATCAGAGGCCTTGGTGCAAGAAACCTGGGGGATCTCTACATTGCAACATCCAGGATAAGGTCATGAATTCCTCACTTAGAACTATGCAGTTCATAACATTATGGAAGATTTGCACTGTTGTTCTTGGCAAGTAAGGGAAAAATTATAGTCTTTTAATGAGACTACTATATGTTCCAAAATTCTAAAAATGTAAATGTCCAGTTCTTTCCAGTATGAAACATGAGCATCTCTCTGGCTAATTCTTCCCACAAAGCTTTTTTTCCGTTTTTTTATATTCTCAAAATAAAAATAGGAAAACACTGAAATTTTGTTCACCACAAAATACAGCACAAATGCCAGTTTTTAATTTTGTTTTAATTGTGTGTGTGTGTGTTTACTTTACTTTTTTTCTGCAGACAAACATAAATTTTCAGGGCCGAGTTTATGCCAGAAAAAGTAGAAGACAATAGCTTTGCCTTCTTCCTCTAGCTGTTGATCTTTCTGGAATCACTGAAATGCCAAAAGATAAGATCCTGAAAGCCAATTAGGTTTATCTGTCTTAGACTCCCAGGTCCTCTGAGTTTATTTGGTTGACCATCCACAACCACTACCCAACCTTCCACTTTATACTACACATTTACTATATCTCTAAGGACAACACCTAAAGTGTTCATTCTCCTTTCATCCAATATTTTCCAATAAGTTGAAGGAAGAAGGAGACAAAGGGAATAAGCATCATGTCTACTATGTGTCGGAACCTATATACAAATATAATGTCAGTTGACATGAGAGGTAAAAACAAATGCCTAGAAGAGTTCTTGCCTGCATACAGTATGTTCTCCTTTCTAGACCAAGGATTCTAGATAATCACTTTTGCTTCTACTATTCTCTATTGTACAGATGCACCTACAGTATGCTGAATCTAGTATTCTGGTATTTTAAGATTCATATTTCTACAAACTGTTTGAAAATTGAATTTTTTTTCATTAAGATGCTAAAAGTCACTAAAAACTGAAATCTCCTAAATGCAAGTTATTTGGCTCTCTTCTTCACCTATTTCTGATATCAGTGCACAGTCCATCTCCAGTGCTTGTTTAAAACATTTATACAGATGGACAAGCTTTATGGACTGACCCCTTTCAATTGTTTTGTTGCAAAGATGTTGTATATCATAACATAGCTTATAAAAACTTGCCTATTAAGCTCTCATAATTTAACTAAATATCTTTTGAAAAAGTATATAGATCATTCCCATATTTTGTAGAGATGGGAAATTAGGCACATGGGTCAAAAGTGATAGACATATTCTTAATTGCCTTTTCTGTTGGCAATAATATTTAAGATTTTCATTCTTTTCTTCCTCCTTTGGTTTATTGAATTTTAACATGAGCTAGTTGGAATAGATAATAATGTAATCTCTTCCAACTTTAAATTTACAAGGGCAAGCAAAGTGGGACATTTTGTTGTCTTTTGTTCTAGAGTGCTTCTCAGCACTATGGCACTCAAATGCCTTTGATTGAGTATGGCCTTTGTTTGTAAGGCCCACACCCTTTTCCTAATTAGGTCAAGAGAGATGTGAAGCCCTCATGAGGTGTGAAGCCCTGGACAGGTGCGAAGTGCTCTAACCCTGAAGTATATATATATACTTTGAACTTAGTATTTTTGGGGGATTCACTCATTAGAAGAGTGTTGGTGTGGAGACTCTGGGTAGCCATTAAGGAGCCCCCCCCCAGCTTTGAAAACCCAGATGTTGGTGCTTTTCTCTCTGATAACTGTGTATGTATAGCTTTGGTCAGACAGCTAGAAGCCTGTCTGTTGATTTGTGTTGTTTGCTCTGTTTATATTTTCTCTGTTTGTAATTTTTGTTTGTATTTGCTCTGAAGTTCAGGATGCTGAGTTTTTTTTTCCCCTGAACTAACTGAATGATATATGTATGTTTGATTAAAGTGAGATTGTAAACCCCTTTAAAGTTGCTTTTCTTAGAGAAGCAGATCAAAGAACCTCTGCTAGTAGCCTTCCTGTATGCTGGTGTTGTTGGTCTTACACCCCCATAGAAGCTACTAGCACCATTGTTGTTACAACATTTATCATCCTATGACCCAAATATCATTTTCAAAATCTAATATTGAGTGTTTTGCTGAAATAGTGCAATTATGGTCTTTACCATTTAATGGCAAAGTTATATATTGAACTCTCAAATTATTAATTTATTAATGTAAATGAGACATTGATTATCTTTCTTATCACCATATACTCTTCCATAACCAAACTTCTATGAGAATAATGTCAATAATAAAGGTATTTCAAGTGGCTAGGGTAGTTTTTTCATGATGTTTTACTTGTTTAAAAGTTAGTGTTTGTGAAAGGTGCTCTGCAAAAAGAAAGGTCAATCCTTGATCTCAAAGATCATCAGAAATACATGTAGAAGACACAAACAAGAATCAAAGACAGGTCTGATATGTGTGAAGAATGTAAAACAAAGATGGAAAAAATAGCATCAGAGACCTGTGTTTAAAAAAAGGAATGTTTCTTAATATAATCTTGGCATCTCCTTTCTACATTTCTACTCAACTTTATGTAACTGACAGCAAAACTCAGTGGACTAAAGCATGGGCAGAGAATTTATTTAATGGTTGCTCAGATTTCATTTCTGTACCCCATTTTATCTCTGTGTCATGTACTCAGCAATATTATTAGAATCATATGTAAAATGTCTATAGCCTTGTGCAGGATAAATAATAAAAAGTATTGTTTGGAAAGATTTTTGACAGGAACATATTTATTCACTGAATAATCAATCACAATAAATACTTTAAAATAAATCAAAGTGTTATTTTAACACTAGGTACAGTCTTTCATAAATGTATTGTAATCTTTCTTCGAAGGGAAATATTCATACATCCTTTAATGTCATATCAAGAAAGGCACTAATTATAAGAACATCTATGCAAATATGCTAACTTTTGTGCCTTAAAACTAGAACATTCTTCTAGATAATGTAACCCAACTTCCTTATTTGACACAAAAATAGGGACTCAGACTCCTGGAGTCATATGACTAGCCCAACTCAAGTTGTTTACCTCCATTTCCAGCTTTCTTTGGTACCACACTGCTGAGAAATGCCACAAAAAGGACTAAAACTATTTTTATTTGTAGAATCCTTCTCTCACCTCCAGAGTTTAGAATTTGTAGGCTCATGGCACTTGGTGAAGCTTTCTGGGGAATAATAGTATTAGGGAAGTAATTAGGGAGGGAATCAGAAAATTCAGACAGGACACATCAAAAGTTTTTTTTTTCCCCTAGAGAAAAGCTGTCACCATATCAAAGGCAAGAATCTAGAAACTCCTTCACTTAACATGGGCCTTTAGGTTTTAGTTCTCTGAAGATCTGAACAGGTCCTATATTTTTAGGTAATACAATACATAATAAAAAAACACATTTCATTTACCAACATATGGCCAGTTAGTGTGTGGGAGGACATAGTAGATTGGAGAACTGATTTATGTATTCTCCCTTCACTTCCTCACTTATCTGCAATGAAACAAATGAGAATTTATCTTGCTCATTTGCTTGCACATTATGTTTCATTAAATTCATTTTGATGAATAAATATCTATAAGGAATCATGTAGGGAAATTATCCCTGAGCCACGAGTTGAGAACCTAAGAGAAATCCAAACAGGAAGGGGTACAAGAACTTGTGAAAATAGTATGATGAGTATTTTTTTAAATCATGTTCCATAGATTAAATTTTTTTCTCTTTTTACTTTTCTTGGAATCAATATATGTGGAGAAAATTAAAGAGTGACAGGAAAAGTGTTTTATTCTTCATGGATGAAGAAATTAATTCCCTCTTACTTAGGAGCAAATAGATTTAACTAAGTAAGGCCTATATTGTATAATATTATCTATTCTTTTCTGGTGTCAGTACAAGGGATTTGGATAGTCATGCAAATATTTATTCTCTCTATGAAATCCTTTCATCTTGGCAGTCTGCTAAACTTTACAAAGGCTATGAAGGAGTCATCTAGGAGTTATAATGTGTCCTGCCCACTAGGGATGTAGCAAAAGAAGAAAATATAAGTTTTTGTCAAGAGGTTGAAGAAAATCTAAATTGGATTATTTCCTGTTGTAAAAGATAGAATCAAAGCTATAACTTACAACTACGGTACCAAAATGATTGCTTAGGGCAACACTGATAATACAATTTATCCAAAAAATACTACTCTAGATACAATGTTTTCTGTCTGTGTAATGCTTAACATGGGCAATTAGGGGAACCCTCTTCTCTTCTGGATGGGTGGACAGCCTATGGAGTTGTGGTTGTAGTTAGGCCCCTTTTCATAGAACATGGTGCTCTGAATTTGAAGAAAGAAATGTGAAAATTGAACTTTTGGTGAGTGACTTTAACTTCACTTTGCTAACATGAGACAGCATCTTCTGATTTGTCCATATGTGCCAATATCACTGATGGTCATATCAAAAAGGAGTAACTAAGCATCATGAGGAACACACTTTGGGGAGAAAGTTATCTGCTCAGTAGGCTGTAAGAGTTTGAAAGGCTCTACCTTATTCTTTCTTTCAAGTCACCTTCCTAAGAAACAGAAGCAGTGCCAGCTTTCTTTTAGCCTTCCAGTAAAGGAACAAAGGAATTTCCCCCCTTCCATCAACTCCACCCTTTGTAGTGATGGTGGCTCTAATCCAAGCAATAATATATATTCTTTTCGAACATAAGACTGATCCTCAAGACCCTACATGCCACTTCTCGCTGTTTTTTTTTTAAATTACTGTGGTGTCTGGATACCAAACAATGATCTTGAGATATATAAATTTCCAAGCTTGGCAACAACCTGGTGAATTTGATTCCCAAGGTAAATGAATTGCTTCTGGATGCTCTGTGTGAGGTTGTTCACACAACTACAACATTTGTTGGAGGATAAGCTCACCACTAAACAGATCATTCTTAACCTGAACCTGCTGAAAGCTATCAGATTGTCCCAGAAGTAGGGGTCCTTGAAAGATTTAAGATGACAGTGAATTATCTGTTTAACAATTTCTCAAAGTTGTCCTGACCTCCTGGATGAATATACTTTTGATGAGTTATTGTTTTATTAATGAATTGTTTGAGTATTTCTTTACTGGTGGTGGAAATAAATGATTACCTTCTACCTGATATCTACTTTATATATTAGAACCTTTTTCTAGAAAGGGCCCTGCCAATAATCCCTTCTTTAGGGAGACCCAAGACATAAGCCATATCTGAGTTTTATTCTATAAATTGTCTCCAAAAATTGGGAACAGGGGAGGGAAGAAAATGAGAGATAAGAAAAAAGGCCAGTGCCAGTATTGGAGATTATGCTAACCCCCTCCCACCCCTTCACCCCCAGGATGAATTCAGGCCTTCTGGATTCTAGAGATAGAGCATCTCTTCAGTTCAGGCACCAGTAGCATACTTTGGGTTCATTTAAGATTTGTGAGATTGATTTCAAAACATCCCAAGTATTTAATCTCCTTTTGGGAACCCCAAATATGTTCAGGCCTCATTTGGCTTTAATACATGATAATTGTTAATATGACCATTTTCATATCACATATACTTAATAAATTATAGGATAAAATTTCATAAAGTGTCCTAAAACACTAGTATAGTCTTCATGTGAACAGCTTAATCATGTAAAGCTAAGACGAAGAAAGTCTAAAGACTATAGACGAAAATATGTACCTAGATCAATATCATGTGATAAACTGAAGAAAGATAGTTATCCACACAAAGTGAACAAAATGTCCCATGATAATAGTTAAATCCGGAAGAGAACTTTAATGACTACCTAGAATAACACCACAATTTCAATAGGTAAGACAACTAAGGCTTAGATAAATGGCTAGTTCAAAGTCACATAGACACTAAGTATCAGTCAAACTCCTCAGCCTGACTCCAAATCCAATGGCTGTTATTTTGTATGAGTGTGTGTGTATATATACACATGCAAGTATATGTCTATGCATGCCAACATACATGTAATATAGATAGGTATATAAATTTACACTCATGTGCATACGTATTTTACGTACATATATACTATATATATGGTTATAATTAGAATATGTGGGAAACCATGCAAACTCACTTTAGTATGCTTAGAAACTACAAAAAGCCAAATCTTCTAAGCCACTATCTTCCTGTGTGACAGGACAGTTCATTTTGTCTGAAACAGATGTAACGAAGCTAAGATTAAAAGATGAAGCTGCAAACCTTATCAGGCCTTATAAGCAAGGCCCTGGATAACATATATCTATTATATATAATGAGTGTGACAGAAGATAGTAGTCACAGTTTGGCTTATTTAACCTTACCTGTATGGGGGAGATATCACATATAAAACTAACTGTGGGTCTAAAATTAGCCACTCAATGGTTTCTGGCTTTCATTTTTCTATTTCTTTTAGTGCCTAACATAATACCTTATACACAGCAACCACATAATAAATGTTTTTAAATGAACAAATGAATAGTTGATTGCCATATGCCAATATTCAAATTTATAATTCTTTGGAAACTTGTCCTTCACAACCTAGTCCTATCTTATCTTTCGACTCCTCTTATTCTGTGGTAAGATACAGTTACACTGGTCTTTTTGCTGGTCCTCAAACAAGGTACTCCTATCTCCTGATTCATCCTTTTTCACTGGTTGTCTCCCATATCTGAAATGTTCTTATATCTTACCTGTCTTCCTTAATTTCTTTTAAGACTCAACTCAAACCTCACCTTCTGAATGAGGTCTGTCCCACTCTTCCCTCTTTTCCTTCCTGCCCCCACTCCACGAGAATACTTTTCATCTACTTTGTGCATATCTGAGATGTTCCAGTTATTTTTCTGTTGTCTTTCCCATTAGAAGTGAGATCTTTGAAGGCAGGAACCATGTTTTTGCCTTTCCTTGTATTCTCAATGCTTCAACTTGTGTTTCACACATACTGAGGTCTTGTTAACTGCTTGATTACTCACTATCTAGGAATATATCTAGTACATGCATCACTTAACTGGTTTTTGATCTCCTTTTGTATCATCATTTTCTATCATTAAATTCTTCTTAGAAATCTATTTAATTGTGGATGGAGATATGAATTGGGTATAAGGAAATATGAATCTTAATCCCAGATAAACTACTTTACTACTAGTGCCTCCTTTTCCTCATCTGAGAAATGTAGATAATAATATCATCTCTATCTCTTTTACAAAGTTGCTGGAAAAACAAAATAGAATATATAAGTGAAAATTATAAGCAAATACTAAAAAGCTGTATGAATGTAGTCTATTATTAATCTCTCTCTCATCTCCTCTACCCTTGATGTAATGTTTTGGTTTAGTATTATTTTATAGTATTTAGTATTAATAATCATTTTAATCAAGGAATTTTGCATGTAATCAGAGAAACAGGTGAATCAACTGTCATTTCTCTTGAAAGATCTGCACCAGTAATGCTCTAAGACAGATATCTTCTCTCACGAGCATGGGTTGGGGAAAGGGAGGATATACACTGAAAAGAACTCTGTGGTATCTACACTAACTGTGGACCAAGCAAATTAAAGCAAGCTTTTCATATTTGACAGTAGACTTTGTCATATATCCTGAAAGGAGAGGAACAAAACTTTTTTGTTTCCTTTCACATGACTCATGAAGAAAAATAATGAATCTAAGAATGTTGATTTTTAGGAGGTAATTCTTGACTTTAAGTGACTTTAACCCTTTGGGATGACTACAAAGATTTCTATGCTTCTGATTTAGAGGCATTGGGAGATATTTCAATTGCAGAAAAAAATCTCAACTTTAAATTGGAGAAATCAAATGTCAAGATGTCTAAATGAGAAAAAAATGGCAATCAGCACGGAGCCAGCATTCTTCTGACAGTGAAGCCATTTTCTAGTGATAAGACCTAATAATGAGGTGGTGCCAAGTGTGTGTGATCTGTTTTCAGGGATAAGTCATAAATGTATTCAGTCCCTAGAGAAGTAAGTGTTGACCTGGCAGAGTAATTAGTAACAGTGGAATCAAAATAAATTAGTATCAAAACTAAGAAATAACATAAGAGTAATAGCTAAAGGACATAGTTAGGACCTCCAATGTCTAGCCTAGTTATGAGAATATCAGAGGCTAAAACTTTTACCTCCCTAAAGCAGCATGTGAGGGAAGATTGAATCCAAGTCCCCAAACTGTGGTTATTTGAACTGTTACATTAGAGCTTGCTATCCTACAGACAAAAAGATTTGAATAGTGCCTAGTCAAATCGAAGGGTTCATATGCCAGGATGAGATTACAATGGAAGTTACTTTGATGCATTTAATTTTAGACTGTTCATATTTTACTTAAAGAATCAGATCTGTCGTGTTTTTGTGATTAATCTCAGTTGCAACACAGCAGGGGCTGAAAAGGGGAGAAATATTCCTGAAGAAAAAACAGGACCTGAGCCAACTGTCTGATTGAATAAATTCAAACACACATACACACACACACACACACACACACACACACACACACACACATCCTTAGAGTGGCAAAACAGACATAGCCAACCGATAAAAGGGAGTGAAGTCACCAATCCTCTTAGAGTGTGACATTGCCCTTGGAGAGTTCCTTGTTATTGAAGAGCTGTGCCCTTTCAAGATTAAACTAAATCTCCCTCCCTCCTTCCCTTCCTCTCTCAATCTCTCTCTCTCTCTCTCTCTCTCTCTCTCTCTCTCTCTCTCTCTCTCTCTCTCTCTTTCTCTCTCTCTTTCTCTCTCTCATTCTGTCAATCTGTCTCTGTTTTCAATAACATTTTGAGCATGCTTTGTAATTTCTTTGCTTTTAGGCCTGCTGCAATAGTTTAGAATGAGTTTAACATAAACTAGTTTAGGAGAAACTAAAAAACTTTGTTAAGACTTACTTATTCATTGCTATACTTTTTTTTTGTTCTGTTTTGTTTTTGTTGTTAACCAACACACATTTTTTTTTCTGGTGAGGAGTGGAACAGAATTTTTAAAATAACAACAACAGAGAATATAAATTCACTGTTAAATATTACCAGAATTCATCAAATGATCAGTGATCGGTTATTCCTTCTACTTAGGTAACACTTGTCTTTTTCATACCACAGTAGATGATCTCTAGGTATGTCTGTAGTCAAAAATAAGCTGTCACCCTTTTTGTTTATCAATGTTTCTGCTATCACCCTTACTGAATTTAGCTGGGGTGATTCCTCAATGAGAGATATACAATCCATTACCAAACCCATTTTGAAAATCATTCTAGCTTAGTAGAATCTACAGCAGCTTTTACCAAAAGAACACTGCCTTACATAATTCAAAGCCGTTCCTATACCAAATGAGGTTTCTGAATATCAATAGCTGAAAAGTGACTAAATAGTAGAATATGAGCATAAAGCTCAGTTACCTTTAGGCATTCTTAGGAATTAACCAGCCATGTGCTTCTTGGGATTCATATACTTCAAGTATTACATTCTGTTTCTAGGAAATATAGAAGACCCTAAGCAGAATCATGATGTACTTTTGACAAGCATTAGAGCTATGTATTTTGTCATAATAATTCATTGTGCCCTGAGTCACGTAAGACAAAGTTGTGGTATAAACTTGTAGGATTATTAAAAGCAAACATTCCACCAACATCTGTCATTGTTGAAAGATTTAAATTTCACTAACGAAATCAATAGTTTATGAAGGCATCCTTGCTCTTATTGCAGCATTCTGCCATCTGTCTCAACACGGTCATATCTGAGATTTCTTGGATTATACGGTACAAGATGGCCTGTTATATGGTACAAGATGGAGGCTTCTTATTTGAACAAAATTTGGTATTTGTAATGACCCAAATCTCTGAGTTTTATTTTACTTAAACTACCTTGAGTAGTTTGTTTTCCCATGGAGATACAACTTGGTCTCCATATCTATGTAGGACAGATATATTCTATAAACAATGAGTTGTATGGCAAAGGTAAAGGGAATATTGTAATTTGGATGAATACATTTGGGAACCTTCCAGATATTTACAGGGATCCCAAGATGCCACTATTACAAAGGACCAGCTTTTCGACACCAGAATTCTCCTAATGAAGGAGAACAATCACACATTGCCATGTTCTCAGAAGTAGTAGATTTAAAGGTGACATAAAGAGAAATAGACACATGTGGGCGTAAGGAAGCAGCAAATCACTAATGCCTTCACGAATGATTTGTGGTCAGGAATCAGTATACAGGGACTCATCAAGCATATGTATGGCTAAAAAACAGATGGGCTAATCATCTAGTAAGAGGGAGACTTAACAGATATTCTTGAAGACTACTTTCGGTATCCAGGGAATATTGAAAGAAAGAGATAGACCTCCAACACATTTGAAGAACTTCTGTGGAGAATTAATGAAAGGAATGCTGTAGTCACAAGGATAATAAGATCATGAATTGGCTGTGCTCTGCAACAATGGAGGTACTAACAGCTTTCTCACTTTGATTATGCAGTTTTCACAGCCCTCCAATATATGTGAGATCAACTTTTTGTCCATTTAACTTTCTTAGAATTCTCCATGGAAAAGCATAAAGAAAAGAAGTCATAAAAATAATTCTCCACATAAAATAAATGTCTTATTTCTAAAAGAAATGGCATGGAAACAGAAAAATAGATAGTCTTCTCCATCTTGATGTGGTAGATCTAAATTAATAGAAATAGAAATTAAAAAATACATTGGGCTAAAGAGTAGCATTTCCTTAAGAGATGACATAGAACACAATTAATAATAATGTTATTGAGATAAAAATATTCTAAGACTTTGACAGATAACAGTGTTATTGAGACTAAGTAAAATTCATAACTGAGGCAAAGTCTAAACAAATGGCACACCAGAATATCAATGCACTTTTTTCCAAGTGTCATCAACCTTTTAAGTAGAAAGAAAATGTTCTGGTCATTGCTCTTTTATTTACTGTGTGATCTTGAAAAAATCATTCATCCTTTCTGCCTCTTCTTCTCAGTCTTTAAAATGGAAGGAAATAATATTTGCACTGTTACACTAAAGAATTATTGTAAGAATCAAATATTTCCCCTAAAGTAACATGATCCCCTTGCTGAAGAAATGTCAGAGGCCAGCTGGCCTAACTGGAACTTAAACAAGTGTGCTTTTAACAGCTTTCTGCTACCCAAAAAGAGTCGCATCTACTTCACAAAGATGTCAAATGAGGCAGAACATACTACCATCACATTCCACTTTGAAATAGCTATACTGATTATTTTTCCTCTTATATCAAACCTAAGCCTGTGTCCTTTCAATTTCCCTCTTTTGCCTAGGGCTGCTTTCTGGAGCCAAAGCATCAGTCTAAACCCTCTCTCATGTGACTCCTATTCAAATACTTAAAAGCAGCTGAAATGGGCCCTCCAAGTACTTTTCTTCAGGTTAAATGTCCCCTGTCCCTGCAATCAGTTCTTACATATCATGACTTACATTCCTCTGAGGCTCATCACTCAGGATGTCATACACAGATTTGAACATAATATTGTCTGAAAGGGGCAAAAAGTAGGTGCACTATGATCTTCCCAAAATTTAGATTCTCTTCCTCTATTACTGATGCTAAGCAATACGTTAGCTTTTTTGGCTAACATATCATATTTGAATGAAGGTTGTGACAAATGAGAACAGAGTGGTATCACAGAAGTCGAGAGAGAAGTTTCCAAATTGAGAGGTTGGTCAAGAAGTATTGAATGTTAAAGAAAGGTAAGGGAGGACAAGTACTAAAGGAAGGCCTTTGGGTCAAACTAAATAGTTACTGAAAAAAGTATTAAGTTCATCTTCTATTTGATCCATTCCCACCTGTTATCATTGGATATTGCTTCACTTTCGTAGCTAAACTCCTTGATATAGACATCTACTAATTGATACCTCAATTTTCTTTCAGCTCATTAGCTAGGTGGCCCAACAAGTAGAATATGTAACTTTGAGATAGGAAGACATGAGTTCAAATCTGACATCAGACACCTGTTAGTTGTATGTCTTAAGGCAAGTCATTTAACCTCTGTTTCTTTCTCCATAAAATGAGGACAGCAACAGTAACTATCTCCTGTTGTGAGGATCAAATGAGCTAATAATTGTAAAACCCTTAGCACAATGCCTGGCACATAGTATGTGCTATAAAAATTTTAGCTTTTATTAGCTATTTTTTTAAACTCTCTGAATTCTGGCTTTTACCTTTATTATTCAAATAAAATTCCTTTCTACAAAGTTACCAAAAATCACTTAATTGACTAATTTAATGGGCGTTTCTTAATGTTCATGTTTCTCACATATCTGTATTCTTTGATGTTGCAAATCATCCCTTTCTTATTGATACGTTCTTCTCTCTGGGGTTTTGTGATATTATCTCTTAGTTCTTCTACTTTTCTGAGCACTCTCAGTCCCCTTTGCTGGATCTTTATGAAGTATATACCTACTAAACAGTGATGTCTCCTAAGTCTCTATCTTAGGCCCTCTTCAGTTCTCCTTCCGTACTGTTTCTCTTGGCTTTCTCATCAGATCCCATTGATACAATTACCATCTCTATGCAGATGATTCTTAGATCTATTTTTCCAGCCCTAATATGTCTCCTGACTCCACCTTTGCTTCTCTATCTGACTACTGGATATCTCTAAGTAAGATGGCCTGGAGAAATGTCCAAAACTGAGCTAAGTATCTTTCCTCCTAAACCCTCACTCTTTTTCAATTTCCTCATTACTATTGAGGTCACTACTATCCTTGCAGCCATGATAGTTACAGCATAGGTGTCATCATTAACTCTTCACTCTCAATCACACCTCCATTTTCTTTTTTAATTATTTTTAAATATTTTTTTTTTATTTTAAACTTAAATACAAAATGATAAAGGAAAAATGACAAACATTGATATGTACACAGCAGACCATAAGAAAGGATTTGTTATAAAACAATATATTTCCACTTCAAGAAAACCTGTATAATAAATACTACACATTGTTTTCAACGCTGACTAGCTTTTCTTTGTTTTCTTGTTGGTTTCCTTTTGTTCTTTGCTGTGCACTTTTTACTTATTTTTTCCACTCCCTCCCCCAGGAGGCTACAATTAAGCATGGGTATACATATACATAGATATCTATAAACATATACATATGTACATATATACACACTCATACACGTACCATGTCATCTGTTGTGGTGGTGGTGGTGGTGGTGGTGGTGGTGGTGGTGGTGGTGGTGGTGGTGTTTTCCTGAAGGTGGATAGCATCTTCCTTCACAGGTCAAAATCTTTCCATGTTTTTCTGAATCAACAAGTTCATCATTTCCAACACCACAACAATTTTCTAACCCATTCACATCCTATCATCCAATCTGAGAGATTGTCAATGAAAATAGATTTGTCTCAATTTTTTGCATTCCTTCATTTCTTGACTGTGTAAGTTTTTATTTACACAAGAATACTTTAACTTAAAATAATCAAAATTATCCTTTTTTATACTTCAGCAATGCGCTCTCTCATGATACAGTTTAAGATCTGATATGACAGAATCTACTTCCTTTGCATCTTTTTTCTTGGTTTCTTTGAAGCTCTCTTCCAGATGAAGTTGATTACTATTATTATTTTATTATTACTATTATTATTTCTAACTCGGTATTTTTTTGACTAATTGGAATGACATTGAATAAATAGATTAGTTGGATAAAATTGGTATTTTAAAAATCTATTGGTTTTACCTACCAATGATCAAAAAAAAATACTTTAACTATTTAGATCTGAGTTTATTTGTATAAAATGTATATTATGTTTGTATTCATGTAATTCCTGCATCACTTTTGGCAGGTATATGCTAAGGTATTTTATACTGTCTGTACTGTTGATATGGTGTAGTTTATTTTTCACTTTTGACGAAATCTATTTTAACTTTAATTTTGTCTGAGATCATGACTACTATCCCTGCTTTTCTTACATACTAAATTCTACACTTGCCCTTTATTTTACCTTCATGTGTATCTCTCATATTTATGGTGTTTCCTGAAAGTAAAATATTGTTTAATTCAAATTTTGAATCTATTATCCATTTCTGCTTTATGGGTAAAATCGTCCATTCACATTCTAAGCTACCGTTACTTGCTGTATGTTTTCCTCCTTCCTATTATTTCTCACTATCCTTCTCACCCAATTTACCCTATCTCTGCTCACTACTCTGCTTTACTTCTACCTGCTACCTTGCCCCTCTACTGCTTAACCTACCCACCCATCTAAAAGTACCTCCCTTGTCTTCTCCCTCAACCCTATCCCTTTTCATTCTTATTTTTTTCTGAATTTAGAAGACAGGTATATCTACATTTATACCTATATACAACATGTATGTGTACATATATATGAATACACATACACACATGTTGTGTACAAGTGTGCATATACACATATGTGTGTATAGATATACACTCATGTGTGTATATTATATATTATATATTTTACACACACACACACAGACACACACATTTCTCTCCTTAACCCATTCTTGATGAGAGTAAAGTTCCAGCACTACCTGCCCTTCCCCCACTAGCTTCTTCTGTATCAATTTTTCCTTTTATATTTCATTTGCATAAAATAAATACTCCTTTTTATTTCTTGCTACACAGTTTTATTTTTTTAGAATCACCCTCTCATACTCAGATCAGCCCAAACATTTCTTTCAAACTACCCAAATAAGAATGACAATTATAAGAATACTGCTAATATTTTCACATATACAAAGTGAACAATTTGACCTTATTGAGTCCCTTATGATGTTTCTTTAGTGTTTACCTTATATTTTTTTTTCCTGGATATTACATGTTGAATTTTCTCTCAAGTTTTGGAATTTTTCTCACAAAAACCTGAAAGTCTTTCAGTGCATTAAATGTACTTTTTTATTCAGGATTATATTATTCTTACTGGTTAAGTTACCCTTGGTCCATAACCTCAGCTTCTTTGTTTATGGAATATAGTATTTCAATACCTATAGTCCTTCAATGTATTACCTGCTAGGTCTTGTGTCATCATTTTTGTAACTCCATGATAATTAAATTGTTTATTTTTCTTCTTGCTTCCAATATTTTCTCCTCAAAATGAGAGCTTTGGCCTTGGGTATGATAATCCTGTAAGTTTTTCTCCTGGGATTTCTTTCGGGTGGGTGATCAGTGGACTTTTTTCCTATTCCTGCTTTGCCTTCTTGTTCTCAAGCTTCAGGGCGATTTTCCTTGATAATCATTTATAATATTGGATCAAGAATAATTTTCAGGTAGTCCAATTATTCTTAAATTATTTCTCCTCAATCTATTCTCCATATCATTTTTTTCTGATGTTTCATTTTCTCTTCTTTTTTCATTCTTTTGATTTTGTTTTATGATTTTTTGATGTCTTAGAAGGTCATTAAGTTTCCTCTTGCCCAATTCTAATTTTTAAGGAATTATTTTCTTCCATAACTTCTTGATTCTCTAAATCAAGTTGGTTGACTTTTCTTTTCATAATTTTCTTAATTTTCTTGGATTGTTCTTATTTTTTTTCTAATTTTTTCCTCAATCTCTATTTGACTTTTAAAAAGTCTTTTTACATTTCTTTGAAGAACTCTTTTTGTACTTGGGATAATTTGACATTTCTCATTGAAAAAATAGTGGCTCTTTTTAGCTCCATTATCTTCCTCTGTATATGAATCCAGATCTTCTCTATCTCCATAGTAACTGTTCTTCCTCCTTTGCTTACTTATTTTTATTTATTTATTTTGTTTTTAGCAGCTATTAGTGTAATCAAGTTGTAGTCCTGAGGTATGGGGAATGATATCCCAAGTCTCTAGTCCTTCTTACTGTTATTTTCTAGGTAGAGTCTAGCTAGAGGCTCAACTTAGGTCTCTCTTCTCCACCCTTAAGCCATGGCTACGTCTCCCAGCCATGTTGTCCTGCCATCGATCTTACTCCTTGTGGTCCCTCCGGTAGTTGCAAATTACAGATGTCCTCTCTGCCCTAGAAATGATACTAGGGGCTCTGTTCTCTTACCAGTGCCTACAGCCAACTTCCCTCACTACTATACTCACCAATTGTATGT
>CM053626.1:106093794-106115281 GCA_028646595.1 Phalanger gymnotis | reverse complement strand
TGGGACTCAGGAACTCTATCTACTGAGTTGGGGTCTGCTGGGCCACCTCTCTTCCTGCACTAGTTCTCTTCTTCCACCACAAGAAAGACCCTCTCTCCAACTTCTCGAGCTAAAAGGCTACTGAAGCCCCACTTCTGGCTCCTCTATTTTGGGGTGTCTTCTGAGGGAGTATTATCTGGGTGAGAAAGGGAGGAATGGGAGCTGTTTTACCTGGTCATCATGGCTCCCAGTAGGCCTCAGGGGTAGCTGCTCCTGCAGCCACAGGCTCTGCTCTGGTGTCCCCTGTATTTCTGACAGACTCCTGTTCTGGGATGAGAGCCCTGGGGATCAATGTTGTAGCCTGTACTTCTGCCCTGGGCCTGCTCCTGTTCCCATGCTTCGTGCTCCCCATGCTTGACTTCTTAGGGAGGGTGGGTGGGAAGGGAAGAGGGGAGAGAATTTAGAACTCAAAGTTCTAAAAACAGATGTTCACAAAAAAAGTTTTTGCATGCAACTAGGAAATAAGATACACAGGCAATGGGGCATAGAAATTTATCTTGCCCTAAAAGAAAGTAAGGGAAAAGGGGATGGGGGGAGTGGGGTGACAGAGCAGAGGGCTGACTGGGGAATGTGGCAAAAAGAATATATGCTCTCTTGGAGTGGGAAGGAGGGTAGACATGGGGAGAAAAATTGTAATTCAAACTCTTGTGAAAATCAATGCTGAAAACTAAAAATATTAAATAAATCAAATAAATAATGATAAAAAATCTCAGATTGGGGCAGCTAGGTGGCACAGTGAGTAGAGCACCAGCCTTGGAGTCAGGAGGACCTGAGTTCAAATGTTGCCTCAGATACATGACACACTTTCTAGCTGTGTGATCTTGGGCAAGTCATTTAAGTCCAATTGCCCTACCTCCCTCCATCCAAAAAAAAAAAAAAAGAAAGAAAGAGAAAGAAAATCCCAGATGCAGTGGCAAAGAGTCAAACACAATTGAAATGACTAAATAACAAAAAATGCTAAATGACTTGCTACATCTGTTGAACAGTTACTTATTAATAAATTCACCATTGTAAAAATCAGCATGAAATTTTTGTGCTCTATGTATGTACAAAATGTTGTCATTAATTATTTGCCTGAGAGAAATTTAGTGGTCAGCCATCATAAAGAAAATGATCATTGAGTTAGGTATCATTTCTGAAGGAAATTATTTTAGAATTTAAAAAAAATGAATTTTCATTACTCTTCCTATTTGGGGCAAAAATTCCCATTGAATTCAAAAGAACTTCATGAGTAAAAAATACATTTTGGCAGGGTAAGGGATGATGAAAATTTATGCTTTAGCTGGATTCAGCCAAATTCATATTCGTTTATCTTAATGTGAATACATTTTATACCTATTCTTGAAACAAAGAAGTGCACATAATGATACTCAAGATGAACTTTCATTTTCTCTTATTTCAATGGAAATATAATTATATGTATTCGTATCATTTAATCATTTCATCTCCCTTAAGAAGATAATTAAAGAAAGCTTTGTGTGACTAAAATATCACATATGAAAACATAAGTTGAAAATACAAAAGACATAGTTCATGAACAAGTTATGACATTTATACTGCATTAAATAAATCATTTTACTTATCAGTTTTGAGAGTAAGACTCTAATCTGTCCATAGATTCTTTAAATATTTAATCCTCTGTTATTATGCCAACACATCAAAAGTAAGGACATTGTTGCAATTATCTAAGCTGTCCTATGTTGGGGGCTACTACCACCCACCTCCCTCTCAGACCAGCTGAAAAGGGGGTCTCACGGGAAGAAATGAGGCAGAGGCAAGAAGGTCAGAATAACCCATTTATTGTTCTCTCCAGCTCCCCTTTTATACACGAAAAGCTGGCTTGGTTACAAAGAACAACCTTTACCCAAAGGAATATAGTATAACAAGTAAGAATAGACATAGATAAGGCGAAGCATGTGTATCAACATTTGTCAGGTACGTATCCTCCCCTCTTCATCATACTGACATGAAGGACAGCAGGACCGGGGCGTGTTGTCCTTGTGTCTGGAGTATCGCAGGACTCATTCTCCTCGGGGCATGGTGTTCTGGTGCCTTATCTCTGGCAATATACCAAAGAGTGCGGTAGTCCAACCATCCCTGAAGGAATGACTCTAGCCTGCTATGAACGTTAAGCCTTAAAGGGCCCTAACAGTCCTAGGCTGGCACATATGTGCATAAGTGTGTTTGTGTGTGTGTGTGTGTGTGTGTGTATGTACACAAACACATTTGTTTTGTTACTTTGTTTTCCTAAAACTAGTAAAATAATACATATATATATGTAATATATACATATTCATACATCTGTATCTCATACACATTGCACTTATATGTGATATATATTGTGTATGTGTGTATATGTGTGTATGCATGCATATATTTTACTCCACATACCAATTTAACCCAAATAAATAAATGAATATAAATTAATAAAAATTTCATAACAAATATGCATAGAATAATAAAGCATATTCCCTCAGTGCTCATACTCATTCTGCATCCTGAGTCTGTCATTTTCTGTCAGGACATAGTAGCTTACTTCATCTTTGGTCTTTGGAATCATAATTTATCATTGGATTGATAAGAGTTTTTGAGTTTTTCAGAGTCGTTTGCATCTAAAATGTAATTGTGTAAATTTTTCTTCTTGTTCTGTTACCTTTACTCTGCTACATTTCATACAGGCCTTTAATTTTCTCTGAAACTATCTGTGTAGTCATTTCTCTTAGTGCTATAATATTCCATTACATTCACATACCACAGTTTGTTCGGTCATTAATCAATAGATGACCCCCCACTTAGTTTCCAATTTTTCCTACTACAAAAATAAATATTTGTGTGTATATATTTATGTAATATAAATATATGTAATATAACATTCATAGTTTAATGACTTTGGTCATTTTTCCAAAGTGCTTTCCTAAATGGATGTATCAGTGATAGAATACTGGGCCTAATAGTTCATTAATCTGTTTTCCTGTATTTCTTTCACCAAAATCCATTTTCTCTCCCCTGCCACATGAGAAACACACACACACACACACACACACACACACACACACATATACACACACGTATATATATACACACATACATACACACACATATATATATATACGCACACACATACATACATACATATATATACATATACACATACGCACACACATATAAATTTTTCCTCCCTTAATATGCCTTCTCTCTTATTGTGCACTCTTCCTTCTCCTATTTTGTAACTGAGTGAAAAGTATTTTGTTATCCATCTTCATGTGTATTCTTCCCTTGGACCAGTTCAGGTGAGAGTGAGGTTCAAGTGTCACCTCCTTCCCTACCCCTTTCTCCTTCCCTACCCCTTTCTCCTTCCTTGAATTGACTTGTACTTGCATGCCCAATTATGTGGGATAATTTTCCCCACCCTTCTTCTCTCTTTTTCCCCTAGTGTATTCCTTTGCTCTTCTATTTGTATTCTTCTTGTAAGATCATTAAATTATTATAAAATTACTCTCTGGCTCTCTGTCTAATTAGAACCCCTTTGCGACTCCCAATGATAATTTTTGAGTCAACACATATCTTTGTCCCATAGTAGAATGCAAATAGTTTATCTTTGCTTAGGCACTTATGACTAGTTATTTGTGTTTACTTTTTGTGTTTCTCTTGACTCATGTTTGTATTGGAAAATTTCTACACAGCTCTGGGTCTTTTGTTAGGAATACTTGGAAATCTCTATTAATTGGCTGAAAATTCTGATAGTTGAGACTGATTTGACTTTAGACTCCCCTTTGGTCTAGGTTTCCTGCTCTGGTTATTATACTGTAGGCTTCAGACTGGGATAGAGGCTAGAACTGAGGGTCCAGTTCATTCCTGATGTCAAAGCCAAACAACTGAAATTCCTCTTTGTTTAGTACATATTCAAGGGCCTGCAAATTTTCCATATCCTGTAATGCCCCCCTTAGGCACAAGCCACTTCCTTGGTTCACTCTGTGTCTGTGACCCAGAACTGGGTCATAAGTGACAGAGCTTTCAGTTGGTACATGTTCAGGTACCCTGCACAAAGTCAAGCCTCTTAGTGTTAGATCTGAGACTTCTTGCTGTGGGTCACATTTTGTATTCCTTTTAGTACCAGTGATAAAATGATCCAGGAGGACATTACTAGCCAGAGACAGCCCCAGTGTTAAAAGAGGTCTCCATATCTACCTCCATATCTGACTAGGCTAGAAAATGACTGGATGTAATTTTTTCTTGGATTTCCTGACTAGATCCTCATTTCCTGCATTTTATTGATTGTTATGGAAGACTCATTGAAGAGTGCTATGCTGTAGTTTTTTTCATCTTTGCTCTGCCCTAATCTCTATTGACTTTTAAGTTGTCATAATTTTAATTTTCTGGATGCTGAGGTAAATCATTCATTTCCTGAGTCATAGCCATGTGACATCTGGAAGATTGTTGTTGAATTGAGGATTGTAAGTGTAATGACAGTGATAAATAGTTTTTATGTAACTCATTAGAACCTTTTTACACTGTTTAGCATGTTTCATACACTGCTTACAGATGATCCCATTTTAAGGTGATATTTGATTGTTCGTATTAAGCCCTAGAGTATTTCAGGGCACCCCAGTGAGAACTATAATTACTTAGTAGAGTTCAGCCTTACAATTCTTACAGGAAAAAATAAGATATCACATGGGGACCCCATGTGCTATACTCATTTCCAAAAAAAATACTTAAAAAGGATTTAGTGGAAGATTTCCATCATTTTGGTTAGCTCCTTAAAAAGTATCAATGGGAGAACATGGGCGAAAATCGAACAGAAGAATGTATGAGTTATCAGTGTAATATATGCATCTGTGAAATGATGTATTCATTGAAGTAGTAAAGTATTAAAGAACTGAAGTTTAGCATGGAAATCTTATTTGATACCTTATCATGACTTAGGGAAAAATTTGGTTTCTCAAAGGCTATGGCAGAGGAGTAAAAGAGGGCCTTCTGAGCTAGAAACTTTTGGGTCTACTTGGTAACAAAAAAATTTGTCTTATTCAGTTTAATGAAGCCATTCATCAATAGAAGATTGGTACCCAGGTCATGGTTTTGTGTTTTGTTTTGTTTTAGATTCAGCAACTCATACATAATATATTAAAGTCTAGAGAAATTTTGACCTTTGTGCTTAGAAGAAATTTTCATACTGGTGAAATATTTAGATTTTAAACTACTTAAAGCTGTCTATTTTAAAATTTTGAATTTCACTTCAAATGAAACAAGGTGTGTTTAAAAATACTAATTTGAGCCTTAAACCATTTAATCATAATCACTTTGCATTATATTGATGTGCCTAATGATTTATTTAATGTACGAATATAAAAGAAATAGTTGCAACTAAAATCATCTTGTTAAGATAACCTAGAACCCACTGTATTTTGCAATCAAGATTCCCAGGATCTCTGCTTCTTGTACACTCATAAGTAGATCATGGCAACTTAGAGTAACTAGATCTTCAAGGCATATTTTTTCTGTTGTGGTCACTTATTGGAGTCAAATTTTAGGTATCAGATTTCAGTATTCATATGGAACTAGAAGTCAGGTAAATTGAATCTGTCATTGTTTTCTAGTACCAAACTAGAAATGCTACCCTGGGGTATGATGGGGGTAGAAATAAATCCACAGTTGAGGTAGATTCTAGTACACATAAACATAAACCAGAAATTAATTTCCAAAGGAATTTTATTAACACTATTGCTTTCATGAAAAAGTATAATATAAAGTTGGAAAATATACATGTAGGTAAACAAAAAACTAAAATTGGATGTGTGCACATATATCATATATAGGGCTCCACACCAAGACTTTTGTGGTACCATATACACATAAATTGGTATGCATATGTATGTACAATTATTGTCTGTTACAATGTGCATATATGTAAACATATACATATATGTATTTATATTAAATATAAATATGCATATACACACATATACACAAAATTTTAGTGCTATCTACCTCCCTCTCTTCCTTCTTTATATATACATGCACATCTCATATCCATATAGACATATCATATATATATATATGTATATATACGCATGACTAGTATGTATACGATTGATGCGTATTGACACATATGCATATATGTGTGTATTTATGTACAAATACATTAACATACACACCCCATACATATGTATTATAGCACTTGGGATAGCACAAAAAGTAGAGATCTGAGTACACTGAGTCAAAAGTCAGTTGAATTAATCTTGGTCACCTTGGATAAATTTTACCTCTCTCAGGGTTTCATTTTTACCTCTCTCTTTTCTAAGATAAAAGCACTGATTCGATTGATCAATAAGAATTTTTAAGTCCTAATAATTTGTCACCAGTACAATGTTGGGTGCTTGAAATAATATGAAAAGAATGAAATAATCTCTATTCATGAGTCCCTTATATTTTAATGGGAAAACAAGATGATCTCCAAAACTCTTTTCAGCTTTTGACTATTATGATATGAGTCTGAATTCTTCATCTGCCTTCTTAATGGGCTGTAAGCCGTGAAGATGTAACTTCTTATCTCCTGTGGTTATAGCTATGAAAAATGAGAGACAGCCACATGGAAGCACACGTTTAATGAACTACTTAAAATATGCTGTCTTCTGAAAAGAGTAGAGGCCCATGTTTGGAGTGGGAGAAGGGGAGAGAGAGAGAGAGAGAGAGAGAGAGAGAGAGAGAGAGAGAGACTGTTGGTATAGATTGTGGATATACATGTAGACTCTGTAAAGTTAGTAGTCTGACAGTCAGACCTGCATGACAAACTTGTATTGGAAAATTCAGCCAATAATTTGTTTGGTTAGTTGATGTGGAAAGGTAATCACAGGATCATAACAATAAGCTCTATACCTTTATTAATCTTATTTCTATATATACTATTATATTTTGTTTGATATATTGGATAATTTTAATGCATTAAGATACCAATGATTTGGTTTTGAAAGCCATAGATTTAAAATATAGATTTAAAACATTTTTTCTTATCCTAGCCTGCTAACAATGAAATTCTACAATTATTTACACTTAACATGAATCTTACTTGCTTCAACTCCTCAAGCATCTGCAATTTTCTCTGTGTTGTTGCTTCCTTTTCCAATGCAGATCATAATTCCCGCAAATCTTATTTAACACTTCACAAATTGTTGTGCCCAAGAAAATAAGTCATTTGATGGCCATTGCTCTGAACTTGGCCAGTATGTTTCTCAAATAATGAAAAAATAGCTGATAGCCATGCCTGAACTTCCAGCTGTTTTCATGTAGTGGCATGTCAGAATTTCTACTCACCATCTTTCCACACCAAATGAGGAACTCAGGTTGTTCATCTGTAAGTTATTCTTCTGTTGCAATGCATGCCCAACAATTCCTCTTCTAGTTGGTCATACAAATTATTGAAGATATTCTTTTGCTATTTCTCATGTGAGATTAATTATTGGTTATATAATCAGTCTATTTAAATTCCCCTGTCCATTGTACTTTGGGTCACCTGAAAATGTGATTCTTTTGAGAAAAAGTTTCTTTCTAATTTGAAGCCGTATAATATTGAGAGAATATTGGTGTTAAAATGGATTTTCAAAGCAGGAAACAAATTAGGATCATTGAAAGATATCCCAAATTTAATCTGTTGTGATTACATCTTCCTAACCAATTGTGGGCCCAGTTCATCATCTTCCTACAGTGTCTAACTGATCTTAGTAGGCAAAGTCTTAACTGATAACTATCAAAAATAGCCCCATTTCCACTTGTTAATAGCATTTTTCACAAAAGTGCTTCGGTTCACTTTAGCCATCTCTTTTGATTTGCCCAGATCAATTATAATACTACCTCAAGAGTCCATGGTAATGATTTAGTCCATCATCTAAGACCAGTTGATAAGAACATGAAAACAACTCAGCCATATAATAAGGGCCTAAGGTAATGCAAAACTATTGACATTCATCATGTAAATGTTTTTTTCATTATACTTGAAACACTTTGAGTCAGTGTTTAATGATTCCAGAACGTATTGTGATTTGCAGAGGTGACCTGATATAGATTTCCTAGAATTACATGGAAAAGGAAGCCAAGTGATATGCATGGCTTTTATTTTCCCAAATGCATTTAAACTTTTTATGCATTCTAACATTGTGAAGGGAATTAATTATTTTGAAAAACAAACAACAACATAAAAATAAAAGATATTAATATTTAAAGCTTTTTCATGTCATAGTAAGACAATTATGCTTAGATTTTGCTGAAGCTTTAGGTTATGAATTTATTTTATTATTTAAATTTGGATTTCTTTATGGGATTATCATCTTTCTAATTCTGCATTATCGAGAAATTTTGCTTCAGTCTCCATCCTCCTCTTACCTACTTCTTGATATTTTGGTCATTTAATTTTCTCCTCCATTCTGGAGTACTATGTAGAAAAGTGTGTTTGAAAAATCAAAAAGGACATAATTATTTGTTTACAGCTCTGCCAAATATCATAGCACAAGAAATAAAATTTAAACTCTTTCCAATTCACCATAATGGGTAGACTATCTTTGTAGCCAAGATATGGTTTATATCCTACCTTTGGTACGTTATAGTTGTGTGATTGTGAACAAGTTACTTACCTTTTCAATGGACTCTCTTGTTTGTTCAGTCATTTTGGTCTTTTCTGACTCTTTATAACCACATTTGGGCTTTCTTAGCAAAGATGGTAGAGTAATTTGCCATTTCACTCTTTAGGTAATTTTATGGATGAGGACCTGAGACAAACAGGGTTAAGTAGCTTGCCCAGGGTCAATTAGTAAGTGTCTGAGGATAGATATGAATTCAGGAAGTTGTCTTCCTGCCTTCAGATCCGGGACTCTATCCACTGGGTCACTTAGCTGTCCAGACTCTTTGGAAGCAGTCTACCACTGTGTCTTAGAGCAATACGCTATAGCTCCAGTTAAGATGCAAATTGGGACAAAATATTGTCACATTCTAATAGTGAAATGTGACAAGGAAACAAATAAATAATTTTCAAAATTGTACATGATAAATGCATGAGAAGGGGCAAGCGAAGTACTATGTAAAATTTAAGCATAGGGTCATTAGTGATTAGGAATATTAGGAAAAGTGTCCTCTTAGAAGTAACATTTGAATTTAGTCTTAAAGAGTGGAATGGAATTCATTAAATGCGGATGGCAGAAGAGAGATGGGAGAATATATTCTTGTAACAGAGAAAAGCATGAGGAAAGATATGAAGTCAGGAAATATAGGGGTATATTGAGGTAGTGGCACATGTCCCTGTGTCATAGAGCACATATCAGGAAAAAAAAACCCATGAAATAAATTTGGGAAGTAAGGTGACATCAGATTTTAGATGGCTTTTAATCCCAGGGGAGATGAATGTGACTGTTTATAAATGATGGTCATTGATGGGTTTAAAGTTTGAGGTAACATGATCTGATGTATTTTAGTATGCAAGAAATACTATTGTAGCAGTGATTAACAAGTGATAACAAGAAAGAAGGAGGAAATGAGAGAGTTCAAGCAAGGAATCCTGGTGGGAGATAATACCAAATATTCCAGGTGAGTGATTATTAACAATTCTATTAGGGTGGTGGAAGTAGAAATGGAAAAGAAGAAATTCAGTAACTATTTCAGAGGTAAAATTGACAAGACTTTTAGACCACATATGAGAAATCCTGAGATGAAAGAGAAGGAAGACTCAATGCAACATGAATTTTTCAACCTCAGATATTGAGAACATTATTATATCATTGACAGAAATAGTTAAGGAAGAAAGAGAAGCAGGTTTCAGAAAATAGTTTGAAACACTATCAGAAGCTAAATAATATAGTCAGTTATTTAAAATTAAATACAAAAGATATATTATAATGGTAATGTTTGTATAATGACTGCCAAACTAATTATTTTAAAGTAAAAAAAATCTTATCCAAGTTTATGGGAGTCATGGAATGAACAACAATGTCCTGTCATTCCTAGAATACTTTAGTAGTCATGAGGAAATTATTTTTTCAGTGCATGGAGGTACATATATTTGCAAAGGGGAAAATGCCTGGAGAATGAAGCTGGTTACAAAACTAACATTTTATCATCGACATCTATTAAGAAAGAAAATTAATGGCAGGCATATTTAGTGTGGGGGGAGGGGAAGAAAAGAAAAAAAGAAACTTTATTATATATTTAAAAGGAATAGCAAGTTGTACATAATAGATTTGCAGTTTCATGCATAATCATATTTTTTTCTATTCTACTACATTATGGAAATCTTTGTTTTATGTCTTAAGTTCAGAATAAAAAAATAAAATTAAAAAAGAAGGAAAAATTATACTTCTTCAAAAAAAAGTATAAGTAGAAGTTGAAGGGGGAGAGGGAAAAAGAAAAAAAAATATGAATTCTAAGGCTCATCTTATGGAAATTTGTTGCCATACAGTTTTCTAACATGCCTAGGAAAGTTAGGGAGTAACACAATTTGTAGTATGTCCAGAAGATTATCAAGAGTTTATGTGCAGGCACTGAATTCCCTAAACTAATGCAGTATCTTCATCATGCAGGGATTACTTCTGGTTATCAGAAGAGAAATTAATGGTTTTCTCCCCTTCTCATACTTAGATTAAGCAGGAAAGGGCTTTATACTTCAAGTCTATGAGAGCCATTTCTCTTACCTAAGGGAAAGAGAATTATGGAATCTCAAAAATGGAAATGATTTTAGAGTTAAGTTACTCAGCTTTCAACATTAGACTATGTCATGTCACACATAGGTAATACATTTGATTCTTAATATTCTGATAAAACATGGAGAGACTATATGTTCTTTATGAGGATAAAATGAGATATTTGTAAAGTTTCTTACAAATGTTAAGCCTTTATAACATGGTAGCTAGCATTTAATTTAATATACTGACACATTCCCAGATATTCATGATATTCTCCAAGTGGAAAGACCATTGGCTTAGACAATTTGGCTTCAAATTCTACCTCTGATTCTTACTTCTGAGTGAGTTTGTGAGTCACTTAAACTTTCCAGGGTCTTACTTTCCTGCTCATCTCCTTCATTAGATTACTAAATTCCTTCAAAGCTACACTCTAATCTCACCTCCTATATGTGGCCTTTCCTGATCCTCCAGCTGCTAGTATCTTCTTCTCCATTCCTCCAAAACTGCCTACTATCTATTTTGAATATACTTTGGATATACTTGTGTGTACATATATTATTTCCTCTGATAGAGCGTCAGTTACTTGAGAGGAGGAACTGTTTTATTTTTATCTGTTCTTAGCAGAGTGCTGGGTACATCATATGTGTTCCCCAAATGCTCATTGAGTATCAGATGTAAAAATTCCCTCTAAGAGAACTTCTAACTCTAGATATATGATTCTATTCCCAATTTATTTAATCTGGACTAAACGTATTTAGATTAGTTTTTTTTTGTTGTTCAGTTGTTTTTCAGTTGTGTCTGACTCTTTTTGTGACCCCCTTTGGAGATTTCTTGGCAGAGATACTGGAATTGTTTGCCATTTCCTTCTCCAACTCATTTTAGAGATAAAGAAACTGAGGCAAACAAGGTTAAGTGACTTGCCCAAGGTCACATAACTAATAAGTGAGGCCAGAATTAAACTCATGAAGATGACAGAAATTCTCAAATTCTTGACTCTAGGACCAGCACTATATACACTATATCACCTACCTGCCCCCTTATATTAGTTTGAGAATTAAAATACACATATTCTAGTTCTAGTATCACCTTTCACTTTTCCCATAAACTTCTTCACTCTGGAATTGTTTTCACATTAGTGAAATGGAGTTAATAATATCTGTAGTAATATATCTACATTGCTGTCCAAATATAAAACATTATTTTGAAAATAAACTGACACATGATATAATAATATTACAAATTTTTGTCAGTTTGTGTTTTTCCTTGTCACTATACTGCTAAGGGCATCTTACTTATATAAAAATATTCTTTTAAAATAATTGATTTTTATTAAATTGATCTTCAGTGTACAGATTTTGGTGAACGAAGTGATAATAATGCTTAATCACAAGATGGTTGTTTAAGGTTTTTGTTTTGTTTTAAATATAGAAGAAAATAAGTTTTGTATTTTAGAGAAAAAAATTTGATCTTAATTAATGAAAATTAAACCACTAAAAAAAAAATATAAATTTAGGCCTGTGCTGCTATGAATCACCCTTCATTTTGAATTTGCTGTAATAAAATATGGATTAATAATGGTTCTAGAAATTCACCCATACTTTTTCAGTGGAGATTTCTAAAACTAACTCTGTGCACAAATAGATCTTGAAAAATCTTAAAATATCAAATTATAACAAGGAACACTGAATACATTTTAAACATTCACAATTAAACTAAAAAAATAGTAGAAAGGATTGTAAATTAGTTATGGTTGGAGTACAAAGGGATTTTAGAGAAGACTACTCAGATTTTAAATGCTTATTTGAAACATTAATGAAAATCTACAGATGAGTAATCTCATTATTAATATAGCACATATGGACTGTGGGAGACAAAAGAGGGCCAGTGATTTCCTCCTCCTCCTTCTCCCTAAAGCAATTTCTTCTGGCTTGTTCCCCCTCAGCCTTGTTCTACTTAATTTTTTCCTACTACATGCACCTTTCCTTACTAGGGCTCAAGTTACCAGATGTGAAAGTTTCATCATCAGTCACACACACCTTTATGAATGTCCACCTGCTAATTAATTTTCATTAAATGTTTGACTACCTCATTGTGTTCTTCTGTGCAAATTCACCTTTGATGTTGTCACATGGATTATTCAAACTTCAGGCTTGTATTTATTGGTGATAATTACTGTATGTAATGAATAAATACATCTTCCAATTATTAGTGTATAGAGGATTTAGTAAGACCTCAGTTCAAGTTTTGCAGGTGGCATCATAGATGAGACACTTAATTTTTCTGTGTCCCTTCAGATCTTCCTGACTCCAGGCCAACTCTTTCCTTTGGCACATGACAGAGAGGAGGGAAGGAAAAATGTTCATCTGCATAGACCTCATTATTATATCTTGGTATAATTTTTGAAGTAGTAAAATGAAATTTAATTTGTATTCTGGTTTGAGTTTATTCTTTTGGGCTACATTGAAGAAAGACAATACAATTGGGGAAATGAGTGGGGTTGCAGACAATGATACAAGAGAATTAGCAGGTTTTATTAAAATATCCTGACTCTTAGACTTTAAATGTGCAATTACTAGGAGTGAAAATTTCAGAAGATATTAGAATGCCCTCATAGATATGCAATAGAAGTAAACTGGCGCATCTTGATCTTCAAAAGGCTACTCGGTGGCGTGAGTAATTATAATGCTCTGAGTCATTACTTGAAGATACACTCTCCTAATGCTGAGTGAAACATTGCCCCTGTATAGGAGGGAGAAGGTAGGGAAGTGAAAATTTTTTTATACATAAACACTCTACTGTGGATTTAATGGTGTAAGAGAAGTTGTGTTGCTTCCTTCTACTGGGGCAGAATGAAGATTATACTGAGACATCAGTACATATAATACCAGAAGGAATTAATCGTCCTCTCTCACCAAATGTGTGTACTATCAAGTGGCCTTCCTGTTCATATGTACTTGACTGTAGCCTCTGACACAGGGTATACAGAATAAATATGATGCAATGAAAATTTCCACTATTACTTAACTATAGCTTTTTTGTTTGTTTGTTTTGGCCTTGGCATATAAATTCCAATAAAGAATTCCCAGATATTCCTTAAGAATCCACACATTCAACTACTACAACTGATTTTCTATATTCTCTTCAATTGCAATGTGACCTGTTGAATAGGATTGTAACTTGCATCTTCTAGAAAAGGAAGTAAAGCTATAAATGTGGTGAGCCCATTACTGGCATGATTGAGTTAAAATCACATATGGTCTGATTTATATTGCCTAGAAAGTCAAACAGATGTTAATTGGCACTGATGAATAATGCCTTCCTCCTTGAAATGCTTCAATTCAGTAGTCTGCATAAATACTATTATTTCTCTTCATTCTGTGTATATTTTTCTTCCTCTGTCTATAACACTTTTTCAGGTTATGACTTCTCTTTTATTCTGTTGGAAATGCAGTATCATGTTGCTTCAATTATTTTATTTTTCTTTTATGTAGCACTGTTCCTATGGGCTCTCTTCCTGTCCCCCTTGATCACTTCATTTTTCTTATCCTTTTCCCTTCATAGTTTTATTTGGTCCTCTTTCCTGATTTTATCTGAATATATTTCTTCCCCTCTTTTTTCCTCTCAGTTAATCAAATAAAATCCCTCTTCCTCTCCTCCCTTTTAGCTAGTCCTGTTCATTAGAGTTATTATTATTTAAATTTTTTGCCTCCCATTCCAAAAAGAATTCCTCTCACTCTCTTCGTTAGCCATCTACTCTTTCTGTTTAATCTAGACTCTCATTTTCTGATTGATTATCCTTATAATCATGTTTTCTTTTAATTCTTTACAAAATAAAAACTTCAAAGGTATCCATTGTTCTCAAAATTTGAGACTGAGATAACTCTATCAGAATACTTTTATAAAACAGATATATATCTAATATGGAAATGAGAGGCAGCCTCTTGGATGCAAGACATCCACTCCAGCCTGATATCTCCCCCTACCTTCTCTTGGTAGCTGTAGCTCTTCTGCCTTCTTTCACAATTCTGACCCCATTATTAATCATTTTATTCACTCTTATATTTGGTCCATTCTTGTTTAACCTACTGGTTCACTTTGTGTCTTCTTGCCTGAGGAAATTTCACCTTCAAATCTCAGGATACCAACCCCTATCCTTGGTGTCCCCAAGTGGTTTGCCTCCCTCCACCCTGGACTCAGCTGGCTCTATCTTCCCCATCCCCATCCTGACCACCTCTTCTCAACCTATTCTAGGCCCCTGAAATGGACTCTGCCCCATTCAGCAGTAAGTAGCTACTGAAGACAATGACCTTTGCCCCTTTTCCAAAAGATGTCTCCTGTCTAGTGGTTGTGTGGGGAAATGATGTGGATCCTTAAGGGTCAAAAATTATATTAAGGGTTGCTTTTTCAGTACTTTGGGAGGCCCCTCCTGAGCCTGAGGGAATGCTAGAGTCTCTTTCGCTTATCTTGAAATACTATAAAACTTCTCCCTTATCCTGGACCACCAAATTCCTTGTCTCCCTCATCCTGGATCATAAATTTTCCCTTGTCTCCCTTATCTTGCCCTTATAAAAACAAACCTCTGTCCCTCTGTAAATTGCTAGTCCTTCTTCTAGGGATAGCCTGCTGCTTTTTGAGTCTAAGTGAATTCTTTCTGATTTGAACCAACTCTCCCAACTCTGACCTCATCATCTAGCTTCTCTCACATCCAAGCTAAAACCCCACCTTCTACAGGAAGCTCTTCCTCATAGTCTAATTCTGGTGTTATTATTGTTCAATCATTTCAGTCATGCCAGACTCCTTGTGACCCTTTGAAGTTTTCTTGGCAAAGATAATGGAGTAGTTTGACGTTTCATTCTCCAGCTCATTTTATAGATGAGGAAACTGAATCAAACAGGTTTTTGTTATGTGACCCATAGCAACCAACCGTAGTCAATCTGTCTCTAGTTACATTTACTTGGGAAGTGAAAACTTATCTGTGGCCAGAAGAAGGTTAGCCCATTTTAATTTTGGCCCCTACCTACTGCCAAGTTGTGCCCATCTGGATTAAGTCAAACAGAGGTTAAGTGACTTGTCCAGGGTCACACAGCTAGTAAGTGTTTGAGGCTGAATTTGAACTCAAGTCCTCCTGACTCCAGGGTCAGTACTCTATCCACTGAACCACCTAACCGTCTCAGACAATTGCCACTAGAAAGTAATGTGCTAGGGTTTATTAATGGAAGAGGCAGCATGTTGTATAGCAGAGGTCTTAATCTAGGGAGCATGAACTTGTTTAAAAAATATATTGCATTTAATATATTTCATTACTTCATTATAGTTGGCTTCTCTGAAATCTATATATTTTATTTTCTGTTTTTGTTTTTTGAAAAAAATATTTTTCTGACTAGACCAGATTGCTATAAGGTTCCACATCAGAGAAAAGATTAAGAATCTTTGCTGTAGAGATGTATGACTGTAAACAACTCACTTAACCTCTAAATGCTCCAGATCAGGGGCATTAAACATGCTACATATATCCATAATACTTTCAAGTACAGTAGAACCAGATTAAAATGTAATTGAAAAATATTTCACAAAATAAAAATAATGATAAAACATAGATAATATCATATCTTCCAGCTAAGTTAATATGTTGTCCTTAGTAGTAATCCTTAAGTCCAGATTAGTTTCCCTCACCGTTTTTAATTTGGGTTTGATACCAGTGCTCTAGGCTACTTTATAAAAATATCATAAAACATAGATAATGTATTTTAAAGCTGTCAATAAGTCCAAAATTATTCATATGTCCAGATTAGTTCTCCCACCCCCCACCTCCACCTTTTTAATTTGAGTTTGATACCACTGCTCTAGGCTACTTTCTAATACTACAAGTTATAGGTAGTGTGCTTACTACACTGGCAAAGGGAGTGATGCCATCTGGGAGTTTCCTATATCAATGAAATCAAGGAAATAATGGACACTGAGGTAACTATTTCAACAAGTTTCAAGTGATGAATTTTTTTCATTGTGAACAAGGCAGACATTATTTAGATATACAGTATTATAAGGGCAATCAAGAAAGAGGTCACCATTCAGACTTCACTGCTTCCCTCAATGATGTACTAATAGCACTTGGGAAGATTACAGCTGAAAGTTATTTGAGGCAAGTTATAGAATAGGGCAGGTTTAATGACCTAGGCCTAAAAACCATGAATACACACATAAAACATCATATTTGGCAAGTTGTCAGATTAAACTTTTTCTATTTTCCTATTAATTAAAACTCCTTGCTAACTTTAGAATGTGTCTCTTTTTACCAATTTTCTTGAGAAGTAGCTTTAATCTAGACTTCTAATCTGGACTCTGCATCCTATGTCCAATCTAGTACCTCACGTCTTTGCCAACTGCTGGTTCTTTATGAATGATATGTTGTGTTTTAGTCTTTCCTTGTCCCTTAGCTCATGAATCATTAGCTTGTGCTGTGGACAATCCACACCCCTATTCCTAGGTAAGGCCAGGAGAAATATTACTAACTTATATAAAACTAATAACAATCTATTTTTATGTGTTATATATATATATATACATATATATATATATATATATGGAATGATAAAGTTGTGTGCAATACAACTTATCTGAAAGGTTGTGATTCAGAGTGATTCAGCAGAAAGAACATTCAATTTGGAGTTGGGAATTGGTTTCAAAACATGTCTTTACTATTTGTCATCTCTGTGTCCTTGACATCTTATCTTGCCTCTCCTATCTTTAGTTTCTTCATCTCTAAAATGACATATTTGGAATATATGGCCTCTAACATCCCTTCTAAGATTAAATCTATTATTGTGCAAATCATAGTAATGTAACTGGCTAGTCAAGACAATTGTTTATGTAGATAAATTCTTAGATTTGTATTCTTCTTTTGACTCCTCTAAGGTAAACTTTCTCATTTTCTGTCTCCTATGTAATCAGCTCTAGGTTATTCCCATATTTGTACTTTTTTGGGTGAAAGGACATGTCTAACTGACTTAAGCAAGATTAATTTAGAAACAGGATGTTTCTAACTGATTAAGATATGTTTTAGTCTCCATAGTAACGTTAGGTGTTATGTACCCTCAAAGTATTTGGTTACTTTATATGAACTCAAGATTCAACATATCACCCAAATATTTGATTGTTTTAATCAAGTTCCCCTGAAATACAACCAAAAAAGGGGGGAGGTAGTAAATGTCACATAGTATAGTACTATAGTATGGTATTATTATTTATAATGAATACTTTAAATATCAATTAAATGAAATATTAACTTCCTAAGTCTGTTCTCCCTCCCTTAGCTTTGATAGATTTAGATGATAGACGAAGTATTAAAAAAAGCAAAAGCTTGAAAATATTCTTAGCTTGGTGTGGTACCCTATACCCATAATCACTGTTACCAGGGAGACTGAGGCTGGCATATTTCCTGGGCTTGGAAGTTCACATCCTAACATCTTTGTGCCCTGTTCTATAATAGATTTACTTCTTTTACTTCCTTTACTGCTTGAAGAGCATAGAAAAGTTGCTATTTGGCTGAAAAAAAGGGTTGTAGTAAGACCCAAAGAACCATAAATTCTTCTATCCCAACTCTGCATAGTGTACCCAACAACATGACAAGAGACCTGCCAATCCAGGCTAGCTTGCTTTAAGCTTTTTAATTTTATTTTAATATTCATTATGGGGAGGGCTAGCATTAAATGGAACTAACTTAACCCTTCTCCACAGCAAGCCATTCTAATCCCAGCAGGGTGACTGGAGGGCCATTGTTTCTTAGGATATAATATTTCCACATTTTTCTTTCCCAAAATTCAGTAGCTGAGTTCCTTTACAAGTCCAAAAACATCTTTAAAATTTTAATGTTCTAATGCATTTAAAGTTCACCTTCATCTTTAGTTCCTTGTGCCAGGGAATTCCCTCATTTGGAAAACAGTTCTTTCTGTACCCAATACTAGAACTGGCACAATTAGACATTAAATATTTTATAAAGATAACTTTGTTTCAAGAAATATTTAATACCTACTATGCACTAGGCACCATGCTATGTACTGATGATGATTCAAACATCAGGGTAAAAGTCATTTTTCCTTCCTACCTCTTTTGGAAGGTGTTAGGCATGGTCCCACAGGGAAATGATGTGCCTGATGTTTTTTTTTCTAAGTCTTCTTTCTGTGGCAGATCAGAAAAGTAACAAAGAAAATGCATTTTGACTCCTTCAATTTTTTTTGGTTGATTGCTTTATAAGTAATGTGGTGTATAAAAGAGGAGTCATTTGTAAAAGAATTACCACTAATAGATGACAAACTGAATTGCACACTGCACTGAGCTCACCACAGTAAAGGACTACACATGCAGAAGGAAGCTGAAAAAGAATCAGGTCAAAAGACATCAGGAGAATCTTGACAGTTAGTAGAGATTATGTTCAATCTACCTGATGTTTTAGATGCTTTCTCTGTTTGCCTTACATTTGTCAGAGAACATTGTAATACTAAATATATTATCACTGGGGAGAAGTGATGATAGATTGAGTAAATTGACCTATAGCACTTAAAGAAAGTAGCAAATCACTCGGAAACTATCTAGCTTGTCAGTAAGAGGGATAACCACTACTTTACACATATAATTTCCATTGTAGTTCTTTTACCAAATCACAGAATTACCAACTTCAAATTTGCTCTAATCCTCAAGGCTATTTGAATAATTTAAAAACTTATAGAAATAATGAAGGCACATGAAGCAATGTTACGCAAGAGACTAATTTTTTAACATCTAGCTAATTCGAAATACTTTGATATTCAGAATATACTTCTCAGATGAAACAACTAGGAAAATGAAATGAAAACCTCAAATATGGTCATTGTAATGAGGAGAGGTAGAAGATCAGAGGATTATGGACTGAAAGGTTACTTAGGGGATCATTTACCCCAACTCACTCTCTTTTAACATCTTAATTCAACAATAATATATGTATCAGATACTATGCTTGGCATTAGGGAAGACAAAACCCAAAATGGAACCATCTTTGCTCCCAGGAAAAATATACCCAACTGAAGGGTAGTGAAATTTGAAAGAATTGGGAACTCATATGATCACAATGAAAAACCGGGATTCCAGGTGACTAATGTTGAACCATGCTGTCCACTTCTTGGTAGATAGGTGAAGGACTTAGGGAGAAGAATGAGACAGTTATTTTTTAGACATGGACAATGTGGAAATTTGTTTTTATTGATTGTAATAGATTTTATTTTTCTTTACTTCTCAACTAGGGGGAGGGTAAGAAGTAGATTTTTGCTGTTTAAAATACGCACACAAACACATGCCTATATGCACACACCAACACATATATGTGTGCATAGTGATTTAAAAAAATATTCCATACATGTTTGGAGAGCTTAGAAAAAATATATTCTACAGGAGGATTACAGAGGTATTCAACTAGGAGATAGCACCTATACTCAATATTGAAAGAATAGAAAAATTTCTGAGTGGTGGGGATAAAGAGGGGAATAATTGCTTAGAGGGACTTTATGGAAGCAGAAGATGATGACTAGTATTATTGAGGTCAGACTCTGGAGGTTCAGGTGTGAAAGAAACAATCCACTTAGACATTTTCTGTAGCCAATGGGTGCTTTATTATGTAAAAGCTGCATGGGCCTTGTTAGTGAGAAGCTAATGAAAGGCCCCCTTATTTTGGAGGACCAGGCACATATAGACAGAAGCTATACGGCCTATAGGTGTTCAGGATGATGATGTAGTTTTAGGCTTTTATGGTGGTTGAAGATTAAGGATAAGAAAGAATTTTAGGAGACAGGATGAGGCAGGTGGTTGCTTACAAGATAGGGAGGGATTTTTGTAGTATTTTAAAATAAGGGGAAAAAGACTGTAGGACTCCCTTAAGAGCTACAGAATGAGCCTCAGACCCTCTCATGACAGCCTTCACAAAGTACTGGAAAAGCAACCCTTAATATTCTTTTTAACCCTTAGGGTAGCATTTGTATCCACCTCAGTATTCTAGTTTTGCCAGAATGTAGGATATATGAGAAGTGAGTAATAACATGGTTTGAAAGTATACTGGGTTATTTTAAATATTAGATTTTATTTAACTCATAAAATTTCAAGCTTCACTAAGACCTGGGGACAATCTGTGTATTATCATAGCAGCAATGGTTGAGTGCTTGAGGGTTTTTCAGCAGACAAACAACATACCAGAAGATTTAAGAAATGAAAGATCATTATGACTTCTGAGGGAACATTTTAATTTGCTGTTGTTGTTGCTTGTCCTTCTCCAAGAAAGCCAAAAACATCAAGGGGAAGATGTCCTGATTTGCAAGTGAATTTGGATTTAATTGAGTCAGGGCTGTGCAGTCATCAGCCTCATTTTCTCCTCCGGAGTCATTGGAGTCCAGTGGCAAGAAATAGATCTTGGCAAGATGACTGGCAATGGCCCAAGATGCAGTGGGAGACCTTGGCCTTTTTAATCTAAGGTCTTTCCAAGGTCTCAGTCTGAGGCAATGCCCATTTAGTAATTAAAGGCTCTGTAATAACTGAGGCAAAAGATGGCTTAGTTTGCTTCACCAAAGAGTCTTGGGGTGGGGGTGAGGGGGCAGACCTCAGAGTTTTGAGTAGAGTTGTGAGTTCAGAAGCCAGAATAAAATGGATTGAAATTTGATTGGGTGGTGAGGAAGGAGAGGCAAGAAGACTAGCTAACTCTGTCTAGAATTTTGAGAGTTAGAGAATGTCAGGTGAACTGTGAATTCGAAATTAGTAAAACTAGTTGAGGG
>CM053626.1:106067870-106086898 GCA_028646595.1 Phalanger gymnotis | reverse complement strand
TTCTTAAAGAGTTCAAAATTACAATAAATAAGTAAAAAATAAAAGAGCAGAGGGAAAATTGAAAAAGAAAAAAAATAGAGTCAAATAGCAACAAAAAAATAACATAAAGAAGAGTTAACCACTTAGTAAAGGAGGCACAAAAATAATGAAGAAAATAACACATCTAAAGCATGACAGGCTAAATGGACAAACAAAGACATACCAAAAAAATCACTGAAAAGAACTCTTTCAATTCTTATTTCAACTCTTTCAACTCTTATAATTCTCGAAAAATTAGAATTGGGAAACAAAAAGCTAATGACTCCATGAGACATCAAGAAACAAAAACAACAAAATCATAAGAATGAAAAAAAAAAAGAGAAAAAAGTGAAATATCTATTGGGGGAAAAAAAAACTGACCTGGAAAATAGATCCATGAAAGATAATTTAAGAATTATTCAACCATGATCAAAAAAAAAATCTAAACATCATCTTTCAAGAAATTATCAAGGAAAAGTGCTCTAATATTCTAGAATCAAAGGGCAAAACAGGAATTGAAAAAGCTCATTGATCGCCTCTTGAAAGAGATCCCCAAATGAAAACTTCCAGGAATATTAAAGCCAAATTCCAGAGCTCCCAGGTCAAGGGGAAAATATCAAAAGCAGCTAGAAAAAAATAATTCACATATTGTGGAGCCACACTCTGGACAACACAAGATGTAGTAGCTTCTACATTAAAGGATCAGAGGGCTTGAAATAAAATATTCTGGAGAGGAAAGGAGCTAGGATTATACCTAAGAATTACCTACCAAAGCAAAACTTAATGTAATCTTTAAGGAGAAAAAAATAGATATTTAATGAAATAGAGGACTTTCAAGCATTGCTGATGGAAACACCAGAGCTGAATAGAAAATCTGACTTTCAAATACAAGATTCAAGAGAAGCAGAAAAAAAGTAAAGAGAAAAGATAAATGATAAAAAATTCAATAGTTAAACTATAACTCCCAAGTACTTTCTCATTATTAAGGCAGTTAGGAGTACACATAGACAAAGGACATGTATATGAGTTGAACACGATGAGATGATTATCTAAATAAATAAAACAAAGGGATGAGAAAGAAGAATGCACTAGGAGAAGATGAAAGGGAAAGAGAGAATGGGCTAAATTGTCTCACAAAAAAGACGTGCCAAAGAGCTTTTACAGTGGAGAAGATGGGTGGTTGGGGTGGAGTTATGTACCTTACTCATATAGGAACTGGCTCAAAGAAGGAGTAACATACACATTAAGCTGGTTATAGTACACTATCTTACCATATAGGGAAGTAGGAGGGGAAGGGGATAAGACAAGGCAGGTGGCAAGGTAGGGAGGTATTGATAGAAAAGAGGGAATATTGGGGGAGGCATTATTCAGAAGCAAAACACTTGAGGACAGACTGTGGGGAGAGAGAGAGAGAGAGAGAGAGAGAGAGAGAGAGAGAGAGAGAGAGAGAGAGAGCATTATGGAGGGAAATATAATTATAATCATAACTGTGAAAAAAATTCAAACAGCTTTCTGACAAAGGCCTCATTTCTCAAAAACATAGAAAACTGAGTCAAAATTAGAAACATAAGAGCCATTCCTCAATTGATAAAGGTCAGAGAATATGAACAGGCAGTTTGCAGACAAAGTAATCAAAGCTATCTATAGCCATGCAAAAACATGCTCTAAATCATTATTCATTAGAGAAATGCAAATTAAAAGAACTCTGAGGTACCACCCCATACCTGTCAGATTGGCTAATATGACAGAAGAGGAAAATGCCAAATGTTGGAGGAGATGTGAGAAAACTGAGACATCAGAGATGTGAACTGATTCAACCATTCTGTAGAGCAATACCAGATTTATATCCCAAAGAGTTAAAAAAGGAAGAGGACATACATGTACAAAAGTATTTACAGAAGCTCTTTTTGTGGTAGCAAAGAATTAGAAATCGAGGGAATGCCCACCAACTGGGGAATGGCTGAACAAGTTGTGATATGTGATTGTGAGGGAATACTATTGTGCCATAAGAAATGACAAAGAGGATACTTTCAGAAAAACCTAATAAGACTTATATGGACTGATATAAAGTGATATGAGCAGAACCAGGACAACACTGTACACATTAGCAGCAATGTTGTGTAATGATCAATTGTGAATGACAGCTATTTTCAGCAATATAATGATCTAAGACAAGTCAGAAGGACTTATAGCAAAAAATGCTATCCATCTCTAGAGGAAGAACTGATGAAGTCAATAAAGATTGAAGCATACTTTTAAAAATCCTTTATTTTTCTTTTCATTTTTGTGAGGTCTCTGTTTTCTTTAACAACATGACTAATATGAAAATTTGCTTTGCATTACTGCACATGTATAACCTGTATCAAATTGTTCACTTTCTCAATATGAATGAAGGTAGAAAGAAGGGAGGGAAAGAGGGAGAAAATTTGGAACTCAAAATTCAAAAAATGTTAAAATTGTTTTTATATGTAATTGGGTAAAAATAAAATATTAAATTAAAAAAGAACTGGGTCAGATCATCTAAAAAATGATCTGCTTGTTTAAGAACTCCTTGATATCATATTTATGACTCAATATTTTTTGTAAGAAAGAAAATATTTTTAATTCTACAGTCTTATACTTTGGGTTCCTGCGGTCCTGCTACTTCCATATTCTATTTAGTTTCAGATTTGTTGTTAGGGTTACAATATTATTAGTTTCCTTAATATTAAAGAAATTCTATATTTCTCTGGGTCTTCTTGTGTCACATAGTTATGTAGTCAGAAGGGATAACAGAGATTATTGCTTCAATTCATACCTAATAAAAAAGTACTCATCAATACTTTTTTGTACACTTTCAAGCAAGTCAATGATCACACTAACATCCCAAGGCAGCACATTCTGGGAATCAGGGGAGGGAAGGGGAGGGAAGAGGGGAGGAGAGAGAGAGAGGGAGACAGAGAGACAGAGAGACAGAGAGAGATCATTTGGACATGGAGTATTGTTAATGTGTTTTCATGTATTGTTAATGTATTTTCGCTTAATGGGAACATCTTTCCCATCCATTAATAAGCACATGTGACCTGCTTAAGCCACATGGAGGACTAAGTCACATGAGTTTGATTTTGAGTCACATGAAGCCTGTGGTGGGAAGAACTTGCTGAATGGGTGAAACAGGAAGAGGTGGAGCAAGAAGGATGGAGCAGGAAGACTGGGGCAGAGCTAGGAGGAAGTTGGTCAGAGCAGTTAGAGCTGAGAAAAAGAGAGGGAGCAGGCAGCTAGCTGTGAGTGTTTCTTTGTGGGAAGGCTTGGGGATGGTGGTGCCACTTGCATAGTTATTATGTGTAGACTTTGTTGCTATGATGGATTTGGCTTTCTGGTGTTGGGATTCGGCTTTCTGATGTTTGAATAAATGTTTTGGTTTTGTCTTCCATACAGAGAGTCTATTACATTTTGCAATTCAGAACTTTGCCAGCATATTCATAGCCACTGTAGGTGCTGTGAATATCATGTAGGTTCTACAGATGGACATACATATGTCCAGTTAAGTAAGTATATACATACAATCAGTTATTTATAACTGCCTATACATACATATACAGACATGTATGTGTCTATCTAAATCTATGATTTGTGTTGTTATATCACAGTCATTTATGAAAATACCTAGTTTCTCACCAGTGAGTTGTATGGATACAATCCCCTCTTGTACAAAAGAAAAATCTTTAAGCCAAAAAGTCCAGTAGTAACCATTTCTGACTACTATATAACATCTCCTCTATGAGAAAGGAAACATGTTTAATTAACTGCTCTGCAGCACCATTACTGGTTTTTCAGTTATTCAAAGGTCAGCCTCCTTTTAGTAATCTTTTCATTTACTTTGTGGATAGGCAGTGTAAATATTGTTTATTTGGATCTGTTTATTACTTTCTATATCAATTCATGTGACTCTCCTCATATTTTTTAATATTGTTCTTACTAAACAATATTAATCCATTACATTCAGATACCACATTTGGAAGCCATTCCCAAATTTGGAGGCAACCATTTTGTTTCCAATCCTTTGCAACCTATAAGAATACTATTATGAACATTTTGGTATATATGAAACTTCTGTTTCACTCTTTGACCTTCTTAAGGTCTATGTCAATTAGAGGAATCAATAGATCAAAAAGCCATTCCACTCTTTCACAACTCTAATTTTCAGGAGGCTTCATTTGTTTGTTTATTTTCCCCTTTACCAAACTTAAATATTTTGTCTACAACTTCAAATAAATACTCTTAGATTTTCTTCTAGAAAGAACAAGCCATATCTCTCTTTCACATGAGAGCCCTTAGAATATTCAGACAGCTACCAAGTGGATATAGACAACACTAAATGCTCTCAAACTGACAAAACATATTCCTCAAAAATAACAAGCAATCAGCCTATCTTCAGGTGAATATTTATTATTATCAATACCAATATTTTAATCCTTGAAACCTGCACAGGATTTTTCTGGAATCTTTGAGGAGCTTTACAGCATATTTATATATCAAGTCACATTTTCCCTAAAATTTGGTTTGTGATCCAACTCACTTTTAATGACTATAAAAATTGATCAAAATAGCATTACTTTCTTTGATAGTGTTTTTGGCAACAGATGTCAGTGCCTTAGGCAGTGCCCAGGATGTCTATATGTTACTTACAAAATGACTTCTATTTAGCTATTGGTTCAAGATAGTTATGGAAGCTATTATCTCTATAGTTTCCCAGAGTTAATCGTCAGTCACAGGTACTGATCTTCATGCAGTTGCAAAGTTCAGAGTTCCTTATAATCGTACAAATAGATACCTCTCAAGATCACTTCCTCCTTTTCCTATTTTCTATCCTTTTCCACCTCTAGGCAAGAGATGTACCTAGACTAGAATTGTCTAATACACTCACTTTATCACATATGGAAAACTAGTATATTATTTTTTTCACAAACATATTTTTCTATAGAGGAAATAGGAAATGTCTATATCATTGAGTAACCAAGGGATGATATAATCATTTCCCCCTCCTTTCTTCAGAGTCCTGGATTTTTCTTTACTTTGCTGATGCTACTTGAGTAACATGTTTTTGGTCAGTTTGCTTATCTTATCCATAGTCCCAGAACAACATACCTTTTACTCTTTCTTGGCACTCACTCTCTTCATTTACTTCCTTTACTTCACATTCTTTATTTATTTCCATGGACAACATTCAAGCTACCTGCCACAAAGGTGGCATTCAGTTACATCCTGTTGAATATCACTGACCCAACTATTTCTAACTGCCTATAGAAAATAATTCTGGGGAAAGTCTTCTCATGATATGAGGATAGTGGCATATAATGACACTACTCTTCTCCAAATACCAGTTAAAATGAGGTAAAATTTTTAAGCAGTTTCCCCTATAATCTGGAGTAAATGGAATTTCGGGTCACCTACCTTTTTATATGGAAAAATCATGCCTATGAAGAACTAAACTTATGTTACACATAACCACAGTTGTTCATGTGACCATCAGGTTTTCCTTGTACTATTACAATAACCTCATGATTGATCTCCATGCACCAAGGGTTTCCCCTCTACATTCCAACCATTATAAATCTATCAAGTCATATTCCAAAAGCACAGGTTTGATTATGCCACTATTTTCCTCCCTAGGCTCCAAATAATTCCCTAACAAGTGAAGGATCAAGTGCAGTATCTACTTTTTGGTAGTCTTAGCCTTCATATTCTACCTTTCTAGTGTCATGAAATATATAATGTAGCCATACTGAACTATCCACTCTTGACACACATGATGTTTCATTTCCTATCTTTGAATATATAGGCTCTTCTTTATACCTAAAACTCATTTTATTTTCTTTTATTTACAGTTTGCAGGCATGATTTGGATGGAGATTCAGCAAAGGAGTCTGAGAAAAAGCATTCAAATAGGAAGGAGACCAAGAGACCTCAACCTGAAGGGAAGAGATCATCAAGGAGGAGAGGCTGATAGTGTCAGTGTTTTGCCTTTCGAAGGCTAAAGAAAGGCCAAAAAAAGTTGAGGATGGATAAAAGACCATTGAATTTAGCAATTAGATCACTGGTAACTTTGGAAAGAATAGTTTCAGTTGAATGATGGGTTTAGATGCCAAAGCACAGGGATTTAAGAAAAGAATAAGAGGAAGGGAAGTAGAGGAACCTATTATAGATGACCTTCTCAAGCAGTGTAGCCACAAAAGGGAGTAGAGATATAGAACAACAGCTAGCAGCAATAGATGGATCAAGTGATAGTTTCTGAGGATTGAGGAGTCATGGACATATTTATAGGTAGAAGGGAAGCAGCTAGCAGATGGAGATATTGAAGATAAGGGAAAGAGATGATAGAGGGGACAATGTTTTCATGAAAGTGGGATGAAGTGGGATCTTTTGTTGCATGTAAAGATGTTTGTCTTGGTAAGATGTAAGGCTACCGCATTATATTAGAGTGGAAAGAAAAGATAGTAGCAGAAGGCATCTAGCTCCATTAGTTTTCAGCAAAACAATGATTGTTACAAATTTCTTAGCATAATGTGATTAAATTTAGGTTAAGTTTGATGAGATCCAATTTGTCTGTGAATGGTAGCCTTGGTTTTTAATAAAATACCTCAGAATTTATTACAATGACAGCAAAGAACCTGATCCTGATAGGATAGAAGAAAAACTATTTCTACCCCTTTAACTATTATTTTCCAAATGAAATGATCCAATAATTACAGAGACTAGGTCATGGCCCACTGAATGGTTCAGGCGATGTCTTCAACTGCAATATCAGAATCTTGGTATGGAACTCAGCTACTTCTACTTTAATTCTTCAGAATTGTCCAAAACCATCACATTTACTCTATGGATAGACAGTCTAACAGAATTAACTTTTTTCCCATTATTTTACTGAGATTCATATTGTCATTATGTCCAGAAAAAGCATAGACATGACAATACTCTATGCATATTTCATGAAATATAAAGGAATTCATAGAATTTAGATAATTTTAGCTTCATCTGACACTGAAAAATTAAAGATTTGAACTATGATCTACAGGGCTCATTTTTTAGTGTTCACAATAGACATCTGATACAGGAGAAAGTTATTGTTTTAAGCAACATGATATCAGACCCTCCAGCTTAATTACTACAATGCTATTGGCATTATGCCCAAGGTATAATAAGTACCTTTTTAACCTGTAAAAATATCCTAGAGACATTTTTCCCTACTTTCCTACTTCCATTTTCCCCTTACCCCAAGTTTGCACCTACTCACTTATTATATTTTTTTTTTATTTTGAGTGGGCAGTTTCTATTACTATTTGTTCATTCTTAAAAATTCATAAAAATTTTGCCCAACTAGTATTATAAAAGTGAAAAAAAAAACAGTTTGGAAGAATGTCTAAAGAGAAATTATTTAATCAGTGGTAAAAGATAAAAACAGAACAGGAGAACAGGAAATTATTGGTGCAAGTAGACACTTGCTATTGATCTATAATAATAGTAGCTTTTATATAGCATCTATTATATGTCAGGTACCAGGCTAAGCACTTTACATACATCATCTCATTTAACCCTCAAAACAACCCTGGGAAGTAGGTGCTACTATTATCCTCATGTTATCAACAAGGAAACTGAAGCAAACCCAGGGTGTAATTTGTCCAAGGTCACACAACTAATAAATATTTGAGGCCACATCTGAATTCAATTTGAACTCAGTTCTTTCTGAGTCTAAGCCTGATGCTCTAACCTAGTTCCCTCTGATTTTTTGCATCTTTGAATTTATAGGCACATTTCCACCTATGAACTTCTGGAAAGCTTTAAAAGTTATAGTTTTAAAGCAGGAAAAAATTAACTGTTTGCATTTTGCAATTACATTCATTTTTTTTCACGTTTAGTGATCTTGACTCTTTTCTTTGAACCATGTATATCCTAGTACTATGACCTAAAACCCAGAGGAAAAAAAGTCTTCCCAATTTCCTTCCATATGTTAAAGTCTGGCTAAAGAGAACTGCTTCCTTACAGCTAATATACTTGCCAGGGAAAGGTTTTTACAGTACCACTTTATCAAGAAATATCTGTTGATCGCCTGCTGGGCTCTGTATGGGATAAAAAGAAGAAATTCCATGATGAACATGTGGTTCCTGCCTTCTAAGGAGCTTAGAATAATTAGATATAGCATCCTTAATGGGCTTTGGGTATTACTCAAACAAAAGATACCATTTAAATAAATGGTAGCACATTGGTTTAATCTTCAGAAACACTTGCTTTACTTTGTTTTAATTATCAGGAACTACCTTATCTAAGTCAATATGGAGTATTTGTGAAGTATCCTTTTTAGCTTGTGCTATGTAGAGGTAGGCATGGGGTCTACTTGAGTGCCATCCCAATATCTTGTCCTGCTCTACAATCCTGATCACTAACATGCCAAATAAAAGAAAAAACAAAACACCTTTCCTGCTTCAAAAAAATGCACTATGTAGAATTACCTGGAATTGTCTTTGCAATGATTCATTTCAAGATTTCTTTTTCCCCTGCATGTACACTTTCACAAGGGACTTTGCTTATTTTTAAAATCACTTCTTTTGGAAGAAATCAGTTTTGAAATGACTCCTATATTGAAACTATTCTAGATCTTCAGTATATAAATGCATGGGTACCCAGGATAAAGAGTAAGAGGGAAACTGCTGGAATTTTTCACTGACCCAACTTCCCCAATTCCAACTTTCTTAATCACCTTTGCCCAGATTCCCTCTGAAAAAAAGAATGCCCTTAAGAAGTGTTTCTAACCCTTGTTTATTTTCCTTGATGCTATCAACATTTTTGCTGAGGCTCTGATCAATTTCTTTGATGAGAACCAGCCACAGAGCTCTGCTGGCCACTGATCCCGCTGCTACAGCTTCAAGAGAGGAGAGCTCCTTTCCTTGCCTTCTGCTTCCCTGGCAGAGCTGCAGTCAAGCTGTAGTAGGGTTCTTGAACAGCTGGCATATCTTTCCCCTTTACCCTCATGGCTGCCAATTCCCCAACTACTAGTTTTTACTCAGTCTCTGTCTATTGCAATTCTTACGCTTCTCCCAGGTAGGACTAAATTCAACATTGCTAAGAAATGGGGCCAGTCAAAGAACTACTGATTGCTATGCTTCTTAATATTCTGACTCTTACATGCCCTGTTGTGCTATAGTGTCATAGCAGAGTGCTGGTACAGGAGGTGCCATTCGGCACACTAACTTGTACCATCCAGAGGCATCAGAGGACACCAAAATTGTCATTGGAGAGAACATTCTGGCTGTGGCTGGTATCCATTCAAACATGTTAAACCTATTTGAGGCAAATATGCTTTAATGGCCTCTTAGAGAGAAGGGTACATTGAGCTTCAGGGGCAGCCCATTATAATGAGTATGGGAGACACTGTCCTCAGCCTATCACCTATTGTTGAAGCATAAACTACACCTAAAATTTATCATATTGGGTCTTGAATTATCATCATTGTCATTATTATTATTAATTTTACTTATAATGGAGTACCCAACTAGAATGGGTACAAATTTATTCTATGAATGGTCCAATTAATTTTGCCCAAGGAAAAACTTTCTTCAAAGGTCATAGACATTAACCATCCCCAAGCCCAAGCAGTTATCTCAAGAATTCATGAAATTGTTTAAAATTGAAACAAGAAATGTAGGTGTTTTAATATAAAACCACATTACTAATGGGGTAAAGAAGAATTCCTTAAAGAAAACACCAGTAGCATTATCAAGAAGAAAATTCTTGATTATTTTTTAACTTTCTTTTTAATCTTTCTTTTACAGATTATACTTATTTTTAAGCAAACTAGCATCCTTTACCAGCTTAGAATGTTTTAGAATACTGATAGATCTGCTCTGAATCTAAGTTACATCCAGTTCTTTTTTCTTCCTTCAAAATCTAGCTTCATTCAATCTTTCTATCCACCTTCTCCTCATATAAGTTTTAGTAGCTCTTGTCACTACTTTAACCTTTCCCTGAGTCTAATTATTCCACTCAAAACATTACTTCTTCTGTAACTACATAGACGTAATCCCTTAAAGATGGCAGCAAAATTCCCCAAGTCTTAGTACAAGTCACAACCCCTAGTCTCATTTAGTCATTAAGTGAGTTGCAAATAATAGCAAGATGAAGCAGGTATCCCTTTTCCACAGTGTTCACAATCTACTACCTAATACACAGCATCCTTGGCTGGTGCTGTGAACTAAAGTCAACCTCTGAAAATGACCTCTTTCTGCACCTGTACTGTAGACATCTTGGGCTCAGCTGGATAATGGGGGCTATGCTGCACTTGGAATACATTCAAAACTCAGACACACCTGCAGCACTCACAAAAACAGAGCATTGAAGTATAAATTACTGGTGTCATAATTAACCTCAATGAACTCTGATCACTGAACACTCCATAAAAAGCATATTCAAATATGCAGGAAAACTTCATTAAGCAGCTATTAAAGGTACAAATTAAGTCTCTAAGAACAGAGAAAAGTGAAGTCAAAATAAGATTTTAAATGTGGTTGTAAAATGGCAACTGCATTCATTCTAAGGAAATGGCAAATTTTGTAATTGGGACTGTTGGATTTTGGCCTACCTATTAAAACAAGGAAAACCAGCATAGAAGAGAGTCCAGAGAGTAGAAATAATAGTAAGACTTGAGTTCAAGTTTTGCTTTTGATTCATACTGGCTGGCCACTGTGGGTAAAGCAGAGTAAATGCCCAGGAGAATCCTTAAGATTATAATAGTTGCTGGTCTATGAGACTATCAGTTGGACAATGCAGGAGCCAAATCAAACCAGCTCTCAAAATCTGATTGTTAAATTTTTCAATGGGAACATTTACATTTCAATAATTACCAAGCACTATAAATCATATCTTGATTTACTATTTTTTTTGATTTTCTAAAGGTAATGAAGTGATCATGAAAATATTAAAAATATAGATTCACTTTAAAGCATGCCATGCATCTGTTTTAGCTTTTTGGGGAGCAGGTGCCTGGTCAAAGGTTTCCTCACTGGGAATTCATTATACCAATAAAATCAACCTTCCCAGTGTGTGTGTGTGTGTGTGTGTGTGTGTGTGTGTGTGTGTGTGTGAGAGAGAGAGAGAGAGAGAGAGAGAGAGAGAGAAGAAGAAGTGGAGGAAGGAAGGAAGGAAGGAAAGAAAGAAAGAAAGAAAGAAAGAAAGAAAGAAAGAAAGAAAGAAAGAAAGAAAGAAAGAAAGAAAGAAAGGCAAAATAAGACTTCCCAGAAAGTGGATGGGAAGACCACTAATTCCAAAGTCTAAGCAATGAATAGTCTAATAATCCTCTCTCTACCCATTTCTTAATGTGCACTGCTTAATTTGTTACTACAATGAGTCTGTGTATATATGTGTGTGTCTTATTGTTCTTTTTATTGTACATATGTATATAAACAAACAATTAAGGGTTCCACAAATGAGGAAAAGCACAAGGTCACAAGACAAACAATCCTCCTCTCCTGGGGATGGGAAAGGAATAAGCATTTATATAGCACCTACCATATGCTAGGCATTGTGCTTAGTACTTCACAAATATTTCATTTGATCTTCAAAACAAAAACACAACTTGCAAGGTAGTTGCTATTATCCCCATTTCACAACTGAGGAAATGAAGGCAAAAAGTGCTTAAGTGAATTACCTAGGGTCATACAAATAGCCTCTGAGGCTGAATATGAACTCAGTTCTTCCTGACACCAAGCCCAATGTTTTATCCATTGTACCAGTTAGATAATAGTAGCAAAAGAAAAAAAAGGTCCAAGTTTACTCCTTTGTATTGTGCCTCATTCCTTCTTAACAGAATATGGCTCTTGTTGCTTCCATGTGTAACTAGTAAATGCGTGGCTTAGACCCAGAACTCCTTTGTACTGCTGCTGCCTGGTTTCATTCTCCCTAAAACTACTTTCCAGACATCTACACAGCTCCCCTCACTGGAACCTTGGACTCTCCCAACCCTTTAACTTCCCATGGTGCCAAGCTTTAATAGATGAGGTTTTGCCTTATCTACAGCATGTAAACAAGCACACACACCACTTCCAAACCATCTAGACATCATGCTTCCTCCCATCCCTTTTCCAGCCCTTTTTATTTGTTATTTCCACCACTACCCTCATTAGATTATAGATTCCTCGAGGGCAAGGGCTATCTTGTTTGCTCCTAAGTGTATCCTCAGTGCTCAGCACAGTGCCTGGTACATAGTAAACACTTAACCACTTTCTATCAATCAAAACTTAGTTTTGTTCCAAGCATTCCTTTGCTCTCCATTCATTGCTGTTATTCCACTGGACATTTATTGCATCTGACACTCTCATCAATACTCTGTTCTTTTCTTCCACTAGATAGTATCATAGAACTAACACTGATATAACCATAGGGGAATATACCTTTGAGTAACAGCTATCCCTTGCTGTAGTTAGGTCTATGTTATTTATTTGACAAAATAAAAGGCCTCATGAGGTGACTATGAAGATCCCCTAACTCATTCTTCTCTACCAGAGGTTTCTGGTCCTCATGCTTGTTTCCTTTAATCTCTACTATGCTGTTTCCCCAGATGTTCAGTATCTCCCACTGAATTTTTTAGAAGTTTAGAGAAAACAATTTAAAAAAATTTTTCCATTTGCCCATTCGATTCATGCCATTATTCCTTCTCTCTCCCACATAACATATTGCCAGGATCAAATATAGTTCTTAATATAAGATTGGGATTCATACCACAAAAGCAAAAGCTATACCATAATGGTCATGTATTCAGATGTTTTTTGATGCCACCAAACCTTTACATGGTTAGAAATACATATGAATTGAATTTTTCCATTTTCTATATAATATTAAATGTTACATAAACAGAATATTAAACTAATTAAAGGAGAAAAATAGTGTGTTCAATGTAGACCTTGATTCCAAAGCCTCTAAAGCAAAGGTACTTAGCTTGGAGTCCTTGAACAATTAAGGGGTCTGTGCAGAGATTTCAGGGGGTCTATGAACTTGGATGAGAAATTTTTCCATTAGTTTCACTACCTGAAATATAGAATTTCCTCCAATAACTCAAAAAGAAAAACATCATTCTAAAAATTCCACAGACTTCACCAAAAGTGAAGCTTATAGCACGAAAAGGTGCCAGAGTGGTCTATGACAAAACAAAAAACAAACCATTAATAATATTCACCTTAAATGGATAGGGGGCAGGTAGGTGGTGCTGGAGTCAGTAGGATCTGAGTTCAAATCCAATCTCAGATACTTAGCACACTTACTAGCTGTGTGACCTTGGCCAAGTCACTTAATCTCAATTGCTCTGCCTTCCCCCCTCAAAGCAAAAAAAAAGGGGGATAGGGTGACAAACATGATAAAGGAATCAACCTGAAAACATGATTCCCTTATTTCTCTCATGGTGATCTAAGTCTCCCTTAAGTAATCTAAAAGTACCACGATCATTATGCTAACTTGTTCCAGTCCCTTATATATCTCATTTTCAAAGTACATCCTGTTTGTGTATAAGCAGTACTCCTAGATCAGTCTTCACAAATGTTATCCATCTCTCTCCCAAAGAAGCAATATCTTCTTGAATGTGTTCTTTTTTTCTTCCCAGACTACTTTTAAATGATTCAGAAGATCAGACTTTAACACTTCCCAGGGGAGACTCCTTCATACTCTAAGAGATCTGCCTGCTACACTTTTTCCCCTCGAGTCTAAGTTGTTCTTGGCTCAGCTTCACCTCATTACACTTCAGTTTGCCTGGTTGTTGTTTTATCAGTGCATTAATACTTATAAATATTTTCCTTTACTAAATACTGTTATTGCCTCTGTACACATTTGTAAGTTAACATCAGGCTCTGTTCTGTGATTGTTTTTAAGAAAGTGACTGGTTCATTTCAATCTTCCAATTCAATCCAATTTCTAGTCAATATTCACGTTGGAGAGAGGGTGGGAAGTATTTTATTCAGAAATTATGTGTCACCTCGGGAATACTTTTAACTTCAGGGAAGATTTCATTACAATTTATTTTAAATCAAGGTTGTCACTATTAAAAAACAGTAAGAGATTCAAGTTGTTAACTTCGGATTTGAAGTTAAAGAAGCTCTTTAGTGGGAAAAAAGATGGGTAAAAATCCAAGGAAATTTGCCTCAAGGACCAGCTTAACCTAAGTGAATCTAAATCACAATTATTCTGATCTAGAATTCAATTAAATTCGACAAACATTTATTAAGCACCCGGTATTTATCAAGCACCACTGTGGTAGGTATTAGGGCTGAAAAAACAAAAACATAAGACTGTCCTGTCATATATACATACATATACACATACATACACACATTATACATATTGTATATACACACACATTATACACAGGTTACAGATACACACACATACAAAATACATACATACACATATATAAAATAACTGCAAAGTAGCTTCAGCAGGGAAGTGAGTGGTGGAAAAAGGCACTAGCAATTAGATGGAGGCTTCTTGGTATAGAAGAAAAAGTACTAGCTCCAGAATCAAAGGAGCGCTATTAAAGTCTTACCTCTTACAATTACTGTCTGGTATAATCACCTTGTCTTAATTTCCTTGTTTGCATAATGAAGAGGCTGAGCTATCTAGCCTCGGATTTCCTTCCAGCTCTCTCTCTCTCTCTCTCTCTCTCTCTCTCTCTCTCTCTCAATATATAGGTATATGTATATATATGTAATATATGTTATAACATATCTAACATATCTAAATATATATGCATATATATGTATATATTTGTATGTGTATATATATACATATATACATATGTATATATATATCTGTATATATATACATATATACATATGTATATATGTGTATGTGTGTGTATATATATATATATATATATAAAATCCTAGGACTTCGTTCAAGAACGAAAAGTGCTGAATCTTAAGGAGAGCTAATAATTCCAAGAAGTGGAGTAGAGCATGGAATACATTCTGGGAATGGAGGGGTGCTTGTGGAAATAGGAATACAATGCCATCAATAAGGCCACTTTGTTTGGAACATATGCTGTGTAATGGAAAGTAATGATCAAGAATCCTGGAGCCAGTTCATGAAGGATTTTAAATACAAAAACAGAGGAATTTATATTTTATCCTAGAGGCAAGAGGAAGCTACAGGAAACTTTTGAGCAGGAAATAGACACAGTCAGATGTATGCTTTGGTAGTTGTGGAGTTGTGAAGGATGGTTTGAAAAAGGAGAGACTGGAAGTAAGGAAACTAATTGGGAGGCTATTGTTGTATTCCAATTGAGAGATAATAGGAAACTTTATCTGGAAATAGAAACAGATGGAAATAGGAGATATTGTGGATACAGGTTCAAGTCATGATAATTAATTGAATATGGGGTTGAGGTTGGTTAGGAAAACAAAGAAGTCCAGGATGACTCACTACTTCCAAACCTGAATGAATAGTAGTATGCTCATGCCCTCAATAAAAATGACAAAGTTAAGAAAAAATGAAGTTTGGTGGTAAAAAATGAGTTTTATTTTTGACAGGTTGTATTTCAAGATGTTCACAGGACATCAACTGAAAATATTCGGTAGGAAAGGAGGGATGCACAATGGAAACTGAAGGGAGAAATTAGGGTGAGATTCACAGATATGTGTGTTTTCTCTGTAGTTGGACCTATGGAAGCTGAAGAGACCATTGAGAGAAAGGAAGAGGATCAGGCTGCAGTATATCCACAGTTAGAAAACAGGGCATTGATACAACATCTCTCAAATATTCGTCCTTTTCTCCACTGAAACTTACCAACACTCCAGTGCAGGTCTTCATCACCTCACATTTGGATAATTGCAATAGCCTATGAGTGGTTCGGCCTTCTCCAATCTTTCCCCACTCCAATCCCTTCTACATTCAACCACCGAAGTGATTTTCCTAAAGCATTAGCCTGATCATATCACCCTTCCCTAAGCAATAAACTCTAGCGATTTCCAATTGCCTCCAAATGCAAATACAAAACGCTAGTTTGGCATATAAAGCCCTTCATGACCTACCTTGCCAGTCTTCCAAACTTACTCTCTGATGGGTACTTTTTGATCCAGTGACATTGGCCTCTTGGCTATCAGTGACTATGACACTTCATCTCTCAGATCTAGACATTGTCTCTGGCTGACTAACATGACTGAAATCCTTTCTCTGCTCCTCTCCAACTACAGACCTCTTTGGCTTTCTTTAAGTCCCAAATAAAATTGTACCTCCTACAAGGTAGATCCTACAATCCTACCTTCCCCAACCCCTCTAAAGTCTAGGGTTTTCCTCTATTATTTCCCATTTCTCCTACATACAGCTTGCCTTGTAAATATTTGTTTGCATGTTGTCTCCCCAATTTAAATTGTAAGCTCCTTGAGGGCTGGGGATGTCTTTTGTACATATTTGTATCCCCAGCACTTAGCACAGCACATAGCACAGGTCAGAGTTAGACATTTTTCCAACCAAGAAAACTTATGAGGTAGGCAAGAGAGGTCTACAGGGGGTTCCTGATGTGCGGACACATAAGCAAAACTGAATATTTTCAAAAAATGAAATGAATGAAATTCTGAACAACATTTTGTTCAACTTGAATATTAACGAATAACATCTTCAATATGATTTCCATCATTTTGATGCAAAGCGCATTGTGCTTTACAAGATTCACATGAACTAGATGAAATAACTCCACATGGTCATCAGTTTTAGCACATCTACTCTTTATGTTTTCAATCAAGTGTTGTGAATCTGTAATTTTCATTGAGTACACCTTCTCTTTTAGCATATCCCAGAAAAAGAAATCAAGGGGGCTAAGGTCTATTAATATTCCAATTAAATAAAATGTTCTTGAAAATTTCATTCATTTCATTTCTTGAAAATATGCATTTGTTCCTACGTGTCCAGACTTTAGGAACACCCTGTATAACATTGGGGTGGGCATGGACCCAGAAAATTGCTGGAGCATCAGTGGTTGAACTTGGAGGTAGCTGTTACAGTTACAGCAGCAGCAGCAATATCAGCAGCAGCAATTTCAGGAGCTCTCAACCTAGAGATGATAAAGGGGTCAGACAATTGGTCAGAAAGAGATAACAGGGAACACTTTGCTGTCACTTGGTACAGATGGTGTTGACTGGTAACTCTGCTGACCATAAAAAAATTCTGGGTTGCAGTTTCAGGGAGGAGAGGAACACTAGTATGTGTAGCTGCAGGACAGCAGCAACCTCTCATAGACAAAGAATAAAGATGGAGAGAACACATGTCTCCCTGGATCACACCACCTTGGAAGCACTGAAAACTTTCAAAGTGCCCAAGTCAGCTCTGAAAACAGTAGGACAAAAAAACCTGAAGCTAGCCACCGTCCCTCCCCACCCTGGGTGAGCAGCAAATTAAACATAAAGTTCAAAGTCAAGAAATAGGCTCAAAAATGAGCAAACAACAACAGTAAAAAAAGAGCTTACCCATAAAAATCTACTAGAGGGGGGTGGAGCCAAGATGGAAGCTGAAAGCAGGGACTTGCTTAAGCCACCCCCCCCAGGATCCTCCAAACACCAATAAAAAATAGCTCTGAAAAATTGTAGAGCTGCAGAACCCATGAAATACCGAAAGGAAGAAAGGCTCCATCCCTGGACATCCTGGATGGTCCCTGGGAAGGATCTATTGCACGGAGCTGGGAGCAGAGCAGATCACAGCCCAGTGTGGAGCATGCCAGGACCAACCAGATGAGGAGCCAGGCAGAACAGGCATAGCTCCCTGAATCAGTGAGCTGTAGCAGTTACCAGACTTCTCAACCCATAAATGCCAAACACAACACAGAACGTTAGTAGGAAAAGCTGCTGGGACAGAGTGAAAGGAGTTCATGGTCAGCCACCACCACAGGGGTGGTGGAGGTGATGCAGCTCTGAGGCTGCTTCCAGAGCTACAGCTGCAGTTGCCTCTGGCCCCAGGCCCACCTGGTGGGAGGAATTAAGCAGCAGATTAGAGTGGGAGTGCAAAGCCTATTTTGCCCCGCCTGGATCTGGGCCACAATCCTGGGTGGCAGTTCTAGGGGGAGAAGGAATGCTGGTGTGGCAGAGCTTGCTAAGTAGAAATAGCTCTGAAAATAGCTGTGCAGCCCCTCAACCTTGGCACAAAGTACTCTCTACTCTACAAGCAGTCATACTCTGACAAAAAAACTCAGAGGCCAAGTAGTTGGCTGGGAACATTGGCCAGGCAGTGAAAATGGTCTCAAATGGAGACTCAGACTTTGGAATCTTTCTTTGGCAACAAGGAAGACCAAAACATGCACCCCAAAGAAGTCAACAAGTCAAAGAGCCTACATCAAAAGCTTCCAGTCAAAAATATGAACTGGTCTGAGGCCGTGGAAGAGCTCAAAAACGATTTGGAAAAACAAGTAAGAGAAGCAGAGGAAAAATAGGGAAGAGAAATGAGAGTGATGTGATAAAACCATGAAATACAAATCAATGACTTGCTGAAGGAAACCCCCAAAAATACTGAAGAAAATAACACCTTAAAAATAGACTATGTCAAATGGCAAAATAGCTCCAAAAAGCCAATGAGGAGAAGAATGCCTTGAAAGGCAGAATTAGCCAAATCGAAAAGGAGGTCTAAAAGACCACTAAAGAAAATACTACCTTAAAAATTAGATTGGAGCAAGTGGAAGCTAGTGACTTGATGAGAAATCAAAACATTATAAAACAGAATCAAAGGAATGAAAAAATGGAAGACAATGTGAAATATCTCATTGGAAAAACCACTGACCTGGACAATTGATCCAGGAGAGAGAATTTAAAAAATTATTGGACTACCTGAAAGCCATGATCAAATAAAGAGACTAGATGTCATCTTACAAGAAATTATCAAGGAGAACTGCCCTGATATTCCAGAGCCAGAGGGTAAAATAGAAATTGAAAGAATCCACTGATCGCCTCCTCGAAAATATGCAAAAAAGAAAACTCCTAGGAATATTGTCACCAAATTCCAGAGCTCCCAGATCA
>CM053626.1:106040140-106067370 GCA_028646595.1 Phalanger gymnotis | reverse complement strand
ATCTGTAATTCAAACTCTTGTGAAAATCAATGCTGAAAACTAAACATATTAAAAATAAAGGTCAGCACCTTCTCCACAAAAAAAAAAAAATAAGAATCACCTACCCAGAAAAACTGAGTATCATGCTCCAAGGCAAAATATGGATTTTCAATAAAACAGAGGACTTTCAAGCTTTCTCAGTGAAAAGACCAGAGCTGAACAGAAAATTTGACTTTCAAACACAAGAATCAAGAGAAACACGAAAAGGTAAACAAGAAAGAGAAATCATAAGGGACCTAACAAACTGGAATTGTTTTGTTTACATTCCTACATGGAAAGATTATGTGTATAATTCATGAGACCTCAGTATTAGGGTAACCAAAGGGAATATATATATACATATATACATATATAGACAGAGGGCATAGGGTGAGTTGAAAATGAAGAATGATATCTAAAAAATTTAATCAAATTAAGGGATGAGAGAGGAATATATTGAGAGAGAAAGGGAGAGATAGAATGGGGTAAATTATCTCACATAAAAGTGGCAAGAAAAAGCAGTTCTTTTGGAATGGAAGAGTGGGCAGGTTTGGGAGGATGAGTGAATCTTGCTCTCTTCAGATTTGAATTGAGGAGGGAATAACATACACACTCTGTTGGGTAAAGGAAAGAAGGAGGAAAGGGATAACAAGGGGGAACAATAGAAGGGAGGGCAGATGGGGGAGGAGGTAATCAAAAGCAAAGGTTTTCGAAAAGTGACCAGGTCAATGGGGAAACTTGAATAAAGGGGGACTGGATAAGAGGGAGCAAAATATAGTTAGTCTTTCACAACATGAGTTTTGTGGAAGAGTTTTACAAATTGATATATGTGTGACCTAGGTTGAATTGCTTGCCTTCTTAGGGAGGGTGGGTGGGGAGGGAAGACAGTAGAGAATTTGGAACTCAAAATTTTAAAAGCAGATATTCAAAAAGAAGTTGTTTTGCATACAACTGGTAAATAAGATATACAGGCAATGGGGCATAGAAATTTATCTTGCCTTACAAGAAAGTAAGGGAAAAGTAGATGGTGGGGGAGTAGGGTGACAGAAGGGAAGGCTGATTGGGGAATGGGGCAATCAGAATATATGCCATCTTGGAGTGGTAGGAGGGTAGAAATGGGGAAAAAATGTAATTCAAAATCTTGTGGAAATCATTGCTGAAAACATTTTTAGTGCATTGTGCACTAAAAATATTAAATAAATAATTAAAAAAAATATACTAGAATGGCAAGGGAGACCAGGATACAAAAGCAGAAGATAAAAATGTGGGGGAAAACCTACAGGTAAAGCCTCAAAGAAGATGCTAGTTCAACTAAAGGGCAACAAGAATTCTGCCTGGAAGTGCTAAAGAAATAGATAAGAATGGTAGAGGAAAAACTGGTAAAATACATGAGAGTGATGCAAAAATATTATCAAAAGAGAATCAACGGTGTGGTAAACAGGCATAAAAGACACTACTGAAGAAAATAACGCCATAAAAGCAGAATTTGCCTAATGATAAAAAAGGCTCAGAATAAAAGAATTCCATTAAAAGCAGAATAGGCCAAATGGAAAAGGAGGTACAAAAATTCACTGAAGAAAACAATTCCTTAAAAATCAGAATCAAGCAAGTGGAAGCTAATAACTCCACAAGACTTCAAGAAATAATAAATCAAAGTAAAAAAATTAAAAAAATAGAAGAACATATGAAATATCTAATTAGTAACAGCAGACCTGGAAAACAGGTTGAGGGGAGGCAATTTAAGAATTATTCGACTACCTGAAAGCCATGATTTAAAAAAGAGCCTAGACATCACATTTCAATAAATTATCAGAGAAAACTGCTTTGATATCCTAGATACAGAAAATAAAATAGAAACTGAAAAAAACTGCCATTCAGTTCCTGAAAGAGATCCGAAGATGAAAACTCCTAGGAATATTATTGCAAAATTCTAGAACTTCCAGGTGAAGGAGAAAATATTGCAAGCAGCCAAGAAAAATCTCAAGTGTCATGTAGTCAATATCACAAAAACATTTAGCACTTGAAGAAGTTGGGGGCTTGGAATATGATACTGCAGAAAGTGAAGGAGCTAGCATTACAATCAAGAATAACTTACCAAAAAAATTGAATATAATTCTTTGGCAAGGGGGTGGGGTATGAATGGATATTTAATGAAATAGAAGACTTTCAAGCATTCCTGATGAAAAGACCAGAGCTAAATTGAAAAATTGTCATTCAAACACAAGACACAAGAAAAGCATACAAAAGTAAATATGAAGGAGTAATCATTAGGGACTTAATAAAGTTAATCCGTTTATATTCCTATGTGGGAATATGATACATGAAACTCCTAAGAACTTTATTATTATTAAGACAGTAAGAATGAGTCTACATAAACAGAAGGCACCACTTTGAGTTCTGTTGGGATGATCTCAAAAAAGAAAATGAAAGGATGAGAAAAAATGAAGCACTGGGAGAAGGGGGAAGGGAGAAGTAGAATGGAGAAATTTTATCACTTAAAAGAAGCTTTCAAGGAGGAGCTTCTATAGTGGAAGGGAAACGGGGGGCGGGGTAATGCTTGAACCTCACTCTCAAAGGAATTGGTTCAAAGAGGGAAGAATATGTATATATAACAAATATTCACAGTATATACACTTAGCTGTGCATATAAATATATCTTACTCAAAAGGGAATTATAGGGAGGCCATAAAAGGGAAGGTGGACTAAGGGAGAAAGTGGTCAGAAGCTAAAAACACTTTTGAGGAGGGGTGGAATAAAAAGAGAGATAAGAATAAGCAGAAGAAAAGAGGATGGAGGAAAAAACTGCCTGTCAGTAGAGGAATGGCTGAATAAGTTGTGGTTTCTGATTGTGGTGGAATACTACTGTACTATACGAAATTACAAGCTTGATGGTCTTGGAAAAACGCGAACATATGCACAAAATAATGAAGAATGAAATGAGCAGAACGAAGAGAATGTTGTACACAGTAACAGCAATATTGGTTTAAGGGCAACTTTAAGCGAGTAAGTCATTTTGACTACTACAAACACCCAAATTAACTATCAAAACATATAAAGGAAAATGCTATCTGTATCCAGAGAAGGAATTAATAAATAGGAGTATATATAGAATGATTACACACACATAACACACACACACACACACACACACACACTCACTTCTATCTAATGATAACCATTTCTAGACCAAGGGGGGAGGGAAGAAAAAAAGAGAAAAAAAAAAGTTTACATGACAACTTTATCACATATTTAGAAGCAATAGCAAGTTGTATGTAATAAATTTGCAGTTTCATGGACAATCATCTTTTTATTATTTCTGTTACAGAAATGCTTATTTAATTCCTCATGTTAAATATAAAATTAAACAGGGCAATTAAAAAATCCACATTAATCATAACTCTGAATATGAACAGGATTAGCTAACATAAAAAAGAAGGGGATAGTAGAATGGACTAAAAACCAGAATCCAACAGTATGTTGTGTACAAGAGACACACTTGAAACAGAAAGAACACAGAGTTAAAATAAAGGGCTTGGAAAAAGGCAAAGTTAGCCATCGTGATATCAGACAAAGCAAAAATTTACTAAATTAAATAAATAATGAAAGAGACTACATTTTTCTAAAAGATACCATGAGCAATGAAATAATAAAATGTTGTAGCAAATTTCTCTGATAAAAGCCTCATTTCTCAAATACAAAGGGAACTGAATCAAATTTATAAAATAAGAGCCATTACCTGATGAATAAATGGTTAGAGGCTTTGAACAGTCACTTTTCAGAAGAAATCAAAGCTGTTTATAGTCATATTAAAATGCTGTAAACCATTATTTATTAAATAATTAGAAATAAATTGGATAAACTAGAAAATTTAAACCTCTCAGGTCCCAGTTCATGCCCATCAGAAATGACAAATGCTAGAGGTGTTGAGTGAAAATAGTACATTAAGGCACCTTTGGTGGAGCAGTGAACTAGTTCAAACATTCATTAGAATACCCCTACTAAATATATACCCCAAAGAGATCAAAAGAAAAGGGAAAGGACCTATATGTACATAAATGTTAATAGTAGCTCTTTTTCGTGGTGGCAAAGAATTGGAAATCAAGGAGATGATCATCAACTAGGGAATGCTTAAAAAGTGGCATATGATTGGGACAGAATACCATCGTGCTATAAGAAATGAAGAGGGGAGTGGTTCCAGAAAAATATGGCAAAACCTATATAAATTAATGCAAAGACAAGTGAGAAGAAATTGGAGATCATTGTGCACAACAATAGCAATGTTGTAATGATGATCAACTATGAAACACTTGGCTATTCTAATTAGTGCAGGGAGCCAAGGTACTTACAAAGAAATGTTGATGAACAAGTGCTATCCACTTCCAAAGAGAGAACTAATAAACTCTGAGTGCAAATTGAAATATACTTTTTGTACTTTATTTTTTGTGTGTGTGATAAGACTAACAAGAAAATACGTTTTGCATTATTTCCCATGTATAATTGCCTTCTCAGTAGGTGAAGGATGGGTGGGAAAGGAATGGATTTGAAACAAAAAATTTAAAAAGAAAAAAGTTAAAATAAATAATTTTAAAAGAAAAAAGTAATCAAATATATAATTATTTCAAAGAACATGAATAACAACTATATTTGAACTGTGAATTTCCTTTATGTAGATTTTTAAAATTTATTTGCACTAAATTTAACAAATAGTTAAAAACAAATGCTCTAAAGAGTTAAAAAAAATGAAAGTTCCAAAAATAGCATAAATTCTAGCAATTAAAAGAACAGTTGTTTCAGTTAGGTTATGAGGTTAAGAAGCCAAATCGCAAAGGATTGAGTACTGAATAGCTCAAAGAGGAAGCCGGGGCACTGAGTTTCAATAGCTTGTTTTTTTTTCCCATAGGTGTATGGCTTTGAAATGGAGGAAGAATATAGGATAATAACATCTCGAGTGAGTGGTAAAATAAACTGAATGTCACCCCTTGAAGAGAAAGATTTGAGCACATTATTAGGATGCAAAGTTGCTATTATTTGTCCTTTATATTGAAGAAGACCAATGACATCTGATATTGGGGTCAAGGTACAGCTTGGGCAAGGTCCTGTGGCAGCTTCTCCCATCTCTCACAATCAATATAATGTTCTTCAGAAAAGTCTTGACAGTGTCTTTGTCCTGCATCTTCTGACCTCCATGTGAATGTTTGCCTTGTGAGAGGCCTCCATAAAACAGTCTTTTAGGTAAACATATATTTGGCATTCAAGCTACATGGCCAGCCCATTAAAATTGTGCTCTCTGAAGTAGAGCTTGAATGCTTGGCAACTGAGCTCTATAGAGGACTTCAGTGTCTAGTACCTTATCTTGCCAGATAGTTTTCAGAATATTCCTAAGACAGTTCAAATGGGAATAATTCAAATTTCTGCAATGGCACTGGTAGACTGTCCAGGTTTCATAAACATACAATAAAGAAGTCAGCACAATGGCTCTGTAGACCTCAGTTTGCCATTCAGCCTAATACCTCCTCTCTCCCATACTTTCTTTTGTTATTGTTTCTTTCATTCATTCAGTCACGTCTGACTCATAGATGCACGCCAGTCCCTTCTATCCTCCACTATCTCTCAATGTCTGTCCAAGTTCCTATTCAATGTTTCGATGATATTATCTATCCATCTCATCTTCTGCCATTCCCTTCTCCTTTTTCTTTCAATCTCTCCTAACGTCAGGGTTCAAAAAGTTTTGTCTTTTCATATATGGCCAAAGTATTTAAGCTTCACTTCAGTATCTGACCTTCCAGTAAAAAGCTTGAATTAATTTAAGTATTGGCTATATCCTTGCCATCCAAAGGACTGTCAAAAGTTTTCTCCAGCACCAGTATTTGCAAGAATCGATTCTGTGGCACTCAGCTTTCCTTTACAACTCTCAGCAATACATTGCTCCTGGAAAAAAACACAGTTTTGACTATGTAGACTTTTGTTGGCATGGTGATTTATCTGCTTTTTAGTTTGCTGTCCAAAGTTTATAGTTTTCCTTCCAAGATGCAAGCATCTTTCAATTTCATGGCTAAAGTCACCATCTGCAGTGATCTTTGAGCCCACAAATATAAAATCTGACACTACTTCTATTCCTTCTTTCTCTGTTTGCCAGAAACTGACGAAACCAGTTGCTAACATCTTAGTTTTTTTTTTCTAATGTTCAGTTTCAAGCTAGCCTTTACACTGTCCCCTTTCACCCTCATCAAAAGATTTATTAATTCTGTTTTTTCACTTTCTGACATCAGAATAGAATCATCTGCATGTCTGAGATTGTTGATATTTCCCTGGCAACCTTAATTCAGGAATTTGATTCCTCCTCATGGCATTTCACATGATATACTCCACAAATAAGGTGACAATATACAGAACTGTCATACTCCTTTTAGGATCTTAAACCAATCCGTTGCTCCATATTCAGTTCTAACTGTTCCTTCTTGGCCTGTGTATATATCTCTCAGGAGATGATGATCTGATACTCCCATCTCTGAGGACTTGCCACATTTTGTTGTGATTCACACCGTCAAAGACTTCAGTGTAGTCAATGAAGATATTTTCTAAGACCCTTGCTTTATCCATTATCCTGTGAACATTAATAATTTGATCTCTAGTTCCTCTGCCTCTTTGAAAACAAGCCTGCTCTTCTGGTAATTCTTGGTTCACATATTGCTGAAGCCTCGCTTGCAGAATCTTAAGTTAGCTTGTGAAATGAACACAAATGTTCACTAATTTGAACATTCTTTGGCATTGGCCTTTTTTAGGGCTGGGATATAAACTGATATATTGATCATCTGGTGATGTGCAAGTGTGGAGTCACCTATTAAGATTTTATTATTTTTAAAAATTGTTTTTTTTGTTTTATTTTTGTTTTCATGACAAGTGAGCATCTTTACAAAACTCTTTTAGTTTCTGTTCTGCTTCATTTTGTATTCTGAGGCCAAACTTGCCTGTCATGACAGTTATCTTTTGATTTCCTACTTTGGCATTCCAATCTTTTATAATGATCATGATATCTTTTTTTTGAAGGAGGAGTGTTTTTTTTGAACCCCACAAAGTGCTGAGCTAGCTCTGGCAATATGTGGGTCATCATCTGTGTGAATAACCCTGGAAAGTATACTGCCAAGGTAAGTGAACCTATCCACAACATTCAGAATTTCTCCATTTTCTGTAGCCAATTTTTCCATGTATTCATGGTGTAGTGGTGGCTGGTGGAGAGCGTTGGATTTGTGTTCACTTCAGGGCAAAATTAGCAGTAGTGGCAGAAAACTGATCCGTGCTTTCATCTCAGCCTCAGAGGCTCCATTGAATGCTCACTAATCTATGAACAAAAAGCAACACATCAACTCTCTTTCCATTTTAAGTCTTCTCCTGTAGCCTTTTCAAGTAAAATAATTTACCGTCAGTAGGGTAACTGACCTTGAAGCCATTTTCATCCTCATTGAAAGCATGTGACCTCATCATTAGAATCATCAAGCTAAAAAGCATTGGGAACTATCACAAAGCTTTGCTTCATCCACTGGTGACCAAGAAAGCATGAGAGCATTATCCTTTATTGAGAATCCGTGCAAACATACTATCAAGCAAATGGCATACAATACTGATGAACATCCCTGAAGAACCAGATTTCTCCATGATGTTCCACAAGCCTTCATAACTGTGTTAAAGTCCCTGGTCAAATCAATGACCAATGTGTACAGACCTCCGTTATGATCCTGAAATTTCTCCTGGAGTTGACAGGCAGCAAAGAATATGCTGATCGTTCCTTGGCCCTTTCTAAAGCCACACTGTCTCTTGGGTAAATGACTATCTTCTAGATGAAATATCAGCCAACTGAAAGTACTTGGCAAGAATCTTGCCCAAAACGACTGAGAGACTCCACTTTGATTGTCATATGACAACTTGTTTCCTTTTCTATTATAGAAATTGATAATGACTGTGAACTTAATCTCCTGGTATATCCCCAATGCGATACCCATAGAGGCTGCTATGAATATGCAGGCATATTCCCAGGTTTGAATTACAAGTTTTAATGGAATCTTTTCATTGAAGATGAAACCAAAACATTTATTCCAACACGAGAAAGCCAAATCCATCATAGCAACAAAGAAATCTATACCCATTATCAATGTAGGGAGCACTGACATCCCTAAGCCATCCCTCTGTCAGCCTCCCCCAAAAAAACTGCCTTATGCAAAATCACTCCCTCTCTCACTCACACTAGCTGCTCTGCTTTCTCTGACCCCTCTCTCTCTCCAAGTTCCAATTCATTCCAATTTTGTGTTCCACCCCTTTCTGTTTCACTTGTTCAACAAGCTCATGTGACTGAAACTTCCATGTGACCCAGAGTCGAAGCAGGTCACATGGGCCTATTAATGGGTGAGAAAGATCCCCCATTGCCTTAACATAACACCTGGGAAACAACTTCCTCTTGCCATATAACCTTGAAGAAATCAATCAGCTTCTGTATGAGCAGTGGACCCCATGCCTCATAGATCTCTGCTGGAATGGAATCAGCACCAGGCACTTTGCCACACAAGAGTCTGATAGCATTCAAAACTTATTCTTCAGTTCCTTCAGCTAGAGAGGGATTAGGCTTCAACCTGAGTCATGAAGTCGATGGCTTCAACACTGATGATGGTCTATTGACAACACTATGGTCATATTCTATCCGTCTCTCTAGGATACTTTTTCACTTCACTTCACTCCTTTTCACTGATTAGTTTGGCTCCATCAGGGCTGAGTAGTTGAGATGAGCCAGAGGTCTCTAAAGTGCTCAAGGCATCATAGAATTTCTTTGGATTGTTGCTATCAGCATAACACTGAATCTCATCTGTTTTCTTACTTAGCCAAGAATCCTGCATCTCCCTAAGTTTGCCTGAACTATCCTGCTAGTAAACCCTATGAAGTTCCTGTGTTTTGTTTAGCAGCTTCTGAGTTTCCTCATCATTTTCCTCACACCTATATTGATGTTTGCAAGTGTTGAGGTCCAGATAAGAAAATGTGGTGCTCTATACCAAATCTCTAAATCTCTCTTTTTTCTGCTCCACTGTTGCTAACTGTGTGCTGACTCAACTTTCCTTACAGATCATAAGGAAAACTGTTCACACACAGGGAAATGTTCTAATCTACTGATGTTGAGTCTCGGGACAGTCATCTTGCCTTGGGGCCACCACTTTTGTTGAATGCAAATGTTTAGCTTGGAAAAAAAGTCTACATTTAGTCTAGCACTCTGTACCACATATTACTTTCATCACTCTCACATCCTGAATGTTTCTTCCCCTTATAATGATATATTCTATTAAATTTCAGTGCTTGCTATGATGGTGCATCCATGACATTTTGCTGCAACTAGGTAAATGGAAGACAGTATTGGGGATGAAAAGGTTGTGAGATATACAAGTTTTCAATAGTAAGCTACTGTTGCTGTTGTTGTTTCTATTCTATTCCATTCTATCCTGTTCATCTAAAGGTTTCCATGTTATGTCTGATAGTCTCTCTACTCTGGCATTAAAGTCACTTACAATTACAAGCTTGTCCTCTTTCTTTCCATACATTGATGGTGAGAGTCTCCAGGTCTTCTTAAAATTTTTCTTTGACCTCATCAGGATTTGTCACGGTGGGAACATATGTACTGAGAAAAGAAGTGTAGCACTTTCATGAAAGTGGCAGTCATTTTATCATCAGACTGTTGTCTACTCCTTTTGGGAGGCAAATGAGCTTCCTGACTAGATTTGATTGTATGTGAAACCTACATCAGCTTCACAGCACTCATAATCACAGAGACTACTCTAGAAAAAATGTACATACAACTCTGACATTATTAAGCTGGCCTTCATTTGCCAGTGTTGTTTGACTGAGGGCTGCTATTTGGATGCAGCATCTGCTGAGTTCTTTCACAACAAGAGCTATTCATCTTTCAGATATACTCGATTTCATGTGGCCCACAAGTGTGTGCACATTCCATGTATCAATGGTGAGTGGAAACATCTTTGCAAAAATTTTTGTACTTTTTGTGTGTGTTTCAACCACAGGTTGGGACCACTGCCTGACCCAGTAAACAGGCCAGTGTTGAATGAAGCAGACATTTTCCTAATGCCAGGAAGAGAGCAGTGTGGTCTTTAAAAAAGCCATTCAAGGACCCAATCAGCTGCAAAATCCACTGCTGCTTCAGTCCAATGACTAGACAACGTTGTTCCTTGGGCCTCCTGTGTGCAGAATTGTGACTACAGTTCCCATGTATGTGTACTTTCTGCTTTGTTACTGGCCCAAAACCACAGGACTTTAAGTTAAGTAAAATAGTAAGATAGTAAAATAATAGCATACTAATATAATTAAACAGTAAAATAGCAAAATATTAAAATGATGAGTGATGTCTTGACTCGTGTATGAATTGGATTTAAAAGGGGCAGAGTTGTGCAAAGTAGTCAGCTTCACTCTTTCTTCCAGAGTCATTGAAGTCCACTGGCAAGACAAAATTCAAGATGACTGGCAGTTGCCCAGGATTCAGTGGATGACCTTGGCATCTTGGATGTCTGACCACACTCTAAGTACTCCATAGCTCTTGTTTCCATCACCTTTATGGCCCATTGGAACAAATTGCTCTCATTCATCTGTTCTTCTGGGGGATGTCTTTATGTGCTTGGATAGACAGCCTCTTAACCTACCAATGGTTTTGAGGCCCATCAGTTACCCTCAACTTGGTTTGGGCCATCTGCTGAGATGATTTTATTGTGATGTGGTCACTGTGCATGCTACAGATTCTTGGAGACGTGGGTGAAGGTTGGGTGATGGATGGACGTCAAAGTTGTATGGGCAACCCTGAAAAGGTCTTGGCAAGCCCTCATAGTCCTCCCTAAACAACTCATGCACTCCAAGATTCAAAGTGGGAATCAGCAAATAGGGAGAGATTGAAAGGCAGAAAAGGGATGATTATAGGGCAAGTTAATAGTGTAAATTATGTCAAATTTGTGGGTTCTTCAGAAGAAGGGTTGTCTGTTTAGCAATTGCAATGGCATTTCACTTCTTTTGCAATGTCAGTCACAGAGTTCTTAACCCTAAGATGATCCTACAATGATAGAGCAAGGTATACCTCCTAGGTGTGTATGATGAAGATGAAGGGAGCAGAAGAAACAAATAAAAATGTAAGGATAATTCTTTTAATGTTTATTGGTCGGGTAAGAGAGTTTTGTGTTTGACAATTTCTGTAGGAGTAAATAACATACACTGTAAAAAGCAGACACACACACATATATAATATATCTCAAATAATGCATGTACATAACTATCTATCTTTAGTCTAGGTGCTTTCACATAAGGGCTAAGAGGTTGAGGGATATTTTACTTTTTTTTCTGTAAAGATCTGGACAGGAGACAAATTCTGACGTTGACAGAAAAAATGGTGCCTTGAGAAATAAGCCAAAGGGTAATCATTTAGGAACCTGTCCTCCAGGTGAACCCAGGCCTTAAATTCCCACATGTATGGTTTAGTCCATCAGTTAGCTCTTTGGGGTAATTGTTCGCTATGTAAAGTTGACTCATATTACTCCTTGTCACACCTTGTATATTAGCTTCATGTTTACACTATTCTTGTGATTTAGGGAGGAGAAGATGTAAAAGAAATTAACCTTAACTTATAGGTAGTAAATCAAAAGCATAGCAACAGGAGATGATATTTTCCAAGTTACATAACAATTTAGGTGAAAAACTGGGACCCAGATCTTCTGCTCCTTAAATCAGTATGCTTTCTATGGAAGCACAAAGTATTCAAACAACTAAGCTTGTTATTACAAAAAGCAGTTCCTTCATAAAGTGGTCCCTTTAGCTTGTAACCACAAAGTAAATCATTACCAAATACTATTATTCTCTCCACAAGTCATCACAAGTTTGGAAGAACTTCCACCTATTTGTACAACCCTAAATCAGACCAACTAATTTTAAAAAAATCGTTCTTGGTACAAATAGGCTGAATGAAAGTGGTCCTTACTATGTATGCTCTTGACTTTACGGCCCAATCTGACAAAGGTGACTTTGGAATCTACTGGATACTTACTAAAATCCTTCAGCAAGCAGAGCATGCAACAGTCTATTTTGATGAAGAGTCTCACGTGAATAGGACATGTAACTAACACCTGTATTCTCTGTAGCCTACTTGTTATCTATTTGCCGGTGCAAGTCAAAGTTGTAACTTTGATGTTGTTTGTTTATGCTACATATTGGCTATCAGAGACTGCTTCTCTCTTTGAGTTGCCACAGGCCAAATGCCAATCCTGAAATAATCAATTCAATTTAGAGTGCTCGGACTGAGAAAGGACAAGTGATTATTTCTATTTTTTAGACAACACAGCTGAGGCAAATAAAGTTTCTTGCTAAGGTCATACAACTAATAAGTGACAAACAAAAGCTAAGTCCCTATTTTTGAAAATTGGGACAATTTTTCTTATGCAGTTATATTTCATATTTCACTTCCTGTTCTTTATGATCTACCAAAGATCACTGACAATTACACAAACATCTCTGTCACTTCTTTCAATCTGGCGGATTTTTTTTTCTGGGTTTGGTTACTCGAAATGATTGAAGTTAACTTATCATCTCCTAACTTATCTTAGGTCTCAAGAACACATTATCCTCTGTAATTGTTTCCTCTCTAGTCCAAAGATCATTCTTCTTGGCAAGGAAAACAAAAGAAAAGAAAAATGAGTATTTTTGTCTTCTCACAATTGCCCACTATCATTGTGCACTCTCTTGTCTGATCTTTTTGTCCATACCTTTTTTTAAAAAAATACAATTTTGTTATCTTTTAGCATTCATTTTCACCCTCAGCTCATTTTGAAACTCATTTGAATTAGACTGACCATTCTTGATCAATTATGCTATTCTTTTGTATTCATCTTTAATTACTCCTTTTTTCCTGTTTGCTAGGCATAGTTTAAAAAAATTCATTCACATCAGTTTCTCTTTAGATTGATCCATTTTCTCCCTCCCTCCTCAAAATAAGGTATTTAAAATTTCATTCTCGGGAGTTTCCCATCCCATTCTTGCCAAACTCTCTTGTAAAAATTTAAGGCATCTTCTCCTGTCTATCCTTTTAAATCTACCTCTCACATAGGAGAAAGGTCAGGCAATGTCCAGTTTTCCTCTCCCCTGTTGTAAATTCCATGGACTGGTCATTTACACAATCCTTCTCTCCTTCCTATTTTTTTTAACATTTCCACTTAGCCTCTTCCTCCTTGCCAGTCAGAACAATGTCCAAAGTAGCTGTTGGTTTCTCTTTCTTTTGAAAAACAAAATATTCATTAAATCAAAACCAAATACAGTTGCTGGAAAGTACAGACAACAAGATTTTGATTTACCACAAATGGAAAAAAAAAATTAGTCGAAAATAGAACTATTCACGAATCGAATGAAATGCCTTGAGATACAGTGGGATCCCTATAGTAGAAATGACAGGCAGTATAACTTCTTGCCAGATATATCATAAAAAGGATTTTTGTTGAGAGTTAGATCAGATTCCCTCTAAGACTCCTACCAGGTCTGAAATACTGTAATTGTGTAATCTACTAACAACAAGTCTCATACAAAAGCCAATGGGGTCCTTTTCCCCCTCAACTTGGTTTGTTAGTTATATCTGAACAGAGTTTTCCAGTAAGTATGACCATTTCACCATAGTTTAAAAGATGGGGGTGGGAGGTGATCTTCTTCCCCCTTTCATCAACCTCCCAATAGCTAAAAGAACTATGGCTTCAGACAGCAAATGAAAGATCCCTAATGTGAGGTATCATCTGCCAACAGCCTAAAATGACTTAAAAGGTTCAGCATTGGAGCACTGCCTCTCAGGAGATATGTAAGATTACCTGAACTAATTCACAGGAATTATTTATTGCTGTTCTATCCAGATTTATTGTCCTTCTTGTCACCTTTGATTTAGAGAACCTCATGTTGGGCAAAGTGAACAAAGTGCTGTGAAACAGTAAATTTTGAAGATTGTCTGAGGTAATTTTCCATTGTACAACAATCATTCTTTTGACTATCTTCTAACAAGTCCTGTAACTTGCTATCTAATCTGACAAGTACAACATTGAGTGTGATAAGTCTTGCATTTCTCAGTGCTTCTGGGCTTCTGCTATCTTTCACTTTTGTGACTAAGCCATCATGAACAAGATAGAATTTAAGCCTGTGTGCTTATATTTTCTGTCCCACAATTCAGGACTTCTGACAGTTGTGTGAACACCTACCTTTAAATAGCATCATCTTAATCACTTTAAGATGGACAAATAGTGGAAGTCTAACCATGAATCCTACAATTCACTTCCAGCCATCTCTGTCAAGAGTGAAAAAGCACCATAGAATCTTGCCTTATGCGACCTGGCCAGTTGATTTTTCTTCCTTTCCATGGATTAGCTATTTATCAGCTAAAGTAGAAGTCATTTATTTTTCATGAAGATTATCCTGGTTCACCCCACAGTTTTCTGTTGCTTTTATGCCCACATGATGCTGTCATATTCATCATTACTATTCCTTATGGATTGCAAGTAACATCATTAGGAATACATTCTAATTTATTGGCAACTTAATTTGCAGAAGTTGCGATGACCTATCTTCATATTTAGATAATAATCTTTAGTAATACATACTTTTTGTAAAGAAAATTAATTAAAAATGAAAATTTACCTTGTGGTAAAAATTGTAAATATGCAGTTTTTATCAAATATAGCCTTTTTGGTTGTATTTACCTTATTAAAGCATCATAATTTGAAATTCACTGTCACATGTTTAATCAGAGTCGATATCCCAAGGAACTGTGATTTCCCACTAAGAAATTCATCTACCATGATAGGGTACAACCCACCTCAAAACTAGGGTTTTGGAGGGTACCCCAAGGCCCAGGAAAGTTAATAAACTTTCTGATGGCATAACTATTAAGCGACAGAAATAGAATTTCAAAGCAGATATTCTCAAGGCTATATCTAGTACCCTATTTTCCACACCACACTGCCTCCTAGTTGATAAACACGTTTGGAAAATGTAATGCTTCAGAACTGTTGTGAATAAATATGGGAATAAGGTTCAGCAACAGTCTTAGAAATTGAAGGCCCTCAGTTTGAAAGTGATTGGTACTTTAAAAACTGATTTTACTGGCTTGGTTTTATGTTCAGCATCCAATGGCTTAAGAATGTGAATAAACCTCACTTCTATATGCTAGTAAAATATCTGCCACAAAGCAAATGCATTATGGAAATAGATTATGTGCAAATTAGAATATCACCTACTGGTGGGATTAGGTTGTCATCTGTTATCCAGACTCCATTCTGTAGTGCTTCATTCCTCTTAGAATGGGTAGAAGAGATAAATTATTCCAGAAACTCCATTTGTTTGTATGGAAAGGAAATGTCAGCACACTCCTTCTGCAAAAATCTTTCTTCAGATCATTTATGAACACAGAATTACTAACTATTTGTCCTTGGCAATACATCCTTCAAACCACTCCCAGGACCTGACATATCTTTTCTTCTTCTCTTTGAGAGAATTGGAGTGTTGGAAAGGGGGGAGACAATCAGGAAAGTTAAGTGGTGATTTCTTTCTATACGAAATGTGTATTTTTAATGGCATTTGTTTCGGTTATCTGTGTAGCAGAATTGGAAGACTATGATTAGTGATATATGAAACTAGAGCCTTTTATATTTATTGAGACTCAGCTTTCAGTTTCTTCAATTTCTAGTATGTTCAAAATACCATAATCAAGAAAATCTTCTCTTACCTCAATGAAAATTCTGGTTTCGTTGTTTTTGAAGTGTTGCCCCAATACATGTGTGTGTGTGTGTGTGTGTGTGTGTGTGTGTGTGTGTGTGTGTGTGTGTAAGTTCTTTCTAAGAAGTAATTGGATGGGGGAAATCCAGCAGGGAATTCTACCCTCCTAGAAAAAAAGGATAGACAGAAGAGGAATCAGTTGTGGTGAAAAACCTTCTGGACAAAAAAATGAACTCTAATCTTTGGGACAAGTGAAGATTAGAGAAAGGAGTGGCCACCTGAAGAGGAAAGTAGAATGAAGTACAGTGGGCCTCCTAGGATGAAACGGAGTGTGTGACCTTGAGGTGTGTGAGGGGTGAGGTTCTCATGTCAGAAGCTGAGCTTCAGTACAGGGGCACAAGCCTTGTGCTATGTATAGGTATCTATGTGGCTAAAGAACCCCAACCATGATGTTCAAGTTAATTTTTGTTTGTAAAAGAAAATGAATGAAATGGCAGTATTAGACACTTAAAAGTATTTGTTGATTTGACTTTTTTAAACTTTAGTCACTGGATCCCAATGAATGAAGTCCTAGTATTATATAGGTGCTATTTTTTAGCAATGTGTTAGAAATCCCCCGAAATAATAGCATATTTTAATAGTAAAACTGATGGAGGTTTTATAAATGTATTTTTATTTATTTTGTGAAATATTCTATAATTACATAAAAAAAGTTTAACATTCTTTTTAAAAAAAAATGAGTTCCAAGTTATCTTTCTCCTGCTATTTCCCCTTCCTTGAGAAAGCAAGACATCTGATGTTGGTTATACAGGTGAAGTCATGCAAATATATTTCCATGTTAACCACATTGCAAAAGAAAACACAGGCAAAAAACCCCAGAAAAATAAAGAAAGCAAAAAAAGTATATTTCTATCTTCATTCAGAATTTACCATTTCTCTCTGTGGAGCTAAATAGTTTCCACTTGCCCAATTCTAATTTTTAAGGAATTATTTTCTTCAGTGAGCTTTTGCATCTCATTTTTTTTTCATTTTGCCAAATTTTGCTTTTAAGAAGTTATTTCGATCAGTGACATTTTGTGCTTCTTTTTCCATTTGGCCAGTTCTGCATTTTCAAGGTATTATTTTCTTCAGTAGTATTTGTGCCTCTTTTACCAAACTATTAATTGTCTTTTCATAATTTTCTTTCTATGCTCTTATTTTTCCCCTATTATTTTCTCTCCACTACTCTGATTGTAAAAATCACCTTTTCAGTTATTCCAGAAATTTTTGTTGGGCTTGTGTCCAATTCACATTTTTTTTCTTTGTGGCTTCCCATTAGCTGTTTTGAATTCATTGTCTTCTTTTGAGTTCATATCTTGATTTTTTCCTATCACTATTGTAAATTTTTATGATTAGGGTTTTGTTGCTGTTGTTCCTTCTCATTTTTCTGCCCTTTTACTTGATTTGAAGTTTTATGTTAAAATTTGGCTCTGTTGGCAAAGTGTCATGGGATAGGGGCGCTGTCTCATACTTTAGGCTTTTTCACACAGCTAGTTCTGGGGGTTTGGAAGTTTTGGATGTGTCCAAGGTATTATGCTCTGGAGAGAGATGTGGTTACTGCTCTCTGGGTCAACACTCTGGTCCTTACCCAGGAAGAGCCCATGAGCCCTTGGAATTGTAGTTGATACTATTCCTCAGGACCTCTGTTCCCTTGGGACTAGAAATAATACTCTTCCCCAAGATCCCAGATCCCTTGGGATTGGAATTAATACTGCTTCTCAGGAGCCCTACAGTCATACTGTTCTTTAGGGTTTTTGATCCATTTTGACCAAAGGTAGTGCTCTTAATTGGAAGTGTTCCTCTCTATCCTTGAACTATAACCTAAGCATGAGTATAGGAAAAGGAGTTGTGAAACAGCATGTGGTCCAGCATCCATTGGAACAGCAGTTCCCTGTAATCTCTTTCTGGCCATTTGCCAGGTCCTCTTAGCCTCTCTGGCTTGAGAGCTCCTAAAGCTGGTCCTGCTTCATTCACCACCACCTAGTCGCACCACTGGTGTTTTATCCATGTGGCCTCTGGTTCAGCCTCCCCCTCCATGTCACAGATTTCCTTTGAACATTCTAAGTTGTCTTGGGATGAAAGAATGTCTCACTGCAACCTTTTTGGTGGCTCTTCCACTTGAGAATTCAACTTGAGGATTTATTTTAAAGGTGTCTGTAGGGCAATGTTGGGAGTACTCAGCTGAGTGTATTCTCTACTCTACCATCTTAGCTCTGTCCCCAGAAGATCCAAGCTTAATGGAGATTTATCCCTATGTCTCAGTCAATCTTTGACAGTAAACTGTATATCTAGATGAATGTTATGAAAACTTTCTGGTCATTAATGCGTCATTTCATTTAATGAATTCTTCTGTCTAAATGACTAATTATAGAGAGTGATTTTGCCACTCATCACTAATAGAAAATGTATTCATGACTTTAGTGGAGCTGCTAAAATTCAGAGAACAGTTGCAGGTGATCAGAGTAAGACTCTTTAGGAACTGAAGGTATTTACAATAAAATTTTAATTCAGAAGCTAATTAATTATTCAAGTATTTACATAAACATAAATTCAGTTTCTTTTCTTTAAATTATTATCCAAGTATAATGAATTCGTAGACTGATTATATATTATGATATTAAGGGATTTTGTTTGCTTATATTTTAAATTAAAATATAAAATTAAAGTATTATTAATTTTTGTTTGCTTTTTAAATCAGGTCACGCTGGTGTTGTTCTTTACCAAGTTCTGCTGCAATGAGCAACTTGGTAGACTGTGGGATAATTCTGTCCTCCCTTCCCCTTTAAAAAACATTTGAGAAAGTACTATGATTTTCTCTTACGACAAGAAAAAAATTACATCACCAACCCTGCACAATGCCCTACACAATCATGGGAACAGGACCATTCAGTACATTCCCTCCAAGTGTCTCCTATTGGAGAAAGATGAAAATTTCCCAAGACTGGAGGGAGATTCTGAAGACTGAAAGCACAGAACAATTTCAGATTTCCCACTCACTCTATCATAGTAGTGTTACAGGACTTAGAGATCTTAGACTGCTGTCACTCAACATCACCATGATAAGAGCAACTACCACCACCACCACCATCATCACAACAGTCAGTGCAAAATACACTATGGGACTTGTACATACTAGTGTATGAGGCAACAAGCAATTGTCATGGTAAGGACCATGGAAGAAGATGGAGCTGTGAGAATACTCCTACGTTCAAGTGTCCAGTACCACAATGATTTGAGAAAACTGTCGAAGATCAGCAAGAAATTAAAAGATTACATTGATATGTAGGTGGTATGCCCAATAGAAAATCTGAGTATCATATCATCACATTAAAGGCAATAAAAAAGAAATATGGGGAATGCAATCGACAAAATGAAAGTATATGAGAAATTCTAATATCTTTAATCCACATTTAAAAGAGACTAGACAAAAGGATGACAATAAAAGGAGTGAAAACAACACAAAAAACATTAATTCATCAATTAAAAACTATACAGTAGTACTATAGATGTTTGAATAGAAAAGAGATGAGGAGAGATAAAACCCCTCAAAGCATGAAGGGAGAGAGAGTGGAAACAATGTGATAGTACCTCTTCTCTTAGTAATTATCATCTAATGAGAAAATAACATATGCAGAAATATCTATAAGGTTGAATAAAAATATACAAATAAGAGAGGAATGAAAGTTCAGAGGAGAGAGATATTCTGACTTTGGAATTTATATTATATAAGTGCCTGTTCTAACATGGTTAGAGGAAGAAGTAATTTACTCATAGGAACATCACTGGATCCTATGCATACTTTGGATTCATTGCACAAAAAGCATACATCTGCAGCAAATCTGACAATGATGGAATAAGATCATCATGACAATGAGCTTTACTGTGATTCAATTAACAATGAAAATAGTGACTATCTGACTTTCCTAAAATATTAAATAGAACTATTTTGTTGCTACAGTACCAAAACCATTGGAATGAGACAGAGTCACCAAAGAGTTTACTAATTAACTAACATCTTCCTTTCTCTGATGCAAATGTTTTGGTTAAAATAAGTAGATACATTGTCAGACAGATTTCCAGATAAATAAACAAATGAATGAATGAGGAAATGAATTTATGAAAAATCAGTTCATTTGTGACCCCATCTGCACTACATCTATCAAAATATTCCCATGGGTAAGAAAATATTCTTGTATTCCTTGAGTCTTTTTATATCATTCAAACATTTTTAGTATCTTGATTGGGTCAATTCAATACAAAAAACATTAGATTGTAGAATTATAGATTAGAGATGAAAAGGACCTCAGAGCTCAAGTAGTCTAATTTTACAGATGAGAAATTAAGGTCAAAGAAATTAAGTGACTTATATAACGTCAAACAGGTAGCAAAATTTTGTAAGAAGAGATATCTTTCAACATTGTTTTCAATATATGGAAATGATTTTAAAGGCCTTGGTTGGAAATTATTGAAACATATAAGTAGGTGTTACAGTACAGGTGAATCATACAATGCAGTATGATTTAAATGGCTTTAGAAAACTCAGCCACAAAAATATCTTCCGCACTCCCCTGATTATGCCTGAAATCTGACTGTTGTAGTTTCATATCTTTTGGTTAAGACTTTGTTCCCTATTAAACTGTCATTATCATAGGAATGGTGACAATTAAACATTTCTAGCTATTAAAAAAACCTGAGTGTCAATTAGCTTATTAAATCCTTTGTAAGGTGGCAGGTAACTGATAACAGTTTTAGATAAAGAGAAAAGAGATAGATGGATTTAGAATTTAAGTCACTGTCTTGATGTAGTAAGTATAGGTGGAACTTCCATGGCAACCAGAAGTTAGCACAGAGATATCAAACTGCTGATGCAAGCTTGGAGAAAGAGAAGAAAGGAAGGAGGGGATCCTTGGAGAAATCAGAATACTGACTATATGGATAGGATGCCATCAAAACAAACATATTACCTCATTGTTTTGTTGGGGCTATTTCTACTCATGAATGCAGTGAGCTCCAGCCAAATGGCAAAGAGACTGTTGGCATTCTCAAGGTAAAAGTGAAATTATCAGAGAACATTAGATTGAAGAATACTCTGTCTTGGGCCTAATCTCCTTGAAACCACTAATTAACTTTAGAGTTAAACCTTTATTATTTATTTTTCTTTGAGGCTGCCTTAAAAAGTAATTTAACCTAGGCAATCGAATTAGTTTGGTAGTCCCTCTGATTTGGTTATCCAGATACCTTTGAAAAATAGACTGACAAAATTTAGATCTAATGTTATTTGTCTTAAAATCAGCCTAGCCTGAGATTATTTAAAATCTAAGAAAGTTCGGCTAAGGACTCACTGCAACAAGTTCATTCCCCAACACCCACCCCCCAGCCCCAATAAAATTTGCACCAGAATTTGTATGCCCCTTTACCTATGTTTAATCAGTTATGGATGACTAGAGAGGAACTTGTTGGAAAAGGTTTTTCTGATAATAATGTTTCATCACTACATAATACATTTTCAAGTTCTAGGGTACTACCATATACTCAAAATTAATAACTAGAAGAGAAGCATTTCCAATTGGTTTAACTCTTATTGATATATTTCTAGATTCAACTCTTCAAAGTATAACTGCATCTCTGAATTTTAAATATGAAATATAAAACATATGAGAATTTTATTATAAACTTTTACTTTACTTTTTCCAATATGATATTTGAAAAGTTTGGATTGCAATTTCATTGTTTTTAGTGGGTTGTTTATTTAGTTTCTTTTCTCATTTTTCTTTAACAATCCAATCAATTCTGCTGGGTACACTTGTTTTCTTTCCAAAGTGTATATTTGAGAAAGCAGACAAGTATTCCCTGTTAGGCAATTAAATTCACTCATCAGTTAAAATTCTAAGAAGTTAGATAAAACAATCAATTACTACTTCATAGCTACTTCATCATTTTGAATATTATTCCCTTTTACTTCCTGGAAATGATTAATAATAGCACTAGCATGCTAAAATAAAATTAAAAAAAAACTGAGCTAAATGTTTCTGGTAGTCTAGGCAAAGACTATCACATGCCTAATCATCATTGATCTTAATTCTTGTCCCCTGGGTTCTGCAGATCCATATAAATGAATTTTAGTTTCATAGGGCTAACATATAATTATAGTAGTGGTGGTAATTGTTTTTTGTTATGTTTTGTTTTGTTTCATTTGTTGGTTGTTTTCCCAGCTCTACATTGTACTGATAATGATATGTATGGTTCCCAACTGGTATCCTAAGGTGGTGTGACAAAATTCAAGAACATGCTACCTCTAAAATATTTTAAGATCTACCTTTGTCTGTGTGTGTCTGTGGAAAAGACTCCCCCTCCCCCATCCCTTAACTTTTATAACTGTATTTGTGCAATTAGAACAGTGCCTGACACTTAGTAACTGCTTAGTAAATTTTTTTCATTCATTTTGCATTTATTTGTGGTCACATTCTATCTTGTATTTCATTTTCTTCTGTGTATACCATCTTCTTAACACATGGGCATACTGTGAAAAACACAAAAATGAATTCAAGAGCATTTTGTTGATAACCCCACCCTATATCTAGGAAGAAAACCCCCAGACTAACTGAAAATTCTCCTCCTTTTTCCCTCACATAACTCAGGAATTGAGTATACTTCTGGGGGATGTTATAATCATAATTTATTTCATCTTAAAATAAGAAGAGGCATAATGTTTATGTAGTCCAAACTCTATCAAGGTCTTTAATTCTATCTATAAAAATCCTAAGAACATGATAACAGTGGAAAAAAACTAACTCTATAGTCAAAGGACCGAATTCAAATTCAAATTCAATAGTGACTGTCACTACCAGTGTGACCTGGGTAAATCACTTAAGTCCTGTCTCAGTTTACTCAACTGCAAACAGGGAATAATAATAGCACCCACTTTCCTATATTGCTGTGAGGATCAAATAAGATATTTGTAGAACACCTACTACATAGTCCTTGTCACAGAGTAGATACATAATAAATGCGTGTTTCATTCCCTGAGAAAGTTGCTTCTCCTGTATGGAAATCAGTTACTTCATCAGCAATATGAAGGCATTAGACTAAATCACCTCTGAGTACCCTTTCAGTTCTTAATCTAGAATCATTATGATCATTATGATATGTCAGCTAGCTAATATGTTAACATCTCAAGTGATAAGAAACTCAGTAAACCATGAGGCAGTCAATTGAATTTTTCTCTTTGTAAATATTATCTCATTTGATCTTGGGAAGTAGGTGCTATTATCTCCATTTTACAGTTGAGGAAACTGAGGCAGAGAGTGACTTGCTCAGGGTCACACAGCTGGTAAATACCTGAGACTAAATTTGAACTTAGGGTCTTCTTGATTCCAGACCCAGCACTCCATCCACTGGGCCACCTAGCTAGGAAAGCAGTTCTTTGTCCAGAACTGGTGAAAGTTTTTTGTTTCTAATTTTTTATGATTATATTTCAAAATATTTGGTTTTCTTTATAGTGTTATATATTTTATTTTATGTATGGACATTATTCTGAGGAGTCCATTGGCTTCACATAACTATTAGAAGAGTCCATGACGCAAAAATGTTTAAGAATCCTTCGCTCTAGGATAGAAAACAAATTCCTCTGTATAACACCTAAAGCCCTGTATATCCTGGTTTCAACTTATTTTACCAGCCTTGTAGGATGTTCACTTGACCATCTAGCCAGACTAGTCTTCTCTACCTATCTCCCACATGGTGTTCTATTCCTCATTCCTACACAACTGCACTGGTCATCACCCATGTCTTGTGTTCCTTCCCCTTTTCACCTCAGGTTGATAAAAGTCTCACTATTCTTTTAAGATAAAAAACATGGTCTCCATGAAAACTCTCCAGATCTCCATAACTACCAGTTATGGTGGTTCCAAACTATCTCTTATTTAACTGCTTTGTATATACAAAAATCTTAGTGCCATTATAAGCTCTGTATTTGTGTTTATTAATTTTCATTTATTCGGTATGTATTTTTTAAGAATAATTTATTTATTTTTAGTTTTTGGCATTCATTTCCACAAGATTTCTAGTTACAAATTGTCTCCCCATGTCTACCCTGCCCCTCATGTCAAGATGGCATGTATTCTGATTGCCCCTTTCTCCAGTCTGCCCTCCCTTCTGTACCCCACTCCCTCACTTATCCCCTTCCCCCTTACTTTCTATGTAGGGCCAGATAGATTTCTGTACCCCACTGGCTGTATTTCTTATTTCCCAGTTGCATGTAAAAATAGTTTTTAACATTTGTTTTTTAGAGCTTTGAGTTCCAAATTCTCTCCCCACCTACCACCCCCCAGGCAAACAATTCAAAACAAGTTATACATGTATCATTATGCAAAACAATTCCATAATAGTCATGTTGTGAAAGACTAACTATATTTTCCTCTATCCTTTCCCATCCCCTATTTATTCAGTTTTTTTTTTCCCTTTGATCCTGTCTCTTTTCAAAAGTGTTTGTTTTTAACTACCCCCTCCCGGAAATCTATCCTTCCTTCTATCATCTCCCCCTTATCCCCTTCCCCCCTACTTCCCTGTTGTAGTAGCAATTAGATTTGAAGATCTTTCCCATCCATTAATAGGCCATATAACCTGTTTATGTAACAAGATGCCTAAGACATATGTGGTGGGAGGAGCTTCCTGAAAGAAAAAGGAAATTATGTCACAGAAAATACTAAGAGAGAGAAAGACAATATGGCTGCTGGTGGCAGCTAGTGGCTGCCCTCATTATTGTTAGAGCTGAACTGGCTGATTTAGTTATACTATGAGTTTGTTTTGGGGAAGACAACAGCAGGGGTCAGAGAGGTTTTGGGATGGTGAGTTTCCAGGTTGTGATACTGTGTGTGGAATGTTTTACTGTGTGGTAGGCTAGATAAATGGTTTGTGCAATATGGTCCTCTGGTGTGTGAGTAAACGGTTTACTTCTTCTACCTTCTATGTGGAGAATCTCGTATACTTTGTGATACAGAACTATATAGGCATTTTGACAATTATCATCTACATGGTTATTATTGCCTTACTGTTTCACTTGTAGGGTAAGATACCCAACTGAGTGTTTGTTGTTTCTTCCTTAAGCAAAATCTGTTGAGAGTAAGGATCACTCATTCCCTTTCATCTAGCCCTTCTTCCCTTCCATTATAACAGCTTTTTCTTGCCTATTTTAGGTGAGAGAATTTACCCAATTCTATCTCTCCCTTTTTCCTTCTCCCAATATATTGGGAGAATTTAATTTTATTAATTTTATTTTTTCAGATATCATGCCTTTATATACAACTCATCCTGTCCACTCTGTATATGTGTGTGTACATATACGTGTGTATACATATACACACATATACATACATATGTGTATATATGTATATACATGCATGTATACATGCACATGTGCACATACATATATGCACATATGCACAGCAAACATACATGCATGTATATGTATGTGTACATGTGCACATATGTGTATATACACAGGTACACATATATACATATACATACACATGTGTATGTGTGTGTAGGTGTATGTGTATATGTATATGTATATTCCCTTCAACTACCCTGATACTGAGAAAAGTCTCATGACTTACAAATATCACCTTTCCATCTAGGAATGTAAACAGTCCAACTTTAATAAGCCCCTTATGATTTCTCTTTCCCATTTACTTTCTCAGGCTTCTCTTGATTCTTGTATTTGAAAGTCAAATTTTCTATTCTGCTCTGGTCTTTTCATCAAGAAGTCTTAAAAGTCCTCTGTTTCTTTGAAAATCCATTTTTTGCCCTGAAGTATTATACTCGGTTTTGCTGGGTCTGTATGTATTTTTATGAACACTTGTCTTGAACACTAGAATGTGAATTATTTGTGAGTAGAGATTTCTTATTCTTTGTAATGGATTTCACAGTGCCTGGCACAAAGGCCTTTAATAAATTCTTGTTGATTAATTGATGGATTGTTTGATGAGCTCAAACCACTTTGTACAATTCAGCTTCACAGTAAGATATGTGAATACAAAGGTCATAAAGTAAAGCAATACTGGGGTTGTGAAGAAAATAAAGATTCCAAATTTGAAACAAATGATATATTTATTAAACAATGATGTTAATACCATAATAATTTCATTAAATAATATGGTATAATAAAAAGTATATTTGTTTGGGAGTTAGAAGGCTTAGGATCAAATCTGTTTTTTTAAATGCATAACCTTTGGCAATTTGCTTAAATTTATACTCTGTTTCTGGTACGATTTCTAAAGCTTACTAGCTTCATAAAAGATAAAAAAAGTGGTTATAAGTGGATATAAATAAAATACATAGGGTTACAATGGAACAAATTGTATTAAAATACAGTTATTAAAAGTTGTTTTTTTCTTTCACAAAAAAAAACTTGTTCATGGACTTCAGATTAAGATCAATCCCCTGGTCCTTGGTGATATCTAAAATATCTTCATAAATCCTAAGATTTTAATGTAGTATGTATCTTGAGTAAGGGCATGTCTGTTGATCTTTAAAATGAAATTGTCAAATGTATTTCCTTGTACAATGTGGAAATAGATTTATAAGATCTGGGTTTAGTACCAGTACTAGGGCTTATTAACTTTATGACAGATAAGCTGGTTAACTTTTTTGAAATTCAATGTTTTCATTTTTAAAATGAGAATGTTAATACTAGCACTGCTTATCTCATACAGCTCTTGCGGAACCAAAGGGAATAATAAATTCAAATCTATTTGCCAAATTTAGAGGTCCATACAAATCTATGTTATTAACATCATTAACAGGTATCCATTTTCGAGATAGACTGATGAATTAGAAAAGATGGTCATTGAGCCTAATGACTAGGTACTAATTAAAAATCAAGATTGAGTAATAGGAGTCATGCTTATACTTCGCATGCATTTAAAAATCTTAATATTTATTTTAGGATCCCTTTATAGACAGAAATATCTAATCACATAATAAATTTTTGGAAGCATGATTAACAATTTTAATTAAAAGCATAATTAAACTTCCGAACAGAGACCACTGCAAAAATTATAAATTCAACACACACATTGTAATATAAAATTCAGTTCAATTTTTATATTTACCATAATGATGTTGACAGAGAATTAATGTTATGCTTAATAGTATATCAACTAAACATTTGTTATAAAGAATTCTAGGGGATGGCGACTGGAAAGCAGTAACTGGCATGAGCTCCCCTCCAAGACCCTCCAAAAACCTATGAAAAAATGCCTCTGAACCAATTCTAGAACTACAGAACCCACAAAGGGGCAGAGGGAAGCAGGACTCCAGCCCAGGTCTGCCTGGACAGTCTCGGGGTAAGGTCTGTCACGAACAGAACTCCCAGCCCCCAGCCGAGGGGAGCGGAGCTGAGCCAAGCA
>CM053626.1:106016667-106039640 GCA_028646595.1 Phalanger gymnotis | reverse complement strand
ATTCTGTAATAAACGAAAACATAAAAAAAAGAAAATAGGCTCAGATTCAGACTCAGACTTTGGAATCTTTCTTTGGTGACAAAGGAGACCAAAACATACAGCCAGAAGAAGTCAACAAAGTCAAAGAGCCTATATCAAAAGCCTCCAAGCAAAACATGAACTGGTCTCAGGCCATGGAAAACCTCAAAAAGGATTTGCAAAAGCAAGTTAAAGAAGTACTAAGTGGAGGAAAAATTGGGAAGAGAAATGAGAGTGGTGCAAGAAAACCGTGACTATGATGCTCCAAGGCAAAATATGTATTTTCAACAAAATAGAGGACTTTCAAGTTTTCTTACCGAGAAGACCAGAGCTGAATAAAAAATTAGACTTTCAAACACAAGAATCAAGAGAAGCATGAAAAGATAAACAAGAAAGAGAAATCATAAGGGACTTACTAAAGTTGAACTGTTTTGTTTACATTCCTACGTGGAAAGATGATGTGTATAATTCATGAGACCTCATTATTGGGGTAGCTGAAGGGAATATTCAAAATCTTGTGAAAATCAATGCTAAAAACAAAAAAATATTAAATAAATAAATAATAAAAAGAAAAATTGCCCTGAAGTTTTAGAATGAGAATGTAAAAAAGATATAGAAAAAAGCAATAAATCAACACCTGAAAGATACCAGGATGAAAACTTCCAGGAATATCGTAGCCAGGTTTCAAAGCTCCCAAATTAAGGAGAAATATTACAAGCAGCAAGACAAAAAAAATAACATGGAGGTACAATAAGGATCACACAAGACTTAGCAGCTTTTGCATTAAATGACTGTAGGTCTTGGAACATTATATTTTGAAGAGCAAAAGAGCTGCCTTTGCAGCCAAAAATAACTTACCCAGAAAAATTGAGTATAATCTTGAATGGAAAAAAAAATGGACATATAATGAACTGAAAGACTTTCAGTTATTCGAGACAAAAAGAACAGAACTCAATGGAAAATTCAACATGTAAGCAACAGGACAAACATAAAGTAAACATTAAAATCAATTATAGCATTAAACTGTTTACTTTATATATGTGAAAAAATAATCAGCACTCTTAAGACTGTCATCTTTACTTGGGTAGTTTGTAAGAAAGTCTTGAACTGAGTTGAGTATGATGAGTTGATTCTAAAAAACAAAATTGGGTAGGGAGAAGTCAAAAGGAGCAATTATCTCCTACAAATGAGGCATGAAAGGAAAAGCTGAGAGAAGAAACAAATGGGGAGGAGGGCTGGTAGTGCTGGAACCTCACTTTCATTGGTACTCGGTTAAAGAGGGAACAAAATATACATCTATAAGGACATAATAACCTACTAAATTTATAAAGAAATGAGAGGATGAGGGGATAGGATAAGGGAGGGATTTTTAGAATCATATGTAGATTAAGAATTAGGAAGGTAGGGGAAGAGGATAAAGGAAAGACTCTTAGAGGGTGGGAAAATTACAGAATAGGAAGGAAAGGTAGTAGTTAGAAGTAAAGTAGACACTTGAGGAGGAATAGGGTAAATAGCACAAGAAGAATAAATAGGATAGAGGGAAATAAACAACAATGTGAATGGGATGAATTTACCCATACAGATAGCAGAATGGATTAAAAATCTGAAATTAAATAATATATTGCTTACAAGAAATGTAGTAAAAAATGAGATACGGAGAGTCAAAATGAAGGGCTGAAGTAGAATTTATATGCTTCAGTTGATGTAAAAACCAAAAATACCGAGGGGTAGCAATCATGATCTCAGCAAAGTTTAAGCTAAAATACATGTAATTAAAAGAGATATAGAGGGAAACTGTACTATTGTGTCACCAATATTATTCAATATTGTTTTAGAAATGCAAGCAAACCCAATAGGGGAAGAAAAAGAAATTTAATAAATCAGAATGGGAAATAAGGTAATGAACTATCTTTTTTATTTTTTTTACAAATGATATAAGTGATATATTTGGAAAATCCTAAAGATTCAACTAAAAAATTAGCCAAAACGACTAATAATTTTAGCAAAGTAGTGATGGTCTGCTTGTGCTTGGACCCCAATTTCAAGATCACATTTCTCCCTAGCCTCAAAACATTATTCCTGATAGTTTTCTCCCCAGTCCAAGAACACTATGCCTAGTCATAACTCATGAGAGAGCCCCAATAAACCAAACTATCTTTCCCCATCACAAGAACAAGTTGACCTCTGAAGAAATTCCCTTGTAAAAACAGGACTATCTTGTAGATATTTTACAATTATCCTGTATTGATTCCCAAAGTTATCATATTCAATCCAGAGGTAAAGCTACAGACAGCAACTCTCAAAGCTATCTTGCTACAGATATAACCAGACCCAAAATACAACCTTGAGAAACTCTTTCCCTTAGTTTCCAGTAGTGAATGACTCCAATGACCAAGGTTGTAAGTCATCACCCAATTAACATATCTGGCAGATAATCCACTATTTTTCCTATATAAGCTTTATCATCATTCCTGTTACATTGCAGATTCCTTAAGAACTCTTGCCTGCTGAAAATCTTAACAATAAATCTTTGTCATCTCAACTTAAAGAATGCTTGAGTCCATGAATCCATTCCAGACAACCTTATTCAGTGCTTCGGTCTTTGAGGGGTCCCTGAATCCCACCCCGAGCCTCATCAGTCATATGACGTAAAATAAACCCATGTAAATCATTAGCACTTTTATATTTCACCAACAAAACTCTGCAAGAAGAGATAGTAAGAGATACTCCATTTAAAATAACTGTAGGAAGTACAGCATTCCTCAGAGTATACCTGTGAAAACAGGTCCAGGAACTACAGGAGTATATTTTTTAAAAGTATTTATATAAATAAAGGCAGATTTAAATAATTGGAGAAATATTCATTGTTCATGGGTAGGCAAAGACAATAAATATAATAAAATTATAATTTTACCTAACTAATGTATTTATTCAATGACTTCCCAATTAAATTATTTAAAAAAATCATTTTACTAATGTAGAAAAAATAATAAAAAATTTCATTTGGAAGAAGAGAATGTCAAGAATTTCAAAGAAACTAATGAAAAAATGCAAAGGAAGGAGGTTTAGCAGTATCAGATTTTAAACTATATTATAAGGCAGTAAAAATCAAAACTATCTGGTACTGGCTAAGAAATAGAAAGGTTAGTCAGTGTAACAGAGTAGACATACAATACACAGTACTAAATGATCATAGTAACCTTGTGTTTGACAAATAAAAACATTTAAAATTTAAGGTAAGAATTCATTATTTGATTAAATTGTTGGGAAAGCTGGAAAGCAGTCTGGCAGAAATTGGGCATATACAAATGTCATAAACCATTTATCAAGACAAAATCAGAATGGATACATTACCAAGATGTAAAGGAAGATATCACAAGAAAATTAGAACAGGAACATAGTACCTATCAGACTTATGGATAGAAGAACAATTTATGAATAAACAACAGATAGAGAGAATTGTGTGGCATAAAATGGTGGATTTTGAGTATATTAAATTTAAAAAGGTTGTGTACAAATAAAACCAATGTAACCAAGATGAGAAGGAAAGCAGAAAATTTTTTTGGGGGGGGGGATTTTCATAGCCAGTCTCTCAGAAAAAGGTTTCACTTCTCAAATATATAAAAAATTTTGTAAAATTTATAAGAATACAAGTCATTCAATTTGACCTAAATTAATTTATTTATTCAGTGCCATATCTATAGAATTGCCAAAAAATTATTTTACAGAGCTGGATAAAATAATAACAAAATTCATCTGGAACAACAAATTGTCCAGAATATCACAGGAGCTAATAAAAAGAAATCCTAGGGAAGGTGACCTAGCCATAACAGATATCAAACTGCACTACAAAGCAGCAGTCATCAAAACTACTTGGTACTGGCTAAGAAACAGAGTGGTGGATCAGTGGAATAGGTTAGGTACACAAGACTCAGTTACCTACAGCAATCTACTCTTCGGTAAACCCAAAGAATCCACCTTCTGGGCTAAGAATTCACTATTTCACACAAACTGCTGGGAAAATTGGAAAGTGGTATGGCAGAGACTGGGCATAGACCAATATCTTACACCGTATACCAAAATAAAGTCAAAATGGATTCATGATTTAGGAATAAAGTCTGATACTATAAGGAATTTGGTAGAGCAAGGAGTAGCTTACCTGTCAGATTTATGGGAAAGGGAAGAATTCATGACCCAACAAAAGATAAAGAGCATTACAAAATGCAAAATGGATAATTTTGATTATATTAAATTGAAAAGTTTTTCTATAAACAAAGCAAATGCAACAAAGATTAGGAGGGCAATAGAAAATTGGGATAAAATCTTTACAAACAGCGTCTCTGATAAAGGCCTCATCTCTAAAATGTACAGGAAACTGAGCCAAATTTATAGGAATACAAGTCATTCCCCAATTGAGAAATGGTCAAGGGATATGAATAGGCAGTCTCCAGAAGATGAAATTAAAGATATCTATAGGCATATGAAAAAATGCTTTAAATCACTATTGATTTGAGAAATTCAAATCAAAACAACTCTTAGGCACCACATCTCTCCCGTCAGATTGGCTAACATGACAAAACAGGAAAATGATAAATGCTGGAGAAGATGTGGGAAAATTGGAACATTTACATCGTTGGTGGAGTTGTGAACAGATCCAACCATTTTGGAGAGCAATTTGGAACTATGCCCAAAGGGCTATAAAAATTTGTATAACTTTTGACTTAATAATAACACTTCTAGACTTGTATCCCAAAGAGATCACACAAGTGGGAAAGGAACCTGTATGTATAAAATTATTTACAGCAGCTCTTTTTGTGGTAGCAAAGAATTAGAAATCAAGGGGATGTCCATCAATTGGGGAATCACTAAGCAAGTTGTGTTATATAAATGTAATGGAATACTATTTTGCTATAAGAAATGGGGAGCGTATAGACTTCATAATAACCTGGAAAGACCTACATAATGTGATGCTGAGTGAGGGGAGTAGAACCAGGAGAACATTGTACACAACCACAGACATATTACTTCTGTGATGACTAACTTTGATTAACTTGGCTCCTCTCAGCAATACAAGGCTCAAAGACAGCTCCAAAGGACTCATGATAGAAAGAGCTGTCTACATCCAGAGAGAGAATTATGGAATATGAATGCAGATTGGGGAAAACTATTTGCTATCTTTCTTTTCTCTTCTTTTTTTGATTTTGTTTCTTTCTCATGATTCATTCCATTGGTCCTAATTCTTCTTTACAACTTGACTATTATATAAATAAGTTTAATGTTGTATTCCATGCTGTCTTGGGGAAAGCGGGGAGGAGAGGTAGTGGAAGGAAATTTGCAACTCAAAAACATGTGGAACTGAGTGTTGTAAACTAAAAATAAAAAATCTAAAAAAAAAAAAAGAATTCTAGGGCATTTGAGCAAAGCATATTTTCCAATGTAACCCTTTGCTCCCACAGAATCTAAATATTTAAATGCCCTGAGTTATATGTTCAGTGTGTGTCAGCTTGGTATATACTTTTTTGTCTGTGCAGATCAATCTCACTTGCCTTAGATTGTGAAATATTACAGGGTAGATTACACAAACTCAATTCACTTTATACCATATGCCAACAAATGTTTAATAAATGCCGATTTGTGGTAAAAAAGAATACAAGTCATTCCCCAATCGATAAATGATTAAAGAATAAGAACAGTTTTTCAATGAAGAAATCAAAACTATATATAATTGTATGGGAATAAATGCTCTAAATCCTTATTTATATACTTAGTTTTAGTTTTCAACATTCACTTTTATAAGATTTTGAGTTCTAAATCCCCCCTAGATGGCATACAATCTGATATAGGTTATACATGTACAATCATACTAAGCATATTTCCACTTTACTCATACTGTGAAAGAAGAATCAGAACAAAAGGGGAAAATCATAAGGAAGAAAAAAGAGAGAAAATGGTATGCTTCAATCTGCATTCAGAGCCCATAGTTCTTTTCTATATGTGAATACCATTTTTCCATCATGAGTTTTTTAGAATTGACTTCAATCACTGCATTGCTGAGAAGAGCTAAGTTCATCAATGTTGATCATCACACAATGTTGCTATTACTGAGTACAATATTCTCTTGGTTCTGCTCAGTTCACTCAGCATCATTTCATGCAAGTCTTTCCAGGTTTTTCTTAAATGTGCCTTATCCTTTCTTGTGGAACAATTGTATCTCATTACATTCATATACCCCAACTTGTCCAGTCATTCCCCAATTCATGGGTATGCCCTCAATTTCCCATTCTTTGCCACCACAAAAAGAGCTACTATTGGGAGAAGATGGCATGGCAAACAGCCAGGACAGTGCCGGTCTCATGGCTTCCTCTATGTGGGCAGTGGCTGGGGCTGACACCCCAAGACCTCTGGCCTTGGGCTCCCTCCCTTGCTAGTGGCAGCCACCTCCTGGGCCTCTGCACCAGCACCCTGATACTCACCATTTGAAATTTCACTGACCAGCATGAATGGATATCAACTGAAAAAAGTCTTGGAACAGTGGGAATCAGCAATTTTGCACAGGATGCACTGGGAGATGTAGTTTACTGTAGTCTTCCAGAAGTTGGAACGAAATTGAACAAACAAGATGAGTTTGGAGTTTTGGAAAGTGTGAAAGCTGCTAGTGAATTCTATTTCCTATTAACAGGAGAAGTAGCTGAAATTAATGTAGCTCTTGCAGAAGACCCAGGATTTGTCAAAAAATCTTGCTGTGAAGATGGTTGGCTGATGCAGATGACTCTGAGCAACCCTTCAGAACTTGAACTGATGAGTAAGGATGCATATGAGAGATACATAAAATCTACTGAGGATTGAACACTGGATCCCCAAACAAATTAGCCCAGTATAGCTTTGTCCTAAATTAGTGGTATATGGAAGGTTAGCAATTCTAATACTTCTGAAACAACACCATGGCATGGAAAAAAAAATCTTAACTGCTCAGAAATGACTGGATAAAAATGCTTTTTAGTATTTGAACCTTTTGCACAACTTATTTCTAGTAATTTCAAATTGGTGTCTGTCTAGTTCTGAATTCATTGCAACATGTGTGGTAAAAATGAATTCTAAGACCATGTACTTCAAAGCTAGAATCTTATCTGTAAAAAGTCTTAAATCAATAATGTTGTAATATGGCCATTAAACTCCATCCATCACCAGTTTTGTTCAAAATATATTTGGTTTTCTGTCCGTGGGAATAATTTACTGAGATTGGTTAGCTGCCTGGCGTCAGATGCAGTGCAATACCAAGTTAATTTTTGAACAAACTGCTTGGCTGAAGTTATTTTATACAGATGAGGCTTCAACCTTGCAACAGAATAGGTAATGAAATTTAATAAACTTTTAAAGACCCTGAAAAAAGATCTATAATAAATGTTTTTGTACATGTGGGTCCTTTTCTCATTTTTATGATCTCTTTGGGATACAGACATAGTAGTTGTATTGCTGAATCAAAAGGTATGCAGTTTATAAGCCCTTTGGTCATACTTTCAAATTGCTCTCCAGTATGGTTGCATCAATTCATAAGTCCACCAACAATGCATTAGTGTTTCAATTTTCCCACATCTCCAATATTTATAATTTAACTGCTTTGTTAGAGAATCTGATAGATGTGTTGTGGTACCTCAAAATTCTTTTAATCGATAGTGATTTAGAACATTTTTTCATATGACTATAGATAGCTTTGATTTATTCATCTGAAAACTGCCTGTTCATATCCTTCAACCATTTATCAACTGGGGATCTAAATCATTATTGGTTAGAGAAATACAAATTAGAACAACTTTGAGACATCATCTTATACCTCTCAAATTGGCTAAAATGATAGATGCCCTTCAGTTGTGGAATGGCTAAACAAGTTATGGTTTATGATTGTGCTGAAATACTACATGGTTTGAGAAATGATAAGCTGCTTGATTTTAGAAAAAATGTAGAAGGACTGGCATGAAATAATGGAAAGTGAAAAAAAAAGAAATAATGGAAAGTGAAATGAACAGTACGAAGAGAACATTGTACATAGTAACAGAAATTGTGTCTTAAGAACAACTTCGGGGGCAGCTAGGTGGTACAGTGAGTAGAGCACCAGCCCTGGAGTCAGGAGGACCTGAGTTTAAAGCCAGGCTCAGACACTTGACACGTGCACTAGCTGTGTGACCTTGGGCAAGTCACTTAACCCCAATCGCCCTGCCAAAACAAAACAAAAGAAAAAAGGACAACTTTGACTAATTCATCTTAAATATCAAATCAAATGCAAAGGACCCATGCAGAAAAATGCTATCCACCTCCAGAGAAGTATGTATGGTATGATTTTACATGTAGGTGTGCACACATATGTATGTACATACAAACACATATACATATATATGTGTGTATGTATACATACACATACATACATATATTGCTCTATGGTAAGGGAGGGAGAAAAAGTACACAACAGAGACCAAAAGAAAACTCAGAAGAAAGCACAGAAAAGCAGAGTAGCTTTGAAAATAATGCATAATATTTATTGATATTTTTTAAAGGTAAGCAGTCTCATATGGAAATTCATGGTTTTATATTGAATCCTATTTTTATGTTCTGCTATACACATTGAAATGTTCTTTTTTCACTCTTTCTATTTAAGTTCAAAATGAATAAAAATGGATAAAAGGAATTACAAAGAAATGGAGAAAATAAAGTCATCAAAGAAGTGTATTAATGACAAAAATGTGCTGGTCACACAATGCAAGAGAAAGACAACCAGTAGGCAGATGGTGTGTCATTGGTGTTCTCACAATATCAAGAGAAAGTGAAGAAGGCCTTGAGCAATTTGGTGATTCTGAAAAAAAAAAAAGGTGTTTATGTAATGTGTTCTATTTGCCATCACTATGCTAAGAACTGGGAATACAAATATAAAAGTAAGACAGTACCTGCATTCAGATGTGACACATGAAGGGAAAATGGTGGCTAAGGAAGGAAATTTTAGTCTAGAGAATTAGCACAGGAATGGTAAGCCTGTACTTAGTTCAATCGATTTATACACACTTTTCAGAAATGATGGTGGTTTTGATTTGATTTTTGCTCCCAGAGAGTTGTCAGCATGGAAGAGGTGGAGGAGTTGATGGGGGAAGGAGAACACAGATATGGTTCAGGTGAAATGCTGAGAAAGCCCAATGGAAAGCTGTATAGGATGTGAAACTTGATCTTGCCTGAGGTTGCCTAGCTAGTAAGCCTTCACATACCAATAAAAGCTGAGTGGATTAACTCCCCCATAGACTACAGTCTCCCAGAGTCTTGGTTTCTAGAAGTCCAGTCTTGAAAGTGTTTTTCTAGGTGGAGAGAAGTGTTGAGGCAAGGATGCAATATAGCAAGATGACCTAGGCAGTGGACAGCTTAGTGGAATGACAATCGTGGTGAAGTTTAGGTTAGATATGAACAAGAGTAGCACAGGATGGACATTTATGAATAGTTTATAACCTGAATATTTGGAGGGAATATCCTATTTGTGCATTTGAATTTTTTAAGTATTTTTTTTATCAGTAATACTCTCATTCGCTCAATCTCTTTAGGTTTAAAACTATTATTTTCTTTGACTTCCCTCTCCCTTACTTCTCCTATCCTATCTACTTGACGAGTCCTATCAATTCTATCCTTACAATCCCTCTTCTTCTCTTTTCACTCTGCTGCTACATCATTAACCATCTTCCTAGGCTGATACCACAGTCTTCTTAACATTTGTCTCCACTCTCTACCCCTTTATTCAATCATTCACACTGATGCCAGATTAATCATCCTTGTACACAGAGCTTGCCATGCCAATGTTCTGCTCAAGATTTTTCAACCTGTCTTTATGTCCCGCTGAATAACTTTCAAACTTCAAGCCCGGCAAGTCCCACTACAGTAGGTTCACACCTTGCCTTCATATTTTGACTTCATATTACTCTCCTCTGAATATTTAGTGATTGAGACAAGCAGGATCACCCAAGCATGCCCTATTCTCCACACCTCCCATACTTTTCCATATTGTTATTTTATCCTACAATAAGCACTCTTTTTATCTACATAGCTGTTGAATAGACATTCAACAGGTTTAAAGTCCAACTTATGAACTACCTTATTCAGGAATCTCTCTGTGATCTCTCTTCCCTCACCATTCCCATCCCCAGGTAATAAGGACCTTTCCTCCTCAGACCTCACAAGGAACTCTGCTTACCTATTTTCTATGAATTTATCATTTATGATTTTTGTGTTAATGTTATGTATATGCCACATCCCTTTCCTGTAAATTGAGGAGGACTGAAAAATAGGTGTATGCAACTATTTGTATTTCCATCAGCATCTATACCACCTTCAGCTCAGTAAATATGTGCTGTGTTGTTGAATAAATACTGATTGACAAAATTTAGATGTTTCAACTGGTTGCTGTAACATTGTGTATATGTTACACAAAATGTTGAGTTTCTCCTACCAACTACCAACACATTACTTAATTTTCATCTTTTCCTCCAACAGTTTAGGACTTTCTGTCACAGCCAAACTTGCCCCGCACAATTTACTGTCCTTGGTGATTGCCATAATAAATGCCTTTCCTAAGTATCTTTCATTGAAACCATACTTCTCCAGCTCCTGTAGAATATTACTTAAGGCTTCTCATTTTAGGGAGGTGTTCACCTAGCTTCCTAAATCTGATAAATCCAGGAGCCTTCTGAGAGAGAGAGAGAGAGAGAGAGAGAGAGAGAGAGAGAGAGAGAGCGTAACCTAAGTATACAAGAGACACAAGCTTAGTTTTTCAAAATTTCAAATATTCCTGCTGCTCTTACAACCCACACTCTCTCCCCAATCCATGACTGTTTTTACTCAGCCCTGTGGGGTGCATAACTACTGTAAAGGGTATTTTTAAAAAAAAATTTAAAGGGTAGGTGGGTAGGAGGAGTATGCAGCTGCATGCTACTAAACAATGCCAAGTCCATGAATTTTACTCCCTTTAGGACTAGTAGGGGGCCTTGTAGGAGGAATGAAGAATCTGCTTTCTGAAGTAGGCAAGTAACACTTAAAGGCCCTAGTTTAAAACTCTCCTCTCCCACATATTTCTCTAAGTTGAGATTCTTTGGTTTAAGGAATTTCTCTTTTGATGTCAAAATATGTTAGTGTTGGAGGAAAGGGGAGGAAAAGTGTTTGATGGATTAGGTCTATTGACCTATAGACCTCTCTCATCTCTTCTCCATGATGAAGAATTTCGAATGAGAAAGAGCCATGAGGGAAAGCCAATTTCAGAGTGGAACACTTAAGCAAAGGTAGATATAATGGGATTACATAATTATGTAGAGTAAGAAGTCAGCAAGAGAAAAACAAAAGGAAGAGAATGAAAGGAGAAAGAAAACCTTTAGATCCGTCCCTAGACTGCCTACTACTGAAAGGTAGTAAGTAACTTCTGATTTGAGTATATCACTCACCAACTCAATCGACTCCTGTCATTCTGGATTCCTTACTCTCCCTAGCTTCCCATATCCACTTTATTGGTGAGTCCTATTGATTTTGCCTACATAATCCCTCTTTAATATGCCCCCTTCTCTCTTTTGACACTGCCACCATTCTGTTTATTGCAGTAGTCTTCTGGTTGGGCTCCTTGCCTCAAGTCTCACCCCACTTCAGATAATGAGTTTTTAAGTTATGCTTTGTAAAGCACAGATCTGACCATATCAGCCCCCTATTCAGTAAACTATAGGGACTCCCTATGACTTCCAGGCTCAAATATAACCCAAAATCCTATACAATCTGACCCCTTCCTCACTTTCCAGTCTCCTTACACCTTATCCACCCTCACATACACTGTGATCTAGACGCATTGACCTCTTTGAAGACATTCCATCATGAAAATCAACTTATGATAACAATAGTTAACATTTATATAGCACTTTAAGGTTTCCAGAGTGCTTTACATAGAATTAATCTTTATAAAACAAAAACAAAAACATGTTGGATGGGTCCTTCATCATCTACATTTTACAGATGAGGAAACTGTAGCTGAGTGAAAATTAGCACAAGGGGGCTTCCTCTGAAAAAAATATATTTGACTGCAAAAATAATGATTCATATGGGAAGGGAGGAAATATGAAGGGGAATTGGTTAAGGGGGAGGAAGGGGCAGGAAAATGGAACTGAGAAGACAAAAAGGTAATCAACTATCTCAGTATCACCTACATTCTATGTATTATATTAGGTACAAGAAGAAATCCTTACACCAGCCATACAGGAGCATATATTTTTGATGTCATATTTCTTTAACTTCCATGTTGATTCTTCTTCTTACTGTGTGGGACAGAGACCCTTCCCCAAATTAAATTCAGATGCTTCTCAAGGTAGAAAGTAGAAAGGAATTTTATTGCTTTCTCATGAGAAAAGATGCCACCCAAGCGGGGGCATTTTAATTATGTTTTACATTTATTCAGTCTGAATAAATGGGCACTTCCCCTGAACAGAGTACAGGAGAGTACAAAGGACTCGGAAGGATGCCAGTCCTTTTATAGACTTTCCCTTTGAATTTCCCGCCAGGTTCTTCATTGGCCAGACACAACCTCCTGGTTGCCTATGTCATGCCCTCCTCAAATGGCTTTTTTAATCATGTACTCAAGCTTCTGACCTTTCACCCTACTGAGCTGAGGCCTGGTTTCTGCTAGATCAGAGCTCTGACTGGAAGTAGTTCCAATCACACACCTGACTTACATTCTGCTAAAGCTGGGATGGGGGAGGGATAGAAGGACACCTTCAACTCTGTGGAAACAAAACCCCTCCCCCCATCTCTTACATTACCCACTCCAGCCCACCTTCCCAAATACTCCCTCCCAAGCTTTTTATGTATGATGAAATGTCAAATAATGAACATTCTGGGAACAAAGCTCCTTTTAACAAAGTTGGTCACAGAATTGAGGGATTTGGAAAAAGATTCTGTGCTCCTCATTACCCGAAGTCTGCTTAGGAAAAGAAAGCAGTGATGATGTCTGGTACATAAGAGTAGCAGCCTAGATAAAGAGGAAACTGCATCCTCCAACAGCATGCATCTATGACTGCAGAGAGGATAATCTCAAGGAAAGTGTGAGACTTTTATCCTCTTTTCCTAACTTAATACAGCCCAGTAGGGCCAGAAAGCCACAGTCTGCTGCAGGGTATGCTAAATTCAAGAAGGCCAATATTTTTTGTGGTGTATTAAAAACTCAAAATGCATGATTGGTAGTTTGCTATGACCCTTTTCATTATGTACATAAAAATGGGTTTGCTACTTAGGAATTTTGTGCCTGGGAGTTCCAATCTACTTTTTGGAATATACACAAATTGATTTTTCTTGCTAGTAAATGTCTGGTAAAATCTTCTCAGAATGTTTTTAAATGAATAAAATAAAACAAAAACATTAAAAAGGAAATCAATTATACATCAGAGCACTTTTGTTTTAAAGCTAGTAGATGCCAGGTTAAGAACCTCTGATTTAAACATAGACAAAATAATCAGCAAGGCCCATTCCCCTAATATTTAGATCCTTGTGGATTTGGATTTTATTTCCTGCCTAAAAACCTTTGAGAATTTCAGCTAGCATCCATATGTAGAATCTCAAGGGAAACCTGTTAGCACCTCTATCAAAGGACCTCTATCCTCTTACTAGGGAAAACCACCTGAGACCACTTACCTTGAACTCACCAAGCTGGAATAGAGAAGGCCCTTTGGGAATATTACTGCCATTGTCAATTGCTTACAATTACCTAGGAAGGATAAAAATCTCTGACACACCTATGGTTAGAGGGTATTATCTGGATGAGGATCCAGCAAAGAAGACTGAGGAGCTGTTAGATAGGAGGAGAAACAGGAAAAATTGGAGTCCCAAAAACCTAGAGAGAAAAGAGTGTCAAGAAGAAGAGAATGACCAACCATGTCAAAGACTTTAGAGAGGTCAAGGAGCATGAGGACTGAGAAAAGGTCATTGGGTTTAGCAATTAAGAGATTGCTGGCGTTTTTTTGAAGAGAGCAGTGTCATTGAAATGATGAGGTCAGAAATCAGATTATAAGAGGTTAAAAAAAAGAATGAGAGAAGTGAAAGTGGAGACATCTCTTATAGAAATTTTTTCAAGTTTAACAACAAAGGGATTCTACATAGTTAGAGATAGAAATATCACGTGAGAGGGTTTTGAGGCTGGGGGAGTGCATTAGCAAGGCAATAATCACAATATAGATGATAATTGTCAAAATGCCTATGTGGTTTTGTATGGCAAAATATAAGAGACTCTCCATATAGAAAGTAGAAAGAGTAAAAGATTTATTCAGACACCAGAGAACCAGATCCAAGATCAATAAGCCCAACCCATCACAGCAGCAAAGAATTCGATATACAGTATCACAGCAGAGAACTGTTGCATCTCAAAAGCCATCCATGCCGCTGCTGAGGCCTTGCCACCAACAATCACTCACACTACAGCCACCACATCTGCTCTCTCCCTCGGTCCTCTGCATTTCCGGTGACACACTTTCCTTTTCCTTTCAGGAAGCTCCTCCCATCACATGTGACTTAGGCTTCCTCCGACATAAGCAGGTCACATGTCCTATTAATGGGTGGGAAAGATCTTCAAATCGAAATTGTCATTACAGGCAGACATGGATATATTTATGTTCAGTAGAGAAGGAGCTAGTACACAGAGAGACTTAGAAACAGTGACAGTGGTGATGACAGAGATAATGGTCTATTGGAGGAAATAGGATGAAGCAAGTTCATTTGTGTTGAGCTAGAATGATTCAACAAATTGTAGCATATGAATGTAACAGGATATTATTACTCTGTAAGAAATGACAAGCATGAAACTAGTCCAACTATTCTGAAGACTATTTGGAGCTATGCCCACAGGACTATAAAATCATGCATACCCTTTGACTCAGCAATACCTCTACTAGGTCTGTATGTCAAAGAGATCAAAGAAGAGGGAAAACGAATTATTTGTACAAAATATTTATAGCAGTTCTTTTTGTGGTTGCAAGGAATTGGAAATTGAGTTAGGGAATAGCTAAGTTGTGGTATATTATTGTGATGAAATGCTGTTGTTCTATAAGAAAAGACGGATACAATAGTTTCAGGGGGGGAAATGGGAAGACATATGAACTGAAACAAAGTGAAGTAAACAAAACCAAGAGAACATTGTTCATAGTAACAGCAATATTGTAATGATGATCAACTGTTAAAGACTTAGCTACTCTGATCAATGACAATGATCCAAGACAAGTCCAAAGGACCCATGATGTAAAATACTATCCACCTCCAAAGTGAGAACTGACAGACTGAGTACAAATTGAAGTACATATACTTTTTAAACTCGTTATTGTTTGTGTGTGTGCAACATGAGTAATATGGAAATGTGTTTTGTATGACTTCATATATATAATCAATATCAGATTGCTTTCCTTCTCAAGGGGAGGGGCAGCAGCATGAAGGAGAAAGAGAAGTTAGAACTCAAAAATTTTTAAAAGAATGTTAATTTTTACATGCAATTGTGAAATATTTAATGAAATAAATAAAAATAATATTGAAAAAAGAAATAAAGAGATAAAATCATCTGCCAAGGAAGAAGGGAGCAACTTGAGGACTTAAGGATTTTGTTAAATCACATTTGTCACTCAGATATTTTATACTAATTATTTGTGGTATTGATATTTCTGTGTACTACTAAGTATAGCTTGCATTTTTAAAGACAAATTTAACATGTTAGTTTCTCTTTTTGGAGGGGAGAAAGCAAGGCAATTGGGGTTAAGTGACTTGCCTAAGGTCACATAGCTAGTAAGTGTCAAGTGTCTGAGGCCAGATTAGAACTCAGGTCCTCCTGATGCCAGGGCCAGTGCTCTATTCACTGTGCTACCTAGCTGCCCCAGCATGTTAGTTTCAAAAAAAATGGCAAACATGGTAAAAATAGGGAATTATGGTAAGATATATGAACTAATGCAAAATAAAGTAAGCAAAATCAGGAAAATATAAATGGATAGGTCGATATATAAATAGATATAGATATCTATCTATATGTATGTAAACACACGCAATGACTATAACAGTATAAATAAAATGAACAAGAGCAAAACAATCTAAACTGAATATTGTTGAATTATAATGATCAAACTTGGTTCTAATTAAAAACCATAAGAAGACACCTAAGGTTTGAAACACTTATTATATATGTCAAACTTTTTAGTTATGTTGACTGATTTTGCCAATTTCCACTCCCCCCCCCCTCTCTCTCTCTCTCTCTCTCTCTCTCTCTCTCTCTCTCTCTCTCTCTATATATATATATATATATATATATATATACACACACATGTTTTTAAATTCTTTTTTCTAAAGGATAGCTCTCTTGGGGGGTAGGAGCCATACCAAGGAAAATGCAAGTGATGAAAAAGCAAAAGATTAAATAAAATCTCTTTTAAAGAAAAGAAAGAAAGGTGGGAGGGGTCAACCCCCTCAGGCAACCTTTGCAAGTAAAGTGCTACATTGGAGCTCCTATATTCTATGTGTCTGCTGAGCCCCTCCCTCCTGTCATACAGAGATACAATAGTCAGAGCTAAGGTGATGAAACTATAGTTATTACCATACAGATTTGAAAATTGTTGCCATTTATATTTAAATAACTTGCATAAACACATATATTATTTGTCAAAATATATATTTGTACTGCTTTTGCACTTTTCTGCCCCAGGGCGTTATGGGGAACAAAGTTTATTATAACAGTAAAGGTTCCCAGTATGCTCAGTATGCAGACTGAGAATCTGACATTTCAGAAAAAATATGGTTCAATTTTCAGTTCAGTTAGATACATTTCCGAGTATAGTCAATCTATTATAACTACTAATGCTTTTAAATAATCTTTCAATCACACAATAGACTTTGTAGCTTATATTAGAGCAGTGTATTTTTTCAAAGTCTTGTAGATTTATCAATAGCGTGTCCAAGTGTTTTTTTTCACTTGAAAAATAATATATATGCATATACATAAAATATATATATATAAACACACACATGTAACTATATTATTCTGTTTTTTGAAAAAAAATTGAATTGAGGTTTATACAAATGGAATTTTATATTGACATTTCATAGCTTTGTCCCAACTTTCTGATACATATCAATCTTTTTTTCAGGAATTACAATTTATTACATTATAAAAACAGAGAAACTTTGTCAAATTTCTTGAAAAAATGTGCTGCACAATTCACAATTTTTATGTCTTATTGTGCTGTATTGCATGGTCAAATATTATTAACACAATCACCTTAAATACTCTATTATTTGAAAATGAATCATGTTCATTATGCATGAAAGTTATCAATACTATACCTGGTTTCTATCATGGAAATAAATGAAGGCTCGTCCAATTAATAATTAAAAAAAAATTATTCTACCTTTAAGTAACAACAGTGTAAAAGTAAGTAGATGTGTTAAAGTTGTACCTTGTGCTGATCCCTCTGACCACCACTCCCTCCTACCAGTATCGTAAATGTTATGGGTAGCCAGTAAAAGGAGCATTAGCAAGAAGTGAGATTACAAAGAGAAACCTCGAAGTTATATACAAATAGTCCCAAAGATTAAAGGAGCATAAATTTAAAATTGTATCACCTATTAAACAAAATGAATATCCTAAAAATGTGCCAGATCAAGAGAATCCATCTAGACTTTGCTTGTCAAAGTTCTAGTCCTATGATATGTAAATCCTAGGCAAAACACAGACCACCACAACTCCAGACTAGCAGAACATCAAAAATGTTCAGCTAACTTTGAGATGATTTGGGTATGTTAATGAACTAACTCTCAAGTAACATGGATAGGAATTGGTCTTTTCCCTCCCCTCCCTCCAAAAAACAAACAAACAACATATATAACACATATAACATATATAAACATATATATGTTTATATATAAAAACAAACAACATATATAACACATATAACATATATCAGCATATATAAACATATAACATATAAACATATAACACATAAACATATACAAACAACAACTATAAAAATGAGGACTAAAACTTTGGTCTCCTGTTCACTTTTCCCTCTTTTAAGGGTCTATGTTGTTTGTTCAAGTGCTCCCATCTACAAACCATGGTTCCATAAGTGACTCATCCCTTTTTCAGCCCCTTTCTTCATGTTGCCTTCCTCCTCACACCATGCCTTCCCTGTGCCCCCATCCTCAGGTCTTTGCTTCTGTATTCCCTTGTTTCATGGCTTTTTTCTGTATTTCCTTTGCAGTTCACCCTCATACTGATGGTTATTAAGTGTGATTACTGCCCTGTTTTCTGCTGTCTATCATGGTCTTTCTGGAGAAGGATCCAAAGAAAAAAGTGTGCCAGCAAATTCAATAGATTTACTTTTATCAAAGAGGAATTTTTTTTAATAGAATCAGTAACCTTCATTTTACAAAAAAGATACTGTGAAACACCACCAAATAATTATAGGCACTTCCACTAAATCTACAAAGGTTTTTAAATGGTTGCATATGGAGCCCCACATTCCATATGGGTGAAGTATTGCAGGGCATCTAGGTGATATAGTGGATAGAGTGCTGGGCCTGGAATCAGGAAGACTCATCTTCAGGAGTTCAAATCTGGCCTCAGACACTTAATAGCTATGTGACCCTGGGCAAGTCACTTAACTCTGCCTCAGTTTCCTCATCTGTAAAATGAGCTGGAGAAGGAAATGGCAAATCATCTCAGTGTCTTTGCCAAGAAAACCCCAATTACGGTCATGAAGTGTCAGATACAAGTGAAATGACTGAACAATAAGGCCTTCCCGAATTAAGTATAGGTTGGAATAATCAGAGAGTTTTATTGTTTTACAACTCCTTGTGAGATTCAGGTTGTTAAGTAAAACAGAAGACTGACTTTATCCATAAGCACAACAGACATTCTGGCATATATTATGATATAAGGGGACAAATCATAACCAAAAATATATACCCCAATGGCTTGCCACACAGCCAAAATGTTTGAATTAGTGTCATTCTTTGTGGCTTAAAACATATATAACTTGAAATAAAGGTAACACATTATCTAATACTTGAAAAGTGGGCTTCTGAAAGATTAGTACACAAGACAAATATATTTTTATAGGGTGTAGAACTACAGAATATTAGAGGTGGAAGGGAACTATTATAGTATCTAGTCCAACACAATTCAGACAATATATACTTATAACATGCCTACTATGTGCCAGGCAGTGTGTAATTACAGAACACAATGCTGCAGAATTTGATAGTTGGAAAGGACCTTACTAGTAATCTAGTCCAATCCATACTTTAAAGGAATCCTGACCATGACTTATCTAGCAAAGTCTGATGAACAGAAAGAACATACATCCTTGCTTTTGTGAAAGGCACATTGACAGCTCAGTGAATAAATTGGCCTGGGTATTTTCTGTTTAAATTTCCTAAAATACGTATATTGAAGGCATGTTGGGGGTGATATTACAGCTTCCATAGTTGCTAATGAGATTTGTCTTGCTCCTGCCAGAATCTGGTTATAACTGCCTGTTTTAATTTGTTTTTTTTTTCTGAAAACAGGACAAAGGAAGTCTTGTCTTTCCAATAGCTATGGGTTCAAAGAAGAAAGTAGAGACGTTTTTTTTTTGTTGTTTTGCTTTATTTTAAAGTACAATAGCCCTGTGACCTTGGTGTTATAATTGAGGTGTAAGATTTTTAATAAAATGATTTAATAGCATGCATATGTTATAGTTAATAGTTAACTGGCCATAATATTATTAAAAAAATAAAGCACTACCAAGAATAGGCTAACAGCTTTCTTACACTTCAGATGTTCTTCTGTATAGAATACTGCCAAATTAATGAACTGAGTGGAGGGCACTGATTAAAACTTGTTGCTTAGTCTTTATATATTCAGCTGGGTTAAGATGTTATGGTTGAATTTTTAATATTCTAATCACAACTTTGTACTGTTCTTTTTCAAGCTTGAAGATACTCAATACTATAAAACATCAAAATTGCATCAATAATGTTAATAAGAAAGAAAGTAATATTAGAAAGCTCAAATTGGGTTTCCTCAGATATCCCTAGAAACTAGAGCGAACATTCTCCAAAATTTTCTCATTCTGAAAGGTAAATAACAGCAAGTAAACAGGTATTTCATCAGAGAGTTTTAAATATTCTTTTAAAAAACAACAACAGAAGAATTCTGTTTCAATGCATAAACAGAGAAGGAAAAAGATTCAAAGAGGTAAAGAGTAATCCTAATGTGTGTCAGGAATTTGGGAGGTGGAAGTAGTATAAAAGGGAAAGAAGACCTTTTAAACACTTGGAGCTAAGTTATCAGATATAAAGCATTTTCTCAAGGTGAAGCAAGCTGGATGTTTAAGGAGAAAATGGCTGTTTGTCCTCCAAGCACTTACATTGTGAATCTCCAGATGCAGTCAGAGGAGAATTTATCCAGGAAAGGCCAGAGGAAAAAGAAATAAGTAATGATGGTTGATGATCTCCACTGAGGGATAATGAGGCAACTATTTGTCCACCTGAGAATAAAACTATAGAGATCTATCCTAAACTCTGAAAATATACTTATTATGTATTTAGAGTTGGAAGGGGCCTTAGACATCATGGTATACAAGCTCTTCATTTTATAGATGAGCAAACTGGGGCAAAGAGGAATGAACTTACTCGTTCATTGTGTAACAATTAATAAATATCTAAGATAGGATTTGGATTCAGGTCTTCCTATGTCCATCCTTTATCTATAGAATCACCTTACTGCCTCAAATCTTGCCAAACTTCATAGCTGTTTCATATTTCACATAGGTACATGTTGTATATCTGGAAACAAATAGAACTTCCATAAGAAATTAAGAAAACATAGTCAAAGATTATTTAGTTTGAGGTAGGAAATTGAAAGTCTTAAGAACACAAATGCTATTTTCATCAGTGCTGTCAACAGAATACAAGGAAATTACAAGTAAAGGGCAGGATTGGGAAAGTGAGCAATTAGTTAAGAATATTCTACTTGAATATGAGATTTGTTTGTTTATAATATAGTTTAACAGAGTAAGGGCAAGCACGGTGAGGAATGGAACATATTCATTAAGGACGAGTAAGAATGTATGTCTGCTTCCGGAGAGCAGTTTGGAACTATGCCCAAAGGGCTATAAAAATGTCCAGACTCATTGACTCAGCAATACCACTTCTAGGGTTGTAAATCCCAAAGAGACCACATGAGTGTGAAAGGGACTCATATGTACAAAAATATTTATAGCAGCTCTTTTTGTAGTAGCTCAGAATTGGAAATCAAGGGGATGCTCATCAATTGGGGAATGGCTGAACAATTTGTGGTATATGAAAGTAATGGAATACTATTGTGCTATAACAAATGGGGGTGATGTGGACTTCATAAAAACCTGGAAAAACCCACATGATGTAATGCTGAGTGAGTGGAGCAGAACTAGGAGAACATTATACACAAACTCAGATGTATGGATCCTGTGATGACAAACTTTAATAGACTTCACTCTTCTCAGCAATGTAAGGTTCAAAGACAACTCCAAAGGACTCATGAGGGAGAGAGGTACCTACATTCAGAGTAAGAACTATGGAGACTGAATGCAGATTGAGGCAAACTGTTTGCTCTCCTTTTTTTTCCTTTGTTTTTTTTTTCTCTTGTGTTTTCAGTTTTGGGTTTTTTTTGGTTTTATTTCTTCTTTCTTATGATTCATTCCATTGGTAATAATTCTTCTTTACAACTTGACTATTGTATAAATAAGTTCAATGAGAAGTTAAAAGTATAAGATATATTGGATTCCATGCTATCTTGGGGAGGGAGGAGTGGTGGGAAGAAAATCTGGAACTCAGGATCATGCGGAACTGAGTGTTGTAAACTAAAAATAAAAAAATCGAAAGAAAAAAAATGTATGTCTGGAGTTTTATAAACATAATCAAGAGGGAGGCAGAGCCAAGATGTTAGCTGGAAAGCAGGGATTAGCGTGAGCTCCCCGCCAAGTCCCTCCAAAAACCTATAAAAATGGCTCTGAACCAATTCTAGAACTGCAGAATCCACAAAATAGCATAGAGAAGCAGGGCTCTAGCCGAGCACAGGCTGGATAGTCTCTGGGTAAAGTCTATCCTGCATGGAGCTGGGAGCAGAGGGGAACAAAACTGAGTGGAGCAGAGCCCAGCGTGGGCGGTGCGGACAGACCAGAACAGGAGCCAAGCAGAACGAGCCCTAGCACCCTGAATCAGTGAGCTGGGGCAGTTACCAGACTTCTCAACCACAAACACCAAGGACAACAGAGTAGGTTAGTGGGAGAAGCTGCTGGGGACTGGGATAGAGTTTGATTTTTTGGCCACTGCCCCGGGGCAGTGGAAGTGGGGCAGCTACAGAACTACAGCTGCAGTTGCTTCTGGCCCCAGGCCCACCTGGTGGGAGGAATTAAGTGGTAGATCAGAGCAGGAGTGAAGAGCCTGATGAAAATCTAAGTCCAGTCCAGGTTGTGGGTTCTTGGGGAATGAGGAGTGCTGGTGTGACAGAGCTGACACATTCCCCCAGGCTTGGAACATAGAACTCTTTGGGCTACAAGCAGTCATATCCTGCTGAAAAACTCAAGGGTCAAGTGAGTTGGCTGGGAACATGGCCAGGCAGTGAAAACGCACCCAGATTCAGTCTCAGACTCTGCAATCCTTCTTTGGTGACAAAGAAGACCAAAACATACAGCCAGAAGAAGTCAACAAAGTCAAAGAGCCTACAACAAAAGCCTCCAAGAAAAACATGAACTGATCTCAGGCCATGGAAGAGCTCAAAAAGGATTTGGAAAAGCAAGTTAGAGAAGTAGAGGAAAAAATTGGGAAGAGAAATGAGAAGGATGTGAGAAAACCATGAAAAACAAGTCAATGACTTGCTAAAAGAGACCCAAAAAATACTGAAAAGTATACTGAAG
>CM053626.1:105972067-106016167 GCA_028646595.1 Phalanger gymnotis | reverse complement strand
AAAAACATAATAGGATTTTAAAGTAAAAAGAAAAGGTGATTGGAAAGTTGCTTATGAATATGAATGCATGAATAAAGCACTTAGTAAGCACTTACTATATGCAAAGTATTGTGCTAAGTATTGGGGATACAAACAGAAAAGTAAAACAGTTTGCACAATCACATTCAGTATAATGGAGATATCACATAATGGAAGATTTCAGCTTGAAATCAAGATGGAAAGTTCCTATGGTCATTGCCAGAGCAAAACAGATGATAATTTCTTATCTTAAATGCCAATTCCAGTAGTAACATGACGTCATTTTCTGTTGTTGAAGGACTCTGGTGGTAAGAGTTTTATTTTCTAGTTCTTCAATATATGTGACTGTAGCACCTGTAGGAAATGTTACCATGTTGAATCTCCTGAAATGTTGCCTCCTAGGATGATGGCTGTGAAAACTGACATATAATAATTGTTTTTTCCCAAGGTTCTTGGGTGCAGGATCCTGGTCTATGTCCATTAAGGTCTGAGGGAACATGGTGTTAGAGGTGGTGGGGATGGTTTGGCTTGCTTGATACGTGCTATGTCCTGTCACTCTTCAAGTTGCCTTACTTCTTTGTATCCAAATAGTGAGATAATATTGAGCAAGTTTTTTTTTGCTTTTTGTTTCTGCTTTTTGAAAACCTGAGGTCTATTGACCTCCAAGGTATTTGTGGATAGTTTTAAAAGGATCCATGAACTTAGAAAGAAAAAAATACATCTTCATTTTCATTAACATCCTGCTGAAATTTAAATTTTCTTTCAATTTCATTAAAAGAAATATTCTGGGAAGGATTCCATAAGGCTTCTCCAAACTGCCATATTGATACATAATGCAAGAATTATTAAGAACTCCTGAGTACAATAATATCAGGCTTGCCAAGATACTCATAGGAGACAAATAATAGAAGGAGCCAGAAATTAAATTTATAGTCATAGAACTACATACAAATGCACAAAGTATTGGTAAAAAGCAAGGTATATTAGTGATCCTAATTCAAGGAAGCAAATTTCACTTCTTGGATATTATGGAGAAGCATACAACTAGTTTTGAGGTAGAAAAGGGTTTGCTTCTTTCTTTATAAAAACAAAAACAAAGTACATGCAAATAGTGGGAAGAGTCACAATGGATATATGTGCGAGGAAATCCTGGAACCAAAGAAGAGAAGTATAGTAAAGGGAATTTGAACACCAATGAAGTCTCAAACGAAAGCACTACTGTCCTCAGACCAGTTAAGACAGAAATGGGAGCCATGTGATGGGACTGGGAAATACCACAAGACAGGAACAGACCTTTGACAAAATACTGATATGGTAATGAAATTATCTGAATACTGGCAAGAGTTTTGTTTTTGCCAAAAGGAGAGCAGGTAGTAAAGTCTTCATGCCACATAAGGATCGGTTCAAAAACTGTAAGTGGTTAGTCATGAAAAGAGAAGGAAAGAGGGCCATAATAATAGCATTTACTTTTTCAGTATGAAACAGTCTATGAAAGGAGGCAGTGGAGTTTTAATGCAGCCTAAAACAGAAGTACCAGGTAGCTCATCTGAAGGGCTGCCATGTGGAAGAAATGTTAGAATTGTTCTATTCAGTCCCTTAAAGCAGAACTAGGAGCAATAGGTGGAAGCTACAAAGAGGAAGATTTAAACTTTTAAAAAGGAAAAACAAAACAATGACAATTTCCTAACATTAAGAGCTATTTAAAAGCAGAGTGGGCTGCCATAGAATGTAGTAAGTTTACCTTCATGAGAGGTCTTCAGACAAAGCTGGATGACCATTTAATGGAAAGGAATTATTGTTTTTGGAACTCTTTGAAATACCTCCCAGTGATGAGATCAGTGGTTCTGAAGAGGTTTCTCATGATCTAGACTTTAAAGTAAAATATTAACTTCTATAGGTAAAGCTAAGAGAGTAATGAATTTTATACATAGGGGAAAGTATGCATAGGTATAATGAGGCAAGAAAGGGTTGCCTGACTCCCGTTTGGTTGAAATGTAGGGTGCATGAAAGGAAGTTACATGAAATGGTACGGAGAATATTAAGCCTGGAAAAAAGAATGCTTATCAGAGACATGGCAGACGGTATTTGACAGACTATTATAGAGAAGAGGGATTATATTTATTCTGTTTGACAAAATTTGAAAAAGTGGGTGGAGATTGAAGAGAGACAGATTTGTTTAGGCTTAATATAAGGCATAGTTCCCTCAGGATTAGATATATCCTAAAATGGAATGTCTGTCTCTGGAAATAATGGGCTCCTCCTTATGACCCTCAGATAAGAATTCTTGGTCAGGGTCAAATAAGACTAGATGACCTCTGAGGCTCTTAATAAATTTGAATCTGTTACTCTTTAATAAAGAAAATAAGTAGATCAAAGCAGGGAGGATTTTGAAGACCATTTATATCAGACCTGTGAATTTCAAAGATTACTTTGGCCAGAGACCAGAGGCAGCAACATTAATTAGTCTACATGAGAGATATTGATGAGCACCAAAATGAGGGATAGGATAGACAATAGATTTAGAACCATAGACTTAGCATTACAAGGGGCCTTAGGGCCATCTAGCCCAACAACCTCCTTTTACAGATCTTTCTCTTCAAACAGAGACCAAAAGACAAAGTTATTTGGGGGTTATACAATAGAAAGTGGCAACACTTGGTTTCCAATGTAGGTCTTTTGCCTCCGGATCCAGATATCTTTCTGCCGCACAACTCTTCCCATAATCAGAGAAGATAGATATGGTAAATGTCTCTGGGATTAAATTAATAATAATTTATATATGATTGGTTGTGAGATAAAGGAAAGGGCAGAAGCAAGTATCATTCTTTGGTTGAATGACTAAGAAAATTATGATTCTATAAATAGAAAAAGCATATTTAGGAGCAGAGGTAGGGTTTTCAGTTTTTTGTTGTTGGGGGAGAGGAGTGTAATAAATTCAACTATAGATATGTATAAGCTGATAGAACACATCAGTGGAAATTATAGGATTAATTATCCTATTGAATCTTATGAATTGAAAGTTGTCTGGCAATTTTAAATTAGAAATTCGATATTAAATGCCATGACCCACTCCTTCATATCACTTCAACTACATTAAGGATATTGTTGCTGAGTCTTTTTTCATTCCTGTCCAACTCTCTGTGATCTTACTTGGGTGTTTTTTGTTTGTTTGTTTGTTTTGTTTTGTTTTTTGGCGAAGATACTGGAGTGATTTGCCATTTCCTTCTCTTGCTCACTTTACAGATGAAGAAACTAAGGCAAACAGGGTTAAGTGACTTGCCTGGAGTCACAAGGGTATTAGTATCTGAGGCCTGGAACTCTATCTACTGCACCACCAACCTGCTCTATATTAAGGATAGTCATACATTAAATCTCACCACTGAGGACAAATGTTCTATTTCTCTAATTACAAATTTTGGCATTCTTCTATATGACCTTAAGCTCCCATGCTCCTGTATTCAATTCTACCTATCGTTATTCTTCCCTAAACCTCTTCCTTTCCCTCATAGTGACCTCAATACTTTCTCTGTCTATCACCATTTCTATGACTTCTCTTTCCTCCTTTTCCAACCTCAATCCCAAAATGAGCCACTTCAGCTTTACACTAAATCTCTTGCCTCTTTTCTCCTTATTCCTTTAAAAAACAAGCAAAAAACTCTCTTTTAATATGTGCTGTAACTCTATAAAACCACCATCCTGTAACTCTCCTCTCATCACTCATATTCTTTGAATAAGCTATCTGTACTTGCAACTTCTGCTTCCTCTTAATCGTACCTCAACTCTTTGTACCTTCAGAATGAGTCAATACATATACACTGATGTGCAGATGTGACAATGATGATGATGATAATTATAGCCAGCACTTAAGTTTTGAAAATCACTTTGCATATATAATCCTAATTGGTCCTCACAACAATTCTGTTTGATAGGCACAGCTAGGTGGCACAGTGAGCCTGCAGTCAGGAAGACATGAGTTCAAATATGGCCTCAGACACTCACTAGCTGTATAGTCCTGGGCAAGTCTCTTAACCCTGCTTATTTCAGTTTCCTCATTTGTAAATGAGCAGGAGAAGGAAATGTAAAACTACTCCTATATCTTTGCCAGGAAAACCTAAACAGGGTCACAAAGAGTCGTACCTGACTGCAATGACTGAACAATAAGTGCTAGTATTATCCTCCTTTTACAAATTAAGAAATTGAGCTCCTCAGTCCTTTGCAGTCTAGCTTCTGATCTCATCACTCAACTTAATCTGCTTTCTTACAAAGTTGCCAAAGATCTTTAACTGTCAAATCTGATGATATTTTCTAGACTTTTCCCATCACTTAAAATTGCCATCCTCTTTCAAGACATCTTCAATTGCAAAATAGACTCGTTTTGTAAAATAATATGTTCGAACAGGAGAAAATAACAGTTCAAAGAACTAACAACTTAGACATCCAAATGCTATCAGATAAAATGGCTAGCCCTGGTTTGTGGCAATTACTATTGCACAACCATGGTCAGCAAATTAGTAGATTTTGTTCATACTGAAAATTCTCTTCCCAACCCAATGACTTATTTATTTACTGAATGAGACAATCTTTGTTTCAAATATATGATGCTTCACACTTGACCTATTTATTCCATAACTTTTGAAAGTACTGAGTTATTTTGATGAAATTTAATATAGAGCTTACTAGTGAGGTGACAAAGAAATGCTTGCTATCTTGATGGCAATTCAATTCAATTCTTGATAGCATGAGGCTATCATGTTACATAGTGAATATATAAGATATAGTATTTGAAGCTAAAGAAGTAAGTTCGAATCCTGCCTCAGACATCATCTAGTTGTGTGATTACAAAAAATAACAGCATAAATATACAGAAATTCATAAGAGACAAAATCCAAAAAAGGACACAGGAAAAAAAGAAAAACATTGACTAAAATATAAATACACATAGTATGGTTAACAATTCATCTAAGCTGTAGTTCCTAAAGTAAGGATTCAAACTTGACATCAAATGTACCATTGAGGATTGGTGAAATGAGATCCATGATGAGAATTTGAATCTGGAAGAATGTGTGAGTCTATCTTATTTTTTTTGGTAGATGTTCTGAAACTTTTTATTTTTTAAAAAAAGACAACAATAATTTATATTATTAAACAAATGAGAAAGCTGAATGACATTCTTCCCAAGCTCCAAAGCTGAGCCCAAGTACTGACCAGGAAAGATAGTCCATGGTTCCATACTGCTCCCCTGGTCTGGCTCTGTGGGATGCTATAGACCACGAGACTCTGGCCTTCAGTGAAGCTGCCCCCAAACTTCTGCCTAAGGAGAAAATTCCAGTCATCTCTTTAGGAAGGTGATAAAAGTGGCCAGGGAGGTACCTCGTCTCCATTCTCTCCTGTGGTCTAGTCTTCTCCCAAGGCTAGGAGCAACTGCTGTTTCCACTGTGTAAAGATCCATCTGGGCCCAGGAACGTGACACCCCAGCAGTGTCATTGCTTGAACAAGGGACTGGGAGTCTCTTTCTTTTATTAGCAAAAGGTAAACAGACAAAACAAAAACCTTAAAAATATAGAAATAATCTAATGAACATGGCCACCTCAAAAGCACACAAGCACAAATGGAAAAATCCCTCCCAATTCCAGTTTTGGTTCTGGCTTCCCCAGGCTCTCTATCACTCCCCCATGATGATTCTTTACCAGGTTTGTTTTTGATTTTTTTAAAAAAAATATGATTTTTTAAATGTTCCATAAAAATACTATTGTTCCTAGTCAAATACAGATATCACAATATGAAGAGTAACTGTTTTTTCCTCGCTCTATAAAATGTGAAAAGGTTATCACACTGGTTAATATAGAAAAATGTCGGAATCTCTAAGTATCACAGAAGCTGGTACCAAATGAGCAAGGCGGAAACTTTACCGAATGCCAGATGTTAGGATAGGGCTTAGGAAAACATTTCTCCCGTTCAGGTCTTCAGCTAAGTTTCTCTTTCAGTCTCTCTCGCCTCTCCAACTCCCCTCAATTTTAACCTGTCTGGATCAGCAATGATAGAGTCAGGGCTCTCCATGAATTCTTAAGAAACATGAAAGCCAAATCACTCTTTAGAAAGAAAAGAACTCGACGTTGCTCTGATTTTGCAGAGCCAAACATTCCTTTCTCTACTCAGCTGCCCTCTAGGGATCATCTGGGTCTCCAAACACCAAACAACCCAGAAGAGAGGTGAAAGTCCTCACTTAGACGGAATATTTGAACTGGTAAAAGGTGCACCAAACTTTTCCCACCTACTTGACCACCTACTTCTTTAGCTCCAAAGAAAATATCTTATATATTCACTATGTAACATGATAGCCTCATGCTATCAAGATTTGAATTGAATTGCCATCAAGATAGCAAGCATTTCTTTGTCACCTCACTAGTAAGCTCTATATTAAGGTTTGGCCCCTGGGACTTGCCTGCTTCCCTTTGTGCAAGGAAAAAAGATCCCACCTTTTCAAAAAAAGGTACAATTCAAATAAAGGTGACAGGGAGGGATACCTGTTAGGGAATGCTGAAGAATGAGCAAGCCTCTTGTCCCTCCAATGGAAAAGGTGACTTTCGACCACAGATTTGGGTTCGGCCAAGGTTGCCTTCAGTTTTCAGAGAGGGACAGCACCAGGGCGGCCTGAAATTCTGCTTCTGTGTGTCATAGGAGAATTTGTGTCCATGGAGGAGGAGGTGCTGCAGAAAGTTGGCACTCTTGTAGCTGGGGTCGCCTCAGGGCATAGCTGAACAGATGCAGCGTCCACTGGGTTGGGGTCATTGCGATGATTCTTCATGTAGTGCTTTACCAGCTCCTGCTGGTCCAAATTGAGAGCTCCACAGTACGGACACACGAAGGTGGATCCGTTTGGGATATTGCTGGTAAAGGGCTGGGATGTTGGCAAGACCGGGACAAACTTGGGACAGTTTGCCATACGCTCCTGGACCTTCATGCAGGAAAAAAATGTGCGACCTCAACTTTTCAAGAGTCCCCTTCTCGCTGCAGCCCCTGCATGGACCCTTGTATGATGACAGCTGACTTTCCACATTAAAGGCTTTGTCCACTTTCTTTGGGTCAAAGGGCATCCAGCAGAGTGGGCAGAGTGGAGATGGCACCTGGAGACTCGGCTGCAAACACACCCAACGTACAGATGGGGCAGCTGTACTGGACCTCCATGACGCTCTTGCCTGCGGAGCCGGGCCAGGCCGGGGGCTGAGGGGAGCTGTCGGGGTGGGGCTCCGGCCTGCGGGTGTTGCCCCTGCTGCGAGAAGTCATAATACTGCGGAACATCGCCATCGCGGGCCCGGCCCGCCCCTGCCCCTCAACCCCGGCACGCCGGCTCCGCTCGCTCCCAGTCCTCCTCTCCTATCTTATTTTTTTTTAATGGTAAGTAAGAAGTTAGACTATGTAGCATTGTATAACAATAATTAAAAAAAAAAAGCATACATGTGAGAAAAAAAAATTGAAACTAGAGGGCTTAACAATGGGGGGAGCTGAATACTTGCATGAAAATAAATGTAGAAAAATAGAAATTATATCACTGGAATATACTATGAACCACCTAAACAGGAAGGATAAATAGATGAATCGTGTAGGAAAAAAAAATAGCGTTCCTGATACAAAGGCATAACATAGTAATGATGAGGATCTTTAATTATCTGAACATATGGTGAAGCATTTTCTTTGTGAAAAATAGAATGCTATTTTGACTTAACATTCTTCAACGGTCAAAGGAATGACTTTTATCATTGCTAGTCATTTCAGTCATTTCAGAGCCTTCGTGATGCAATTTTGGCGGTTTTCTTGGAAAAGAAACTGAAGTTGTTTGCCATTTCCTTCTCCAGCTCATTTTACAGATAAAGGAATTGAGGAAAACATTGTTAACTGACTTGGCCCGTGGTTAGGTAGCTAGTAAGTGTCCCAGACCAGATTTGAACTCAGGAAGATGAGTCTTCCTGACTAGAGGTCTGGCATTCTATCCACTGTGTGATCTAGTTGAGGGAAATTCGATTCTAGATCCAATGAGGAACAACTGAGTGTTGCAATGGAACTGATAGAAACCATGAGAGTAAACAAGCAATCTTAGAATTTGTGATAAAAGGGAAGAAAGCTTGGAGCAGTCTGCCATGTGGCCTGTGTTTGGGAAGAACAGATTTTAAAAGTTTAATGGAAAGGATAGATAGCATTAATATTCTTTAGGGGGAATCATTCCAAGAGGGATAAGAAGTTGTAATAAATGGAATTCTGAAAACAAAAAAAGAAACAATTTTCATAAAGAAGAAAGGAGTCAATTAGCTTAGAAGACTAGTACGAGAACACAAGGATGTTCATAACTTAAATTTTATAAAAACAACTCAGGGAACAATTTAGGGAATAAACATTAGAATTTACAAAGACATGTCCAGAAAGAGAGAAAAGGTCAGGCAACATAGGATGACTACAACATATGGTGTGGTCCTGCAAGAATAGTTTCAGAGGTATTGAAGTTTAGAATGAGATGGAGATGATTCGAAAAAGTTAAGGAAAATATTTGGGAATTCTCTCAACTGAGAGGAAGAAGACATTTTGGGAGAGGCATAAGTGTCAGCAAGGATCCAAAGACTGTGGGTCAAAGCTAGGAGATCAAACTGAAAGCCAAGTTATGTATTAGTTTTCTAAGGGAACTGATTTTACCAGTATCAATTTGATAATAAAAGTCTATAGCTTTCAAAAAACTTCTAATATTATCTGTGCCTATGTAAGAATATATATTTATTTATTAATATATATTTTATTAATTTATTAATGTATTATATATTAATATATATTTATTTAATTTATAAACTCAATTTTAGTTTCTAGTTTTCTTCAAAGCTCAACTTAACACTTGTTACATTACATGAAAAATTTCAAATTCCTCTAAGCTGCTAGTGCCTCCTTCTGCAATTACCTGCATATACTTATATGTCTACCCATGTTGTCTCCTTTGATTGAATATGAACTCCTTGAGAGCAAATATATATATATATATATATTGAATATGAACTCCTTGAGAGCAAATATATATATATATATGTATATATATACATATATACATATATATATATATATACACCTAATTTTTTTCTTTGTATGTTTAGTGTCAAGCACATGTGTTTTCAAAAGTAAAGGTGAAAAGCAACCTCTACCATTGCATATCAATACCTTCTCTATGATTTCAAGCATTACCTGGAAGTCTTCCTGGCTCCAAGATCACTTCTCCATCCCCTATTCCATGCTACTTTACATGGATTAGGCATTTAATGATTGCTTGTTGGTTTCTTGGCTCTGTTTCCTAAGGGAAAGGAAGAATCAGAATTACTACACCACTGCTCCCTGTCCCTCCCCCTTTCGCTCTCCTCCTCCTTCTCCTTCACAAATGGGGTTAAATGACTTGCCCAAGGTCACACAGCTAGTAAGTGAGTGAGGCCAGATTTGAACTTAGGTTTTCCTGACTCCAAGGCCAGTGTTCTATCCATTGTGCCACCTAGCTGTCCCTATACCAGTGTTTCTTGATCTTTTTGAGGTCATGGACACCTCTAGTATACTAGCGAAACCTTTGGAACCCTTTCCACAATGTTTTTAGATACATAAAAGCAAAATAGATAGGATTGCAATGAAAACAAATCATACTGAAATACAGTCATCAAAATATATTTTAAAAAGAAAAAGTTCACAATCCTCAGATTAACAAACACTTAAAATAAATTCTAAATTACATAGATGAGGATGAACATTTTCATTTTGTCACTTCTGATCCTATATGCCACAAAAAAGTTTCAAATAGAGGGTAATTAATAGGCCTATATATTCAGGTATGTAAAAGGACAGGGGCTAGATTATAACCCCTAGAACGGAGAGCGTATTTTGTGAATTCTGTGTGCCCCACAATTCTAGTAATGCCTCATAAAAAAGTAATTTGTTAAAACAATGAAAAAAAAAGTTCACTTGCAGTGGGTCAAGGGCCTTTTCCATGTACAACGAATGAAATCAATGGGTCCCATGGAAATTGATTGGGCATTGTTCAGTTGCTCCTTTGCAACACTGTGAAATCTTTTTTAATCTACATTAAAAAGTGGGAAGAATGTAGCTACACATCTGTGTCTTTGAATGGCAATCAGATCATTTTCTGGACACAACCGGACATAATTCTGAATTCACTAAGGAATTAAAAGAAAGAATTTTAGAAAAAAAATATAATGTCTTTTCCAAACCCAGGGGAGGCTTTTGCTAATGCCTAAGTAGATATAATTTAAAGAAACAATCCATAGATGATTTGGGTCTTTTAATAAAATTTCAAAAAAAAACATATGTTAACTGTCTTGAAAACTCATTTATTAGATAAACTTACCAAGTCATCTATCACAAGGAATTTATCATGAGCTAAAGAGCATTCAGAGTAATAGATTTAACCTTTTCAAAATGGGTTGTTTCATTTTAATTTTTTGGTAACAAAAATAACCACTTTATAAAAGGAAAAGTAATTCTTCTAAAGGAAATACAATTTCCAAAATGTCTTTAGAGAAGATAGGAATAGCAACCTTTAATTATTATTGCAATTTGTACCGAAATACTGGTACACCAGCCTAATCAAAAGCAGATGTTCTACTTTCAGTACTTTCTTCATAATGGGAGATGATGACAATAGCAAGTTAGTAACAAACATAATCAGAAATGTAATGTTTAACTAATATTCATTTTGCTCAGTTGTGGACCTTTCCATGGTTAGACATCCTTTTGTCTAAACTAGGCTTGATTGCTATAATAGTTTCCTAAATGAGTTTCCTTTGAAGTCAAGCCAAATGCAATGATAGTTGTAAAATATGGCTACTCATTTAGCCCATGGATGTACTTATCCTACCTAGCCTGTGAAGTATGACCAGTGGCCAAAATATAAAACACATTACCTATACAGGTCAGTTTACTGGCAACCTTTGACTGCTCTGGCACTCATTTTTTTCCAGTCTATGTGGATATCGAAGCACTTTCCTTTGCATTTCTTCCATGGTTAAACCAGCTGATATTTGTATGACACTGAGCACAGGACTCTATATGCATTCCCTCATTTAACTTTCATAATATCCCAGGGATGTATGTACTTCAAGCATTATTATCCACTCACAGATGAAGAAATTGAAACTCAGGTTAAGTGACTTGTCCATTGTCATAGATAGGAAGTATTGGTAGTGAGATTCAAATCTAGGTCATTTTGTTTTAAAAGATAGTCCTCTTTGTTCTACATCACCTTATTTCTCTATGCCTAGATGGTAGTTCACATAAATTCCCATTAATTCATCAGACACCTAAGTAGAACCCTTCTGAGGAATGTCAGCATCATATAGAAATCACTAGGATTAATAGTAAAGCAGAGGTGAAGCTCCAGACCCAACCACTATTTGATTTGTACTTACTTATGTATTCTCTCTCTATTACTAAACTTAGAAAAATTAAAAATTGGCAGGTTATAGATCACCTGGGAAATGTCTGAAGGCCTAAAGTTGTGTCCTGTTTTTTTTGTTTCTTTTCATCATTGTGGTTGTTAGTGTAAGAAGTGGAGGATATGACACACAAATTGCTCAATTTTGCTTCACATAAGCCTCCCTGGTAAAATGCTTTAGCAAGGAAAGGATATATTCTGTCTACTTGTTGCCATACATTAATATACCAAGAACTCATATATCATGACATACACATTTTCTTATGGACAAACATCCAGGTGATGGCCTGGATTTTCTATATTTTATTCAAATGTTTTGGTATTATGTGACATATTACCAGAGAGTGATGTTTTCTATGCATAAACAAATGTGTAGATTCGCAGAATTGGAATAAATGAGCTGTACTGGCAATATAATTGGTAATACCTGAATAACAGATTAATAATGTGACATAATTTGATAACTTAGCAAGGTGAGGGAGATTGAATTTTTAGTTGATTCTGGAATGTTAAGATGTTAGAGTTATTCTTCACAAACACATTATTAGAATGTAGTAAATATTCAAAAACTGTGATGTTGATGATAATGAAAAATAGAATGTCACATGGGTTTTTTTATGTCTAATGGGATTTCAGCCAAAAAGAAAATATTGATCCTCTCTAAATATATAAGGCTTTATTTAAATGAAAATATACCATGACATAGAAAAAAAAATCATCTTTTAATTTAAAATTTCTAATCAGGGATCCAGGAACTAAAATACACCCCAAAGGAAAATAATTTTCAACCATTTTAGCCTGAAATGTGAAGATCTTCAAATGTGTACTTATAACTTATTTACTTAATCTGTACTTTCATACATTGTTTGGAATAATGTGTGACTTAACAAATACACAATCTTCTTCAAGAGGACATATCCACCTTCTGGAAATATGCTTATAAAATGTGCTGGCTGCATTAAAGCTTGGTTATGTTACACCAAAAACTAGCTAAGCAAACTTATGTATATAAACAAAACATCACAAATAGTATGGTCTGATTCTTATGTGGCTAGTATTTATTTTTAATTTTCAATTCTAGTTTTTTTAAAACCATCCTGTGTCAATAAAACTCATTGTAGAGAGTATGTTTTTTCCTTATATTCAAAAAGTAAGTTTCTGTAACATTTGACCAGATGAGATACAAATCAGCACCTACCATCATGGATGCTGATTGTTATTATGATCATTATCTGATAGTGTCACTACAGAAAATGACAGGGATACCTGGGATCATTTTCTTTGTCATTTGCTCTACAATGAAAATTATTGCTCAAAAAATCCTAGAGACTTTAATTGGACCAATATACATGCTCTAGAAACACTGCAAAAGCCATTGCTAAATGATGCTATGATTTATTTCCTTCTCATAAGTGTATATGTGAACACTTCTCAAATCAATAATGATTAATCATTCTACTGACTAAACCTATGTTATATTAGATATGCAGGGTTGGTTATTGCTTATTAGTTTGTAAAAAAATCATGTACTCTATGTATTTTATATATTCCTATTTATTTACAAATTGTCTTGCTAGTGTCAATATAAGGTCCTTGAGGGCAGGGACAAATTTTACCTTTCTTCATGACCTCAAAATTTAGCCCAGTGCCTGGTAATTTATTGTAGCACAAGATACATGAGATGCTTATTTTTATATACAGCTCTACAATTTTCCCAGTAAGTTATTAAATGATTTTTACTTTCCTTAATATTTTATAACCTTAGCTCATCAAAAATGAATCTAATTTTTGACTTTGGTACTAATTTGAATTGTTGTTCTATTTTCTTATATTTGGCAGAAGATAATTTTGATGATTACATGATGATACAGTCATATAAATCCTATTTTCTATAATGATACTATATTAAGTTTATGTAACTACTCAAATCCAGAGTAAACATGGGAAATACAGAGTAGTTTAGTAGAAACAGAGCTGGATTTGGAGTCATTTAAATACTACCTCTTACACTAGCTGTGTTTCCATGGGAAAATTATTTAACCTCTCTCAGCCTTGTTTAGGAATTATAAGGACACTTATCTCATAGGATTGACAGCTCAAAGACAATGATCTATATAAAGATGTTTTGCAAATTTTAAAATTCGATAACATTTTGAAGTGTCTCAGCATATTGCACATAGTCAATTTCTAAAAAAAATGATTCTATTTTAATTAAATTAAATTAAATTAATTAAAGTAAATAAATTAAAATTTTAATTAAATTTGAAGTCACAGGAAAATGCCACAGAAAGAGCATACTTTCACACTGTTGTAATATTTCAACCTATCACACACAAATGCTAGTCTCAATAATATTTCATTAAGATGTTCTGCTATTTTTTTTTAAAAATATACACAATTCGATGCCTTTTTCTGCTATGGAATGACACTCTTGGTTGATCTAGGACAATCTGTAGACCTTGTGAATAAGATCTGAAAAGTTTTTTTTTTCTGCTATGTAATTTGGAATCAAATGGCACATATTTTGATTATTAATTTGGTCAATTATTGGAAAGAGTAGAAATATGAAATTGAAATGTTGTATATATATATGCAATATATATACATATATATCCCAATTTTTTAAAAAATAAAAGTTAAAAAAATGAAATATATTGTGCTTGGGAATTGATATTATTGAACCTACAAAGTCTTTAAAACCTAAACTGCATTTGAGTTAACTCTATTTCAATCATTCATCTCTGAAGTAATAATTTACAAAATGTATAGAAGTTCAGAATATATGCAATATACCATACTAAGAAAAATCACCAAGTCCTCTAAAGATTAATTGAGCATGATCTTTACTTCATCTTTCTGTGTATGTATTTTGCCTTTTATGTTAACATTATGAAAATACACCAATGGATCTAGCATCTTATCTGTGTGGATTTTCCTCATAAAGACAGGTCGTTGACCTAGACTATAAAAAAATTCATCTGGATCCTCCCAAAAGTTAACCATGTGGACCCAACATACTGGGGTCCTTGTTTGTGTTCTCTTGACATCATGGAGTTGCCAATGTATCATTTAAGATATACATTGATTATTGTTCATTCCTTTTATAAGACTAGCCTTTCTTTCCACCAGTCTTTCTTATTACTGGTTGTTTCCGCAGCGGTAATCTTCTAACCCTTCTCACCCCCATCAATTTACTTCCAGTGTTCAAATTCTTGTTTATATTTCTGACACTGAGGTTCTATCCAACTCTGAGATTCTGTGAGTCTATGGTATTATTCTACCTCAATATTAGTACAACTATGAATATTTACTCTGTATGTATATGTGTCTGTGCATGTAGGTGAAATTCGCTGACTCAAATCTGACCATATTTAGGCAATCATAAGGTATATACAAGGAAGACACTATGTAATACTGGTTCTTGAAGGATGAATAGATGTAACAATATTCACCAGGTAGGAGGCTTTACAGAACATCCCGAGGCCCGGACAAAGGAATTTTTAATGCTGGATGATGGGCTCATTTTGAAGGAATGAGATATGGAACTGTCCTATATTATCGATTTAATACCACTTTGGAAGAAACTTTTCACCTTCAATTCAGTGTTATCTAAGTGAATGGCCTTAGACCTGAAGTTGCTCATCCTCTTTGGGGTACTCCTTCAACTGATGCTACCAAGTTACAAAGAAGAGCCTAGTAAGAATGAAATGTGAGCACTTTGTTTAATTTTTTTTCCCCAGCAGAAGTTAGTATTTGCTTGTTACATTTATAATAATCAGCAATGTTGCCAAATTAACCTTATATGCATAATTTTAGAATACAATTGTTTCCAGATGAAACCCACTAGGTACGTATTTTATATATTCCTATTTATTTACAAGTTGTTTGCTAGTGTCAAAGTAAGCTCCTTGAGGGCAGGGACAAATTTTACCTTTCTTCACGACCTCAAAATTTAACCCAGTGCCTGGCAATTTATTGTAGCATGAGATACATGAGATGCTTATTTTTACATACATCTATACAATTTTCCCAATAAGTTATTATCCCTGAAAGAAATGAAGAGGTGGAGGGAAGAAGGGAAGGGATAGATAAGGGAGTGTGGGATGTGGTATTCACTGAGTAACATACAGGTGAGAAAGAAGAAGGCCCACAGGCGAGAAGTTGGGCCCTAAGAGAAGATAGGTTATTCATGTTGCAGTCATACTGGGCAATACCTTGGTAGGAGTGGCAATGGGACAATATTTTCATGGCAGAAGATATATAGGCTCCAAGATATAGGTACTTGCAATATGGCCTCCATATTTTCTTTTCTATTGTTTATGTTTTTTTATGAAGTCAGATGATTCATAAATCATTTCTCTTTTACTTATTTTCCAAGAAAGTTATTTCTGATGGCAGTTTTTATATTTTGTTCTGTTTTTTTTTAAGCTTTCGATATTATTCTGGCATTTCTTGCTGTCTCATGAAATCATTCAATTCTATTTGTTCTATTCTAATTTTCAGTTAGTCGTGGGTAAGGTTTTCTACCTTCTGTTTTATATTCTTTATTCTTCTTCTAATTCATTCATCCAGAACTTTAATGATTTTTTTAATCTTTTTTTTTCTTCATTTACTACAAGTAATACTATAAAACCATGGCTAAGGCATTTTTTTCCTGAGGTTTGTGTAGTAGGAATGCTGAATTTATGATCTCAAATGTAATCATGTATATGTTTGAATGTTTCAAAATCGCAAGGTATGAGAGATTCTCTCCATAGAAAGCAACAAAACATTTATTTAGGCCCCACAGCAGCAGATCCGCGAACCAGCCTCCCCATTCTGATATCTTGACAAAAAGACTCCAGGCCCAGTAAGCTCGCCTCCCAAGAGTAACCAGGAGGCCACAGAAAAACAAGATAGTATTTAGCCAAATCATATTTACTGGCCTCAAGTCCTTGCTCTCATTCCTGGGTGTACACACGGGTTGGCCCTGCTTCCGCAGCTTCCTGCTTCGGCTTCAGCTTCAGTTGTAGTTGTCTCTTGGCTTGCCTTTCCTCGCAGACCAGCCTCTGGTGTTCTCAAGCCCCTCCTGAATAACCAGAGACCATTGGTTCCTGAGTTGGCCCCTATTAAGTCATTAATCTACACCCACACAGGTTTCACACCTGATAGGTCTTTGGGCCTGGGGCTTAGCACTTAACAGCTGAAAGTACTTTCACTCAAAGTGAACAAAAGCCAAACTCCTCAAGTGCTAAGGAGCCCATTTTGCCTTACCTACACAGTTTGGCTTACAGTAATTATGTAGTTGGCTTTCTCTTCTGGATTTACTTTTTGGTTTTCTCTTGACCCATAATACTTCTTCATAGTGTTTGACATCTTTTTTTCTGTTTTTATGTCCAACCTCCATTCAAGATTTGTACTTTTGTACCAGGGACAGGCTCTGTCCCTTTCTGTTCTTTTTGATGGGGTGGTAAAGTTCTGCTTTTTTTTTCCTTTTTTTTCTTGACTTAGATTTCTTCAGCACCTGCCACTGACTTACTCATCTCATGATGTTTTTGGATTCAAAGTGCTGTGTGGGTTTCACTGTCCCTGATCAAGAGTCTATAGTTAGCAGTCCCTGGTCTAAACCCTGATATAAACTTTTTTTTTCCCTTCCAGGTCTTTCCTGAACATATGCAGCTTTGGGATCCTGGACCTTTTGTCTGATATGAGGATAGTTTTGATGATGGGAAAAAATTCCAGTGCTCCTAGATATTAGTTGTCATTTTTGTGCAGTCCTTGGCTAGATGATAGGGTTTACTGATATTTCTATTTGGATTTCTACATCATTTTAGATCTGGTGCCTTTTAAAAATACTTGTTGGAATATAGGTGGGAAATCTGATCTACTTTGTGATATTTTATGAAATTATTTTATTTTCAATAAGCCTTTGTAACTGAAATTTAACCCTTTGTGGTAACCTACATAGAAATTGTGTTGAGACAGAGTGGACAAAGCTCATTTTGTTTTTGAAATTCTCTTTAATTGACATGAAAATTAATTTAAGGGATGAAAGCAAGATAATTATATGGCACCCTTCTGGGCTACATTCCTACTTTCAGATTTGTGTATATTTATCAGTAACAACAACAACAGCCGAAACAATGACTACAACAAAACCATTGGCTTTTGTTTCTGGTTAGAGCAAAATCTTGCTGTGTGCTTATAAATGAACACAGCTACCATATGTGCTTTACATTTTCTCTTCTTTAGGAAAAATGTCCACAATTCTTTCCACCAATCCTCATTTTTAGTATCCTAACATCTTGACCACTTTTGTCTACATTTTCTCCAATCTGACAATGTTCTTACAATAAGATGCCATGAATAGCACACAATATCATAGATATAGTCTGTTCAGGGATGTCTGCAGTTACACTGTCATCTCCCTCCTTCTATACACTATGCCTCTTTTAATATAGCTTTAGATTCCATTAACTTTCAGTTTCACTTAACTTTACTGCCTAAGGTAAACTTAGTCCTGGTTGAATGATTCTACAAATCAATAGTAGTACCCACTGTTGCTACAATATTACTCTAACTCAGTTACAAAGGGACCAGGAGACTGCAGATAAGAAATAAACAGTGGACTCAGCCTATAATGAATTGCTTTTGAATGTAATAAACTTGTTACCCAAGCATGAAAACAACTTCAACTACTTTAGGGTCCATGGGAACATAATTCCATTCAAAATTCCTTCTATGTGGAGCTGGTGAGAACAGCTGAAAAATTTTTCATCAGTCTGTCAGTCAGTCAGGAAACATCTATTAAGCATCCATGTGTCAGAAATGTCACTAAGTGCTGGGGATAAACAAAGAAGCAATAAATAATCCCTTCCCTCAAGCAGCTCACAATCTAATAAAGGAGAAAACAAGCAAATGAATATGTACAAACAAGCTATAGATGGGATAAATGTGAAACAAATAAGAGAGGAGAGGGACAAGAATTAAGAAGGGATTGAAAAGTTTTATTTTAAAAGATTAGACTTTGGTTGAGACTTAAAGGAAATCAAAGAAGCCAGAAAGCAGACATGAGGAGGGAGAGAATTTTAAGAATGAAGATGAGCAGAGAAAGTAATCAGAGCTGAGACATAGAATGTTGTGTTCATGGAACAACGAGGAAACTGATTTCACTGGATAAAAGGCTACATAGGGAAGTAAAATATAAAAAGACTGAAATGGTAGAAGGGGCTTAGATTATCAAGGGTTTTGAATGCCAAACAAAAGTTTTTGCATTTATGGTGGAAGCAATAAAGATCCATTGGAGTTTATTGAAAAGGACAGATGATAGTGAATAACATACACAATCAATTGGGCATCTTACCCCACAGGAAAGTAGGGGGAAGGTGATTGGAGAGGGGAGGATGACAGAAGGGAGAGAAGATAAGGGGAGGAAGTAATCACAATCAAAAACTTTTGAAGATGGACAGGGTCAAGGGAGAAAATTGAATAAAGGGAGACAGGATAGGATGGAGAGAAATATAGTTAGTCTTTCACAACATGACTGTTATGGAAGTGTTTGCATAATGATGCATGTGTGGCCTATGTTGAATTGTTTGTCTTCTGTGTGGGGAGGGAAGAAAAGAGGGAATTTAGAACTCAAAGTTCTAAAAACGAATGCTCAGAAAAGTTATTTTTACATGCAACTAGAAAATAAGATACACAGGCAATGGGGCATAGAAACTTATCTTGCCCTACAAGAAAGTAAGGGGAAAGGGAATGGGATGGGGAAGTGGGTTGACAGAAGGGAAGGCAGACTGTGGAGCGGGGCAATCAGAATATATGCCATCTTGGAGTGGAGAGAGGGTAGAAATAGGGAGAAAATTTGTAACTCAAAATCTTATGGAAATCAATGTTGAAAACCAAAAATATTAAATAATAAAAATATGAAGAGAAAGAAATAAAAAAGACAGGTGATGCAGAACTACTCCAGAGCAGCATAGTATAAGAGTTGAGAAAGAGGAACATATTGAAAAATGTTCCAAAAGTGAAGTTGACATGCCTTGATAATAAGTTAAATATAGGGTTTAAGAGAGAGTGAGGATTCAAGGATGAGTCTTTTGGACTGAAAGGATGGTGTTGCCCTCTGTACCTCATCAAGCTCTTTGAATCTAGTTGCTTGCTATTCTCAGCGAATCCTCCCAAATGACTCAAGGATCAAAACGTACTCTGGTTTTCAGGTAGGAGAACATGCGCCCCCCTGCTTGGCTGCCCAAAGTCTACCAAGGAGGCATTAAGACTGAAAAACATTTGAACAGGTTTCTAAACTTCAATAGTTTGGTTGAAATAATACCTATTTTGAGGCAGCACTGCTGTGCTTGGAGTCAATAAAACTTGTATTTAAGTTCTGCCTCTGTGTGACTGACTGAACATCTCTAAGCTTCAGATTTATCTCTAATCCATAGAAAGAAGGCAATAAGTACTTGAAGTACCCACTTTATAAGGTCGTTATGAGGACAAATGAGATAATGCATATGTAGAATATGTTCTATACTTATTATCCCTAACTCCAATTACACTACCAACAGGTTGAGTTTTCAGAGGATAACTGCTGCTTTTACCCTCAGGGTCTAGGTATATATAGCTGTGCTAAAAGAATATATTATATGTTGACATTGCTAAACTAAGAATTCATCAAGATATTCCCAATGCACAGGCAAGTAAGGTTCAAAAATATTTTTTTTTTAAATTTAAAATGTATCAATTGGGGAATGGCTACACAAGCTGTGATCTGTGAATGTAATGGAATTCTATTGTTCTATACAAAATGATGAACAGGAAGACTTCAGAAAAACCTGGAAAGACTTATAGGAACTGATGCTGAATGAAGAGAGCAGAACCAGGAGAACACTGTACACAGTAAGAGCCACAGTGTGTGATGACTGACTTTGATAGATTTAGCTCTTCTCAGCAATGCAAGGACCTAAAACAACTCCAAAAGTCTCATGATTGAAAATTCCATCCACATTCAGAAAAAGCAATTTGGAGTCTGAATGCAGATTGAAGCAGACCATTTTCTTTGTTGTTGTTGTTGTTGTTGTTGTTTTGTTTAATGTTTTTCTTCCTCATGGTTACTCTCGTTCATTGTAACTCTTCTATACAACCTGACTAATGTGAAAATATGTCTAATAGGAATGTATATGTAGAGCCTATATCAGATTGCATGCCATCTTGGGGAAGAGGGAGGGAAGGAAGGGTAGAAAATTTAAAACTTATAGAAGTGAATATTGAAAACCAAAAATAAATAAACTTATTAAAACAATTTTACACGAAATATATCATCTCATAGCAGAATTTCCTGGAAAAAAATATTTTAATTAAAATGGGGCTGTAACCAAGCAAATTTGAGTGGATCAATAGTTAGTCAAGCAAGGAAAGTCATTTACTGATGGTGAGTTAATTAAATTGTATTTGATTTCAGCAGTCAAAGAAATGTGTCCAGAGAAAATAAACTTTAGACTATTATCTTCTTGGCTCAATCAAAATTATATGCTCACGAATTGATAATTAGCATTTGGCAATATCTATCTCTGTGAAAAGACATTTTCAAAGATAAACTATGTAAAATCTCATTACATATCAACATTAATAGATGAATATTTGCAGTCTCTTTTGATAGAGAACAATAACTTTAAACCCAATTAAGCAAAATGTTGTCCTCCAAAATGGAATTCTATTCTTGTCATTAGTAGATTTTGTATTACAAAAAGTGCTCAATTGTGATTAATATATTTTGAATTTAATCAATAAAAAAACTGGTAGAAATTTATTTTCTCTCTTCAATATTGCCTTTTGTCCTGAAAAGCCCAAAATATTTACAATCTGGCCCATTACAGAACAAGTCTGCCAATCTCTGATTTAGAACATTTTTTTTTCACAAGTTTCTTAGTAGTTTACAATTCTTTTATAATAACTGTTCATAGGCATTGACCATTGTAAGACAGGTAAACACAAAGGAGGGCTGATAGCACAGGTTCACTCTTGGTCTGGTCAGATAGGAAGGACAAGAAGAGAGCTTCAAAGGGTTAATAATTTACTTTATTCTTGTCTAGTTTTCTCAGAGGTAGTTTGCTGATAATGGGAGCACCAACTCCTACAGAATTCCCTAATCACCCTTCTCTCAGGGACTGAAAAAAAGGAGGGGGGCAACTGAAGTAGGAAGGCTGAATCTATAATCTCAAATATAATCATGTATATGTTTGAATGGTTCAAAATCGCAAGGTGTGAGAGATTCTCTAAGTAGAACACAATAAAACATTTATTTAGGCTCCACAGAAACAGATTCACGAACCAGCCTCCCCATTTTGACACTTTGATCACAAGCTTCCAGGCCCAATAAGTCCGCGACACAAGAGTAACCAGGAGGCCACAGAAAAACAAGATAGTGTTTAGCCAAATCATATTTACTGGCCTCAAGTCCTTGCTCGCACTCCTGGGTCTACACACGGGTCAGCTCTACTTTCGGGTCAGCTCTGCTTCTGCACCTCCTGATTCAGCTTTGGCTTTCTCTTCAGCTTTGGCTGCAGCTGTCTCTGCCGCCATTGCCACCGCTTCCGCCACAGTCTCCAAGATGTATTCCAGCTAGCTGACTTCTTCCTCTCTCCTTCAGCTCTTAACTCCTGTCACCAAGAATGTCTCCAACTGCCTCCCCACTGCTTCTCCAACTGCCTCCAACTGCCTCTAACTGCTTCTTACCTCTGCTCCAACCGTCCCACAAGCTCCTCCCACCACAGGCTTCTATTGGCTCCAGTGCTAGCCACTCCCCCCAGGGTCCTGGGAGGCTCACATCCACATAGGTTCCACACCCAACAGGGCTCTGGGCCTGGGGCTTAACACTTAGCAAGGCTCAAGGAAATACATTGAATTACTCAAAGAAAACAAAGACCATGTTGCTTGTCAATACAGCAACTACCCTTGCATCTCGAGGGGGTCATCTGAGGCAGGCACAGCTTACACACTCTCCTAAATCCCTTCAAGTCTTAATGGGGGCTGGTTGAGGCAAACACAGATTTACCTCATGTCTTGATGGGGGCTGATCAAGGCACACATAGCATTCTGGCTTGCACATTCAACCCTAGAAGTTCCCCAATCACTAACCAGTGCCCACCCGCTTTATAGGGCAATACACAAAAGAAAGCATATTGCCAGCAATAGACTCACAGGGTAACTTAGCAATGTCATCATTTGGTGCAGGCATACTAAATATCACAATGTCACCCCATATCTACCTGTGCAACTGTGGTGATATTTATGAGTTATAGGCCTGGGAAATATTATCTAACACCTGGAAACAAGAGATTGCCATGGCCATGGATCCTGGGAAATTAAACTCTAAGAAAGAACAACAAAATCCTTCTTCCTTATAAACATTTTTCTATATGAAGTACATGGTCTCATTTATTTCTGTAAATTAACTATCTATTGGAATATCAAACGTATTAGAAATTTTGATGCAAATTTCTTTTTCCCCAATCAAGCATTTCCCTTTTTATCCTAAATGCATTACTTATCATTATGAGAAAACTCAATTTGATGTCATCAAAATTTTTCTATTTTACCTTTTATAATTGATTCTGTTCAGTGTTTAGGAATACTTCCCATATTCATAACTTTGTAAGGTAGAGCTACTTATATTTTATTATTTTCTGGTGTGATTTTTACCATTTAGGTTTTTGAGATGAATTGTTTCTGGTTCCTCATCTAGTTTTCCACTGATCTACTTTTCTATTTCTTTTTTTTTAAACCAGTAGCAAAGAGTTTTGATGAGCATAATACATACCTACATAATACACTTTGAACTCTCTAGGTATCATTCTCTAACGATTGCTGCCTTTAAAAATGTATTCCTCTTGATATTTTAAGCCTTGTCTTTTGTCCCCCAAATAAATTTAGCAAGTATTTAAAGACATCCTATAAACTGGTACTTTGATAATTTGATTGATATAGCATTAAAACTCTACATCAACTTTTGTAGTATTATAATTTTTTATCATATTGGCACAGTCCAAATATGTTCACTGAATATTCCTTCTATTCTTTAAGTCGTTCTTAATTTCTTTCCAAGTATTTCGCAATTCAATGTAAATATTGAAATATTTTGGTAGAAGACTCTAGAATATCTTAAATATTTTTAAATTATTTTCAATAGGACCACCATTTCTATTATAGTCTTCTGTATTTTGTTATTATTACAAATAAATTTGTTTGATTTTTGTGAGTTTATCATTTAGGATACGATTTTACTAAAGCTAATAATTATCCTCATATTTTCTTTGCCGAAAGCCTAGTTTTTTTTTCTTTTCTGAATAAGAATAATTTATCTTTACCTGTATCTATGACTTTATTTTTTTTCTCTTTTGTTTTATATTACTAGCATTTGTAGAACTATGTCAAATAGCAGAGGAAAGGTACATATCTTTGCCTTACTTCTGTAATTACCAGGAAGGCTTCTAGTATTTTGCCATTGTATATGATGCTCTTTTTGATTTTGGATAGATACTTTAAATTAGATTTTTAAATTCTGTTATGCCTATGTAGGTTTTATTTTGTTTTGTTTTACCATAAATAATGGACACTATTTTGACAAAGGCTTTGGTCTGTATCTATTGAGATGATCCTATGAATTTCAATTCTTTTTTTTGTTTGTTTTGAAGATTGATTGTTTTTCTAATACTGAATTATCCATTCTCTCCTTAAATAAGTCCAACATGGTCATAAGGAATGTCTTTTGGAAATAATTGTAATTCTTTGCCAGTGTGTGATTAGAGGGTTTTTTTTAATATATATTCATAAATGATATCAATCCATATTTTTCCCTTTGCTTTATCTTTCCTGGGCTTCTGTATTATGACCATATTTGTCTCATAAAAAAGTTTAATAGATTATTTTATCTTTTATTTTTGAGAATACTTTGTGCAGTATAGGTATTAATTATTCTTTAAAAGTTTGATAGAGTACTTCCATAAATCAATATTGTACTGATTAAGGTACTTTTGCTGAATATGAAGATCTTCTCATCCATTAATAGGCCCATGTGACCTGCTTAAATCACATGGAAGCCTAAATCACATGTGGTGGGAGGAACTTGCTGAATGGGTGGAACAGGAAGAATGAAACAGAACTGAGAGGAAGTGAAGTCAGAGCAGTTAGAGTGGTGGCAGTGAGAGGATGCACACAAACAAACATCTAGGATTGTGACTGTTTGTTTGTGGGAAGGCCCAGGCAGGGGGAAGGGTTTAGGATGGTGTTTCTTCCTGCTGTGATATTGTGTATTAACTTCTTTGTTGCTATGATGGATTCAGTTTACTGGTGTTGAAATTTTGCTTTCTGATGTCTGAATAACTGTTTTGGTTCTGTCTTCCATATAGCGTCTGTTATATTTTGCAATCGAAGATGATGAGAGCATATTCATAGTCACCGTTAGCACTGTGAATATTATGTTGATGATAAAAATATGGACTATGAGGATTTTTCCCCTGACTCTTCTTAACTTTGGATGTTCTTCTACCTCTAATTCCATGTCTCTTATATTAGATTAGAGTTAAGATCTCTATTTAGTTTACTGCTTGAATATTTTAAGTTTTTGAAATTAATTTATTTCTACTGTGTTCTAAGTTTAATTGGCATATAATTATGAATATTAAATTTTGATAATTGAGACACAGAGTGAGGATGACTCATCTTACTGAGTTCAAATCTAGCCTTAGCTATTTACGACCTGTGCAACCCTGGGTAAGTCACTTAACCCTGTTTGCCTCAGTTTCCTCATATGTAAAATGAGCTGGAGAAAAAGGAAATGGCAAACTACTCCACTATCTTTGTGAAGAAAACCCCAAATGGGGGAATGAAGAGTCAGACATAACTGAAAATGATTGAACAAAACAACAAAAACCCAAACCTGAAAAAAAGAATTTCCTCTGCACTATACCCATTATGTGACATCTACTCATTTCATGAAGACTTCAGGAGGGCTCATTAATTCCTAAGGCAAGACAATCTATTTTGGATAGTTCTGATTGTTAAGACCCCTCCCCTGTCTCCATCAAAGCTAAATTCACTTCTTCCCAACTTCTATCCATTACTTATGGTTACCCTACCTCTCAATTAGGTCCATAAATCTTCCTAGTAAAATTAATCTAAAGTACTTCATTAATTATTACTTATGAAGAATGAAAACCAGCTAAATGACCAAAAATAGTATCAATAAGTGACCACATATTGAGCTGTGGTGAAGTGATGATTGGTCTATTACTATCACTTAATTTGAGACCTTCTTTATTTAACAAATCTGTTAATCATCTGAGATTAAGTTGCATGCCAATGCAATTGACCTATGATAGATTGGAACTGTTATAAGCACCATCAAGGGCAAAAAAATCTTGATTAGCACTAGATGCGACTAGAACGCATAAAAAATAAAGGATTTAATCTTTGAAAATGTAAGCTCATAAATATGAGAAAATAATTGTTATACCTGCATAGAATACAAGGTATATAATATATTAGGAACATGATAGAATAAGAAGTTAATAACTGATGATAATGATGATGATGGACCACTTTGTGTAGTAGATAGAGAACCAGCCTCCTGCTTTTCATAAATAGAGGCAATTCTTCTATAATGTGACATATACATTCCCTCAAATCATTGTGCTATACGAAATTGAAATAAAAACCACGGAGCTTATGGAGGATATGAGGTTAGGGGAACAATGCTTTGAAATTCACCACTGACATATTTTTTAAAAGATAAGAATCTTTTTAAAAAGGTAGCTTGGTTTTATACGTGTTAAATGTTTGACAAGTACAAAAACATTACTAGTGACTTCATCTATGGCCTTGGGATACTGCTAGACCTGCACGCAGAGCTAAAGGAAAAAGTTGGGCAGAACTCAAGTCTGGGCCTCTTTAGCTTGACAAAGACCAGAAGTTTGCTTGTGAAAATGGGTGACTGAAGGGTTGCAGCTTGTGAGAGTCTGTGAAGTACTGCAGTTTCTGAGTTTAGAAGAGTGTAGAAACAAAAGCAGAATTGATGTTATGTTCAAAATATAGGTCCTAACATTCACATTTTTGAAACACAACTTATAGCAAGTACTGATTGTACTAGTTGTGTGACCTTGGGCAAGTTACTTAAGCTGTCTATGTTCTAGACAATTCTCTACAACTATGAGGTGTAGAAAAGGTGCTTATCTGCATTGCTAGAGGTAGTTTCCTCATCCTGAAGCTTTGCCCACAGGTGAAATCGTAGACACGATGATCAATATCATTATTTTTGCCTGTCATTTATGCAGTGCTTTAAGGTTTCCAAGGTGCTTTACTGAGAGGTAATTGCTAATATTATCTCCCTTTCAGAGATGAGGAAACAGACTGAGAGGTTAAGTTACTTACCCAGGGTAATACAGCTAAATAAATTCTGAAGATAAATTTCAACTCAGGTCTTCCTAACTCCAAGTCTAGCCTTCTATCCACTGTGCCACCTCACACAGCACTTTAGTTTTACAAAATGCTTTTACCTTAATAACCTTGTGATATTTCAATATATACCTGAAAGATAAAAAAAAAACAGTTGCACAACAGCTCAGTCAAGTAGATTTTCTTTGACATTTGGTTTTTACATTAATGTATCGAATACCTAGTTGTCTCAGTTTTTAGAGTTTGTCTCCTATTTAGGGATCTATTTTCCATTTAAACCATCACATCAACATTTCTCCTTTTATAATCTTGTATTTTATCACCACAGAAAATGTCATAATCCTTGTATTCTTTCCTTTACATTCATTTTCTCTTTTAACAAATGTGATATGATGTGAGTTTTCAAGGTAGTGTTTTTAAATTCTTTTTTATTTTCCAATTCTATGTTCATGGATGAAGAGGGTGGTTTTATATTGCTGAGATCTGGGGCAACTTTAGGGGTAGGTTAATCAGTGACTAAAAATTATGAAGTGCTTACTATGTGCCAAGCACTGTGCTAAGCTCTGGGAATACAAAAAGAGGCAAAAGATCATTCCTGCCCTCAAGGAGCTTGCAATCTAACTAGGGAGACAACATGCAAGCAAACATATACAAAGCAAGCTATGTACAGGATAAATAGGAAATAATAAACAGAAAGAAGACACTAGAATGAATAAGGGTTGGGAAATGCTTCTTGCAAAAGACATGATTTAGGTTAAATCTCCTGAGAAAGGATAGGCTCTCTTTGACCTAAGCTGGAATCAGACTATTGAAACTAATGATGGAAAAGGTAGCAAAGCAGACATAAAAATTAAAATTTGGTGAAAGAACCCCAAAAGTGCTAAGCACAAGGCTCAGACTGACTCAAGGACATTAGGTTATTTGAGGAGAATTTAAAGGCATACTGGAGGTAAATGAGTTTGACAAAGTAATATATTCAAGTAATCAGACAACTGACAGGTGTGGGAAGTAAAAGAAAAGTCAAGAATGAATATATAAATACTTCTAAGTAAATTCTAGAAGCCTAAAGAATTATATCATAGACAGCAAGCAAAGAGGAGAGATGAATTTAACAATACTATAATAGGACAGGAGACTTGAATCTGGAATGAGGTATTTTAAGGGAAAAATATAAAGCAATACTAATGATCATGGTTCACATTTGTATCAGGCCAAATGTTTTTAACCAAAAAATGGGAGAAGCTGATTTTTTCATCTGAATCTATGATTTCATTGTTGAAAATCCCCCCTTTCCAACAGCTATTCTACAATTTACATTTTTTTCCCTTTTAAATACAGGGTGTTCCTAAAGTCTGGACACATAGGCAAAAATGCATATTGGATTATTAGCAAATAACATCTTCAATATGATTTCCATCATTTGTGATGCAAAGATTGATGCACTTTACAAGATTCACATGAACTAGATGCAATAACTCCACATCGTTGTCAATTTTAGCACATTCACACTATATGCATTCAATCAAGTATATCACTTGTGTGATTTTCACTGAGTACACTTTCTCCTTTAACGGACCCCAGAAAAAGAAATCAAAGGGGCTAAGGTCTGTGAATATTCGCATTAAATAAAATGTTGAAAATTTCATTCATTTTGTTTCTTGAAAATACGTGTTTTTGCCTATATGTCCAGACTTTAGGGACACCATATAGTATCTTTTTTCCCAATTAAACGTAAAGACAATTTTTAACATCTGTTTTCTAATAAAATTTTGAGCTCCAAATTTTCCCTCCCTTTCCACCTTATAAGACAGTAAGAAATTTGATATAAGTTGTATATGTGCAATCATGTAAAACATATTTCCACATTAGACATGTTGTGAACAAAGAGTTACCTGGGACACTGAAACATTAAGTGACTTGCTCAATCACACAGACATTAGGTGCCTGATGTAGAATTTGAACTGCAATCATTCTGACTCTGAGACTGACTCTCTATCTGCTCTGTCACACCACTTCTCAGAAAGTGAACACACAAGTATGGTGTGTGTGTTGTCCATGTAGCTTATATGCATCTACCTAGATGTGGCTGTCAGGAAGGTTGTAACAACAATTCAGCTAGCAGCAGTTGTTGATGTGTAAGACCCAATTCAAGCAACCAAAGCTGCCAGCACAGGTTTTTGATCTGCTTTACCAAGGAAAGTACATTTAAGGGGTTAACAATCTCACTTTAATTGAACATGCATGTATACACTCACTTAGATCAAGAGGAAAAGCCAGCAACCTGAATTTCAGAGCAAATACAAATAAATTACAGAGATAATATAAACAGACCAAATCACAATTCATAGTTACTAAAGAGCCAAAGGGTCTGGGTTAGTAAAGCTAGGGGTGGGGAGGGCACTTACAATGACATGCCCAGAGTCACACACCACTTTTCCAATGAGTGAGAGCCCCCAAAGGAAAAATGCCAGCCTCTGAGTTTATATAACCCGTTCAGGGTCAAAGGGTGCCACAACATGCAACTCAAACCCATATGACTTAGAATTGTCACAAACATGTAACTCAAATCCATGTATACTAGGCCTTCCCTTGAGGGAGGAGGTCATCAAGGACTCCTAATTTAATCAAGAAACCAAAGCCAGAGTCATCAAGGACACTTAATTAAATAAATGGTATGACTAGAAATCTTTGTGATCTAACCTCTTCTTACTCTTCTCCACAAGAAACTTTGATTCCTACAGGAGATTGAGGCCACAAGGCTGGTCACTCTGTTGTCCTCAGAGAGAAAGGCTACAGGCTGGATAACAAACTGCTTCTTAAATATTGCAAGGGTAGGAAAAATGTCCTTTTTTGGTTTCAAGATCAGCTCCTAATTGTTATCTCTCAATGGGGAAGGAATGCCCAAGCTATACATCCAAGGCTTATTTAGATTTTGGTACTGTCTTAGGACAATATCAAAAAGACATCAAGGGGCACCTAGGTGACACAGTGGATACAGCACTGACCCTGGAGTCAGAAGGACCTGAGTTCAAATCTGACCTCAGACACTTACCAGTTATGTGACCCTGGGCAGGTCACTTAACCCCAATTGCCTAAAAATAAAGACATCTAAAATTATACAGATAGGAATATGACTGACAATACCTCAAATAAATGAACCATCCCACTGAAAATAAACTCCCTCAGCTCAATGAAGAGAGTCCAAGATCTCAGGAGAAACTCCCTGAAATCTCTGGTATAGTAAATTTAGTATAGGACATGATCAAGGTATTGGTTGGTTTCTTTCCAGAGTGCTTCCTCTTATTCTCCCTGAATAGAATCTGGAACCATACATCTTTTCTCTTAAAGTTTCAAGCCAAAAGACCAAGATTGCTCATTTCCCAAGCTGTCATCACTTCCACCTCTCACACAGGTACAGAGGATTGAGTAGCAGATCTTCACCAATAAGGAGGGTCCTACACAAATGGGCTTGAGCCCTGGTTATATATATAATCCTGAAAACTGAAGATAAACTTCTGAATGATAGATATTAATAGGATATTGAGAGACATTTAGTAAATCTGAGACACATGTGATTATCTGAACTCCATAGAAGGCACTAACACAGTCATGGTATCGCTCTCAGGGACAGAACATTGTACTGGTTGAACTATTACTGTGATCTAGTTTGCAATTTCTTGTTGCATATGAAACATATATATGTATACACACATATGTATATATACATATACATATAAACACATGTGTATATTTGTATAGATGGCTATGTGTGTGCACACATGGATTTATGTAATGGATGTGTGTATGCATACATGTGGATTTACATACAGATGTTATATATATGCACACATACATACACGCATGCATATATCAAGAGTTTTTTTTCTTTTTACTAGAGATATCTAAACCTCCAAATTGTATAGAAATATCAATAAATATTAGCACATTACATATTAAAAACAAGTGGATGGATTGCGTTAATGTAAATTCAGATTTGGGCTGAAATGTTTTGTTTCATATTTAACTTTTGATCAGGAACTTGTATTTGTCTTCTTTTATATTCAATAATCTAATCCTTCATATTAAGATTCAAAATGGCTGTTCAGAATGAAATTTTTAGTAGTCAAACTTCATTTCCTACTAATTTTTACAATACTTTAATACTAGTGATTTTTTTTCGGCTCTTGTTCTACTTTCTGTTAGACACCTTATGTGGTGCAGTAAATAGAACTCTGTATCCAGTTTCTGTATGACCCTGCACAAATCACTTGTCCTCTGAGCCTCAGTTTCCTTGACTGTAATGTAGGCATAATTATAGCAACTACTTCCTAAGTTTTTGTGACCGTCAAATCCAAACCTTAAATCAAAATATAAATGCTAGTTATTAGTGCAGGCAAAACTTGGTGACAGAGTGGAAAGGGTTCAAAACTTGGCATCAGGAATACCTGAGTTCAAATCCTATCTCAGGCACTTCCTAGCTGCACAAAATTGAAAAAGTCATGTAATCTCTCAGGAAGCTGTTGAAAACATCCTGGTGATTTGTCTTTGGGTATATCATATCTTTGCTCGATAGTTGTCTAGAACGAAGATTCATGATGATAGAACAAAGATTGTGATGGTAAAAATCCAAAGGAATGAGAGAAGAGGAGGAGGAGGAGGAAGACAACAACAACAACCCCTACATCTTTCATCTCACGGTTCTAGGCAAGAATTGATTTCTAAACTATTCCCTTTTCCCCAACAAATATACACTGATCAAAGGGGAAAAATTAAAAGAAAAGAGCTGTTCAAACCTGTTCATATCTAATGAATAATTAGGCTGTGTTCTCACCTGATTAATGTATAAGGGCTAAATAGAGTTGGGTGATTTCAGTGTGACCATTACAATTCCCTTCCCACCCAGTTATATTTTTGCAGGCTTCAGAAAATCCATTGGAATGCATTGGACAAAATCTTCAGTCTCAAATTTTGAGTAGCTCTTTAGTGATTGGGGCAACTTCTCCATTATTCTTTTTTTTAATGCCTCTCCAGTGTCTTGTACTAAAAAGTTCAAAAAAAAGCCATGTGGCACAGTTCATAATCAAAGAGGATACCTGTAATTTTCTCATATTTCCAAATACACGGTGATGCAATTTAACAGACATTATTTTACAAAGTTCTAATAGGTTAATACCTGTTTGCTTGCTTGCCTTCCTCAATTCAAAAACAACAAAGAAATGGAAAAGAAAAGAAAATCAAGAATCTCTTCTGAAAGGGAAAGCCTGATCACTACAATGTTACTTGAGCACACAGAGCTCTCCTTATATAGACTGGAGACCTGGGATTGATTGAAGTCACCCCCTTACCCTTCAGGTAAAATTTTGGCTTAGTGTTTATTTAGTAACACTGGTCCAGTGTTTCTAAGAAGAACTTGGTTCCTGGTAATCTCACTCTCCCAAGAAAAGGCTGGGCTACTCGGGATTCTTCAGGTACCAAGGGATACAATAAAATTAGCACAGTCGGAGTTTAACCATTAGCTAATGTAAAAGGAAAAGAAAATAGAGCTTTGTACTCCCCACTCCTCATAAGAATTAGGGACCTGAGATCAACTGGAAGTCACTTTCTCAAGCTTTGGGTACAAAGCCAAACTCTTAGGTGAAAGCTCTTCCATCATTCTCTGTTCTTAAAGGCATCCAACTGGGGTATAGACAAATGTATAATTAAAGTATATGGGCACATTGTATTACCTTTTCTACAAAGGGCACACTGAGATTTCCCTAGAGATTCCTTTACCGTAGATGTTCCCCTTCTAAAAGATAACTTTCTTTCCATCTCTACACCAAAAGGCACACCAAGTGTCCCTCAGTGGAATGGATTCCTGACATTGTGAAGACAATCTAAATTGAATTTCTAACTCATCTCTAACTAGGACAAGCTGAATTTAGGGTTAAGTTGAAGAAAAACAAAGTCAAAGAGGGAAGAAAAAGAGTCAGACGTTAGGTTGTGGGGCTCTACAAAAAGGATTAAGTACTTAGTGTTGATTTTTCAGTTTCTTTGTCAGCAGGCAAAATATTCTATGAACCTTCAATCCATAAAGATCTCACAATAAAACAAGGGGTTTATGTCTGTTTAAAAGCAGAAGAAAACTAAGAGTATTGGTTCTCCCTTGTAATTCCAGCTATCTAGCAGGCTGGAGCTAGTGAATCTCTTCAGCTCAGGAGTTCTGAGCTCCAGTGGACTATGCCAGTATATGCCCTCACTTAGTTTAGAATTAATAGGGTAAACCTCTGAGAGGGTGAGGGGAGTACTAGCTTGTCTAAGGAGGGATGATCATTTCTAGATTTTGACCTGCAGGCTAACTCACTCATGATTAGTAGTATTATCTGTCTGCTTAGCAGTTCCCACTCTTCCAGTCTGGGGAAGATAAAGAGACAAGGTCTTTTAAAAATAAATAAAATAAAAGAAGAAAATTAAATTCATATTTTTGCAACAGCAGTTTGGAGTTGCAAATTCAATACTTTTTATATCATCTTCAATGTTAATAGGTGTAATGTGTAACATAGCAAGTATCAGTACTTGAATACTTGATCATGCAGCATTTATTTTTAAAATACTTTGGCTTTTAAAGAATCATATTGTTGTACCACAGGATCTTAAAACAAAAGAGAGAGAGAAAAAATTTCATTTTTCTCTACTGTATCCAAAACTAGTGAATCCAATAAAGGAATCTCAGGTGAAAAATCTCTCCAGTGAGTCTATGCAAATATAAGAGGCCTGATATTTACTTCAGCCAAGAGATAAAGGCCCTCACAAAGTAGCACAATTAGTCTCTGGATTTGCTCAACCTCAGCTCGCACTGCTTAACCTAGCAGATGTCCAGAGGAAGGTTACCACTTTTCCTTTCAGTCTAAGGGAATCCCTGAGAGGTGGTGGTGGAGGAGGATTCTTAATGTTAGGGTTCACAATTCTCCAACAATGTGCATTTATTTGTGATTAGTTGCTTTCTACTAGATTTAGTCTTCAGAAAAGTGTATTTACTAGAGTGATACAGTTGGTACAAAACATTCTTTCAAAAGTCTATTACATGCTCCCCTACCAACAAATACAGAATCCAAAGGAATGAAAGCTCAAGCTTAGAAAAATTATGTGACAAAAGTAATTCCTGACTTGTATAAATCCATTTCTAGGGTCTTCAAGATGTTCCCTGCAATTCTTATGTAGTTTTCCACCTCACCCTCTTCTGCTAGAACCTTTGTAGGGCCTTGAATATGTGTCTAGTCTGCCTTTGGTAACCAACAAAGACACTGCTTTCACTTAGCCAGATGCCGTGGCTAGTACCCTGGCGGAAAGATGGGGAGTTTAAAATCCTCTAAAAACTTTGAAATTCACTGGGTCCTCCTCCAGCCAAGAGGGAAGAGAAAATAAGCAGGTCAAGGCTAAGGTGTTCTCCATTCTCACAAGCAACTCCTCAGGGATTTGGTAAGAACTGAGTTCTCCTTGCTTATCACTTTACATTCTCTGATTCTACTATGCCCAAAGGGCAATCAAACTGTGCATGCCCTTTAATCTAGTAATGCCACTACTAGATCTGTATCCCAAAGAGATCATACAAAGGGAAAAAGGACCTATATGTACAAGAATATTTTTAAGCAGCTCTTTTTGTGGTTGCAAATAGTTGGAAATTGAGGGAAAGCCCCTCAATTGAGGAACGGCTGAACAAATTGTGGTATATGAATGTAAATATAATACTATTGTGCTGTAAGAAAAAATAAGCAGGAAGATTTCAAAAAACCTGAAAAGACTTGCACAAACTAATGCTGAGCGAAATGAGCAGAACCAGAATATTGTATATCATAACATTAACATTGTGCGATGATCTATTACAGACTTAGCTCTTCTCAGAAACACCATGATCTAAGATAATTCCAAAAAACTCATGATAGAAAATACTATTCTCAACCAGAGAAAGAACTGATAGAGTCTAAATGCAAATCAAAGCATGCTATTTTCACATTTTTTTGTTTTTTTTTTCTTTCACAACATGACTGATGTGGAAATATGCTTAACATGACTGTACATGTATAACCTATATCAAATCACTTGCTATTTTGGGTAGGTGAGGAGGGAGAAAAATTCGGAACTCAAAATCTTATTTAAAAGATAATGTTGAAAATTACCTTTACATGTAATTGTAAAAAAATAAATAAATAAATTGTATTTACATAAAAAAGGAATCTCTGATTCCAACTACTAGACATTTGTAAACTCCTTATGTTACTGAGTTTCTTAGCCACTCTGAGCAGATTTCATATCACACCTAGATAGATACATAGAAATCCAAGATTTATTCATTTCTAGTGAACAATCCAGAAATGTTCTCACCTAGTAAATTTATCAGGGCTAAATTCAGTTCTATGATACCTGTTTATCTATGATACCACCTTTACAGTAACTGACTCAGTCAAAGCTTTGAATTTGATAGTCACGTGGATCATTAATGTTCCATGGCCTGGATGCTTTACCTCAAGTGAATTGGAACCAACCCTCCTTACAATCCTTCATTCCCCAAGAGGACAAGTTAATTAAGGGGGTATAGTTACAAATCTATTTCCAATATAAAACAAAAAAAAAACCTCATAGTTCTTAGTACATGTCTCATGAACTATAGTGCACTATTTTCATCATGCATAGTTGATGTGTTCCTTAAAGAGTAGAGAGAAGCTACTTTAAAAATAAAGCAATCAGATTGATTATGTATTTGAAGCCTAAGGTGGAAAAGGTTGTGTTGATAAGCAAAATGGTCTTTGTTTTCTTTGAGTAACTCAGTGTATTTTGTTGAGCCTTGCTAAGTGTTAAGCCCCAGGCCCAGAGCCCTGCTGGGTGTGGAACCTATGTGGATGTGAGCCTCCCAGGATCCTGGGGGGAGTGGCTAGGACTGGAGCCAATAGAAGCCTGTGGTGGGAGGAGCTTGCTGAACAGTTAGAGCAGAGCTAAGATGCAGTTGGAGAGGCAATTGAGAGGCAGTTGCTGAGGCAGTTGGTGACATCAGTTAAGAGCTGAAGGAGAGAGGAAGCAGTCAGCTAGCAGGGACACAGCTTGGAGAGTGTGGCGGAAGCAGCGGGAAGAGCGGCAGAGACAGCTACAGCCGAAGCCGAAGAGAAAGCCAAAGCTGAAGCAGGAGTTGTGAAAGCAGAGCCGACCTGTATGTGGACCGAGGAGTGCCGAGCAAGGACTTGAGGGGAGTAGGTAATCTTCATACCAGCATGAATATGATTTGGTTTAATACCATCATGCTTTTCTGTGGCCTCCTGGTTACTCTTGTGAGGCGGACTTATTGGGCCTGGAAGCTTGTGATCAAAACATCAAAATGGGGAGGCTGGTTCATGGGTCTGTTACTTTGGAGCCTAAATAAATGTTTTAATCCTTCTGCCTTCTACCTAGAGAATTCCTTATATCCTGCGACTCCGAACTATTCAGACATATGTATGATTCTCTTTGAGATCATAAATTCGGCCTTCCTACTACAAAGGTCTAGTCAGTCAGTTAAAACAAGACCTAGAATAACTGTGGCCCATGTCACAAGCTTCCTATTGCAAAATTCTGACTTAAAATGAAGAAAGTAGGGAAAACCATCAGACCATATATATATGACCTAAATAACATCCCTTATGACTATGAAGTAGAGGTAGTGAATAGATTTAAGGGCTTAAGTCTGGTAGATAGAGTGCCTGAAAAAATATGGACAGAGGCTTGCAATATTGTACCAGAGGAAGAAACAACAAAAAATTCCAAATTAAAAGAACAAGAGAGTAAAATGGCTACCTAATGAGTCTTTACAAATAGCTTGAGGAAAGAAGGAAAGCAAAAGGTAAAGAAGAAAGAGAAAGATATACCCAACTGAACGCAGAATTCCAGACAACAGCCAAGAGAGTTAAAAAGGTTTTCTTAAATTAATGGTACAAAGGAATAGAAGGAAACAATTGAATGTGAAAGACAAGAGATCTCTTCAGGAAAATTAGAGAAATTGAGGGAAAGTTTTATGCAAAAATGGGCATGATTAAAGACAAAAATGGTAGACACTTAACTAAAGTGGAAGAGATTAAGAAGAAAATGCAAGAATACACAAAAGAACTATACAGGATAGAGCTTAATAACACTGATGACCAGGATACTGTGGTTACTGATTGATAGCCAAATATCCTGGAGAATGAAGTCAAGTAGGCCTTAGGAAACAGTGTTAACAATAAGGCTACTGGAAGCAATGAAATTCCAGCTGAGCTATTTAAAACACTAAAATATGATGCTGTTAAGCTGTTTCTCTCAATATGCCAGCAAATTTGGAAAATTCACGAATGGCCACTGGATTAGAAAAGATAAGTTTGTGTCCCAGTTCTAAAGAAGGGCTAAGGAATGTTCAAACCAATGAATAATTACACTCCTTTCACATGCTAGCAAGGTTATGCTTAAGATTCTGCAAGCTAAGTTTTAGCAGTATGTGAACCAAGAATTACCAGAAGAGCAGGCTTGTTTTCAAAGAGGTAGAGGAACTAGAGACCAAATTGTCAACATTCACAGGATTATGGATAAAGCAAGGGAGTTTCAGAATGAAAATATACTTCTGCTTCATTGCCTACACTAAAGCCTTTGACTTTGTGGATCACAACAAAATGATGTGGAAAAGTCCTCGAAGAGATGGGAGAACCAGATCATCTTACTTGACTCCTGAGGAACATGTACACAGACCAAGAAGCAAGTTAGGACTGAACATGGAATAGCTGATTGGTTTAGGATTAGAAAAGGACTATGAAAATACTGTATATTTTCACCCTATTTATTTAACTAATATGTAGAGTAAATCACGTGAAATACCAGGGTGGATGAATCAAAAGCTGGAATTCAAGTTGCCAAGAGAAATAACAATCTCAGATATGCAGATAATACCACTCTGATGACAGAAAGTAAAAAAGAATCAAGAAGTCTCTTAACAAGACTGTGAAAGAGAAGAGTGTGAAAGCTGCCTTGAAGCTTAACATAAAACAAAACAAAACAAAACTAAGATCTAGCGAACTGTTCCCTTCACTTCCCAGCAAATAGAAGGAGAAGAAATGGAAGCAGTTTTAGATTTTATATTCTTGGGCTCAAAGATCACTGCAGATGGCTATTGCAGCCATGAAATTAAAGGATGCTTGCTCTTTGAAAGGAAAGCTATGGCAAATCTGGATAGCGTACTAAAAAGCAGATACCTCACCTTTCTTCAAAGGTCCATAGAGTCAAAGCTATGTTTTTTTTTTCCAGTAGCAATGAATGGCTGTGAGAGTTGGAGTATAAGGAAAGCTGAGGACCACAGAATAGGTGCTTCTGAATTGTGGTGCTGGAGAAGACCTTTGAGAGCCTTTTGGACAGCAAGGAGATCAAATCAATCAATACTTAAAGAAATTAATTCAGATTATTCACTGGAAGGTCAAATACTGAGGTGAAAACTTAAATAATTTAGCCATATAATGAGAAGATGAGATGCATTGGGAAAGATTGCTGGCAAAGATTGAAGGTAAAAGGAGAAAGGGAAAGCAAAGGATGAGATGGATAGACAGTGTCATGAAAACAATGAACAAGAACTTGTACAGACTTCTAGAGAGAGTAGAGGACAGAAGGGCACCCTATGGTCCATGGGGCCATAAAGAGTCAGATACTACTGACTATCTGAACAACAACACTTTAAAAATTTATATGAGAGCTGCTAATTTGATGATTTAAATATGTTCTCAATCAATCAATGAGCATTTATTAAATACCTACTATGCCCACTGAACTATACCAGGTATTAGAGATAAAAAGCTGAAAATAGAACTCCCTCAATCCTTAAGGAGCTTGTATATTATCACAGTATTTTAAACTATTATTTCATGCCAAGCTTTAAAATAATGCCACTCAGTAAGTCTAATATCAATAAACTTAAATATATTAAACATAAATACAAAATGTTTTAATGTCTTTTGTGATTTAATATATGGACTACACTTCTATTTAATTATTTTGTTAGATTTTAGTAGCTTTTCATCATACTGAACAGCCAAATTTTAAGTATTTCCCATTTCCAAAATAAAGGTAATTTGGGGAGAGAAAAAAAAGAATGAATTTTACTTTTCAAATATAGCCACACCTCTATCATCTTTTAAAAAAATCAAAGCAATAAAATATCTAAATAATTGCCCTCCCATAACCATTGCCTACTATTTTGAGTATTATTAATATAATTTTCATGAATCAATAGATAACAAAAATAACAAAGTGAATTAAAATGCTGATTTTTAAAAGACCTGGATGCAGTTACTATACGAATTCAGAGTTTCTTATAATTTAGGATGGTGTTCAACTTCCAAATAGGTGCTTTTGTTAAGCTTGATAATCTTTCCCATGTTCCTGACAACTTGTTTGGCAAAGGTATCAAATGGACTGCAACTTTATTAACAAAACATGTGCCTAATATGAGTCAGGCTGGTAAGCTTTCAATACCTTATTTTTTAATGTTATCCCCCAGGAAAATTAAAGATGATTGAGTGGGCTGTCAAAAACCTACTCTGGCATCGCCTATGGCAATTTTCTTTCTCCAACCCTTGCACTCACTGTAATCATGCCAGCATTTAAAACAGAGCCAACAACAGGGATATTAGCACAGGATCTTTCCAAAGGGCAATTCTCCATGTAAACGGGTAAGATTCTTCAAACTAACTTTGATTTGTAGAACACAATTTCTATTTAATTATTTTTGTTAGACATTAGAGCTACATGTTAAACGTGTTCACATTTCTCACATTAAACAAGATGAATAGATAAAAATTAATTGGTTTTCATTCAGCTCACATGAAATTGTACTGTTCATCAGAGAAAAGATTACTTCTTTTTTATTTTTAATTTACAACACGAAGTTCCACAAGTTGTTGAGCTCCAAATTTTCTCCCCCTGCCTCTCCTCCCTGCACCCCTGTCCAAGACAGCCTGTGATATGATATAGGTTCTACATATACCATCACACTAAACTTATTTCCACAATGGTCAAGTTGTAAAAAAGAATTATAACCAATGTAATGAACCATGAAAAAGAAGAAACAAGACTAAGAAAGGAAAAAAAAGAGAGAGAGGAAATAGTTTGCTTCAACATGCATTTAGACTCCATAATTCTTTCTCTATTTCTGGATAGCTTTTTCCATCATGAGTCTTTTGGAGCTGTCTTAGAAACTTGTATTGTTGAGAAGAGACAAGTCTATCAAAGTTAGTCATCATAGACACCTTCTGTCTCTAATTGTGTATAATGTTCTCCTGCTTTTGCTCCCCTCACTCAGCATCAGATCATGTAAGTCTTTCCAGGTTATTATGAAGTCCACCTGGTCCTCATTTTTTATAGCACAATAGCATTCCATTACATTCACATACCACAACTTGTTTAGACATTCCCCAACTGATGGGCATTCCCTTGATTTCCAATTCTTTGCCACCACAAAATGAGCTGTTATAAATATTTTTCTACATACTGGTCCTTTCCCCACTTGTATGATCTCTTTGCGATACAGCCCTAGAAGTGGTATTGCTGGGCCAAGGGGTATGTACATTTTTATAACCCTTTGAGCATAGTTCTAAACTGCTTTCCAGAATGGTTGGATTAGTTCACAACTCCACCAACAATACAACAGTGTTCGAATTTTCCCACATCTTTTCCAGAATTTATAATATTCCAATTTTGTCATGTTAACCAATCTGACAGGAGAGATGTGGTACCTAAGAGTTGTTTTGATTTGCATTTCTGTAATCAATAGTGATTTAGAGCATTTTTTCTTATGACTATAGATATATTTAATTTCTTCCTCAGAAAAATGCCTGTTCATATCCTTTGACCATTTCTCAATTGGGGAATGACTTGCATTCTTATAAATTTGACTCAGTTCCCTCTATATTTGAGACATGAGGCCTTTATTAGAGACACTGGTTGCATGAGGTGTCGGGGAGGGATGGTCTGTCTCTTGTAAGTCTCCTCTCCCCCTAGGGCTATGCTACAGCATGGGTGGCCTCAGATGTCTGTGCTGGTATCTGCCAATTCCCCTGCCTGTGGAAAGGCATGCCTGGCGTCCTAGTGTCTGCTGAGGTGGGACTTGCTGGGATGCCTCCCTACCTTCACTGGTCCCCTTCTGCCACAGCAAGGAGGACTCTTCTCCCTAGCTTCCCGGGCCAAAAGACTCTTGTGTCCCTACTTCTGGCTCCACTATTCCACAGTTTTTCCTAGGGCAGTATTCTCTGGGTAATTCAAAGTCAATAAGGGAGGGATGAGAGCGCTTACAGTTTACTCTGTCATCATGGTTCCCAGAAGTTTAAGAAGGTGACTTTCAAACATTTAGTTTGTGGGCTGATAGCCCCAGGAGTAGTTGCTGCTGCCCGCAGGCTCTGCTCTTCTGTCTCACCTTGCTCTGACAGACTGCCATCCTGCACTGAGAGGCTTAGTACACCCCACTGCTGTCAGTGATTTAGACTTCCAGTTCTGTTCCTGCTGCAGTATGGTTGGGTGTAGAACTGGGTGCCCTATGCTCTCCCAGCTGGATGCAACAAATGCTTCCTTTCAACCTTCCGAACTCTCCTGGGCTGGAAATCTACCACACTGCATCTCCTAGTGGATTCTACCTCTTTCAAATTTGTTCAGATTCACCTTTTTAGAGGTATCTGAAAGAATTTGTGAGAGAACTTGGGTATATCATTGATTTCACTCTGCCATCTTGGCTCCATCCCCATAAATGTTACTTCCATGGAAAGCAACATGCTATAGTGGGAAAAATTCCTGCTTAGAATGAGAAAGATCTGAGTTCAAATTTAGCCAGTAATATTTCATTTCCTCATAATTGGGAAGATAACATGTGGTCTACTTAAAGGTAATACCATAACTCCAGCCCTCATGCAAATAAGACTAGTTTTGCATTTAAAAATTTTAAAATTATCCTCAAGATCTGCTTGGCTCAAGGTATCAATATCACAGTCTAGTGAATCTCCCTGGTTGATTGAGTATAAAACAACCACGAGAGGCTCCAACCTCTGATGCTTGGCTGCATCGCAATGATGGACAATTCAGTGATAGGGCAGCTTCAATATGATGAATCAACTTGGAGTGTGCACAAGATGGCGGCTGGAAAGCAGGGACTTCCTTAAGCTCTCCCCCAGGTCCCTCCAAATACCTGTAAAAAATGGCTCTGAACAAATTCTAGAGCTTCAGAACTCACGAAATAATAGAGGTAAGCAAGGCTCCAGCCCAGGACAGCCTGGATGGTCACTGGGAAGGCTCTATCACATGGAGCTGGGAGCAGAGCAGAGCACAGCCCAGCTTGGGTCATGCCAGGACCAACCAGATTGAGAGTCGGGCAGAACAGGCCATAGTGCCCTGAATCAGTGAGCTGTGGCAGTTACCACATTTCTCAACCTAAAAAGGCCAAAAGACAACAGAGCAGATTAGTGGAAAAACTGCTACATCATAGTGAGAGGAGTGTGTGGTCGGCCCCAGTCCTGGGGGTGGCAGAGGGGGTGCAGCTCTGGGGCTGCTTCCAGAGCCCCAGCTACAGTTGTTTCTGGTCACAGGTCCACCTGGTGGGAGGAAGTAAGTGGCAGATCAGAGCAAGAGTGCTGAGGATGCTTGGACATGGGTTGCAGTACTGGTTGGAAGTCCTTGGGGGATGAGAAGTGCTGCTGTGGCAGAGATTTTTGTGTAGAAGTAGCTCTGGAAACAGCAGTGCAGCCTCTAAAGATTGAAATGAAGCACTCTCTACTCTACAAGCAGTCATATCCTGACAAAAAGTTCAAGGGTCAAGTACATGAACGGGCAGTGAAAACAGATGCAGATTCACACTTGAACTTTAGAATCTTTTTTGGCAACAAAGAAGATCAAAACATACAGCCAGAAGAAGTCAACAAAGTTAAAGAGTCTACATCAAAAGCCTCCAAGAAAAATATGAATTGGTCTCAGGCCATGGAAGAGCTCAAATAGGATTGGAAAAGCAACTAAGAGAAGTAGAGTAAAAATAGGAAGAGAAATGAGAGTAAGGCAAGAAAACCATGAAAAACAAGTCAATGACTTGCTAATGGAGACCTGAAAAAGCACTGAAGAAAATAACACCTTAAAAAATAAAGTAACCTAACTGGAGAAAGAGGTCCAAAAGGTCAAAAAGGAGAAGAATGCCTTGAAAGGCAGAATTAACCAAATGGAAAAGGAGGTCCAAAAGACCACTGAAGAAGATAGCAGGTGGAAAGCAGGGATTGGTGTGAGCTCCCCGCCAAGTCCCTCCAAAAACCTATAAGAAAATGGCTCTGAACCAATTCTAGACCTGCAGGACACACAAAATAGCAGAGGGAAGCAGGGCTCCAGCCCAGGACAGCCTGGATGGTTGAAGGGTGAGGTCTTTTGTGCACGCAGCTGGGAGCAGAGCAGAATCCAGCTTGGGCGGTGGCGACCAACCAGATGGGGAGCCAGGCAGAACAAGCCCTACCTCCCTGAATCAGTGAACTGCAGCAGTTACCAGACTTCTCAACCCACATACACTAAAGACAACAGAGAAGGTTAGTGGGAAAAGCTGCGGGGGACAGAGAGTTTGCAGTGCTGCCACTGCCCTGGAGGCAGTGGAGGTGGGGCAGCTACAGAACTACAGCTGCAGTTGCTTCTGGTCCCAGGCCCACCTGGTGGAAGGAATTAAGTGGTGGATCAGAGCAGAAGTGCAGAGCTTGCTGAAGATCTAAGTCCAGTCTTGGTTGGGGGTTCTCTGGGAAGGAGGAGTGCTGGTGTGGCAGCACATCCACCCAAGCTTGGAACATAGAACTCTCTACTCTACAAGCAGTCATACTCAGCTGAAAAACTCAACGGTCAAGTAAGTTGGCTGGAAACATGGCCAGGCAGTGAAAAAACACCCAGATTCAGTCTCAGACTCTGGAATCTTTCTTTGGTGACAAAGAAGACCAAAACATACAGAGAGAAGAAGTCAACAAAGTCAAAGAACCTACAACAAAAGCCTCCAAGAAAAACATGAACTGGTCTCAGGCCATGGAAGAGCTCAAAAAGGATTTGGAAAAGCAAGTTAGAGAAGTAGAGGAAAAAATGGGAAGAGAAATGAGAAAGATGCAAGAAAACCATGAAAAACAAGTCAATGACTTGCTAAAGGAGACCCAAAAATATACTGAAAAATATATTGA
>CM053626.1:105951357-105971567 GCA_028646595.1 Phalanger gymnotis | reverse complement strand
AAGGGACTTACAAAAGTTGAACTGTTTTGTTTACATTCCTACATGGAAAGATGATGTGTATGATTCTTGAAACCTCAGTATTAGGGTAGCTGAAGGGAATATGCATATACATATATATATATATATACATATATATATACATATATATGTATATATACATGTATGTTAATCTACATATATGTATATGCGAGTGTGTATGTGTATGTATGTATATAGGTATGTGTATATATATGGAGAGAGAGAGAGAGAGAGAGAGAGAGAGAGAGAGAGAGCGCACAGAATGAGTTGAAGATAAAGGGAAGATATCTAAAAGAAATAAAATCAAATTAAGGGATGAGAGAGGAATATATTGAGAGAGGGAGATAGGGAGAGATAGAATGGGGTAAATTATCCCTCATAAAAGCAGCAAGAAAAGGCAGTTATGTAGGAGGAGAGGAGAGGGCAGGTGAGAGGGAATGGGTGAATCTTGCTCTCTTCGGATTTGACCTGAGGAGGGAATACCATACATACTCATTTGGGTATCTTACCCCATAGGAAAGAAAGAGAAAGAAGATAAAAATAAGGGGGATGATAGAAGGGAGGGTAGATGGGGCTGGAGGGAATCAAAAACAGTTTCAAAAAGGGACAGGGTCAAGGGAGAAAATTCAATAAAGGGGGATAGGTTAGGAAGAAGCAAAATATAGTTAATCTTTCAAAACATGAGTATTGTGGAAGGGTTATACATAATGATACACATGTGGCCCATGTTGAATTGCTTGATTTCTTAGGGAGGGTGGGTGGGAAGGGAAGAGGGGAGAGAATTTGGAACTCAAAGTTTTAAAAACAGATGTTCAAAAACAAGAAAAAAAGTTTTTGCATGTAACTAGAAAATAAGATGCAGAGGCAATGGGGCATAGAAATTTATGTTGCCCTACAAAAAAGGAAGTGAAAAGGGGATGGAAGGGGAGTGGGGTGACAGAAGGGAGGGCTGACTCAGGAACAGGGCAACTAGAATATATGCCATCTTGTATGGGGGGAGGGTAGAAATGGGGAGAAAAATTGTAATTCAAACTCTTGAGGAAATCAATGCTGAAAACTAAATATATTAAATAAAATTTTTAAAAACAATGAATAAAACAATGAATCAAAAAATTATAATAAAAAAAAAACAAAAGACCACTGAAGAAAATACCACCTTAAAAATTAAATTGGAGCAAGTGGAAGCTAGTGACTTTATGAGAAAACAATATATTATAAAACAGAACCAAAGGAATGCAAAAATGGAAGACAATGTGAAATATCTCATTGGAAAAACCATTGACCTTGAAAGTAGATCCAGGAGAGATCATTTAAAAATTATTGGACTACCTGAAAACCATGATCAAAAAAGTGCCTAGATATCATCTAAACAGAAATTATCCAGGAAAATTGCCCTGATATTCCAGAGCCAGGGGGTAAACTAGAAATTGAAAGAATCCACTGATTCCCCTCTTGAAAAAGATGCCAAAAAGAAATCTCCTAGGAAAAAGGTCACCAAATTCCAGAGCTCCCAGATAAAGGAGAAAATATTTTAAGCAGCCAGAAAGAAACAATTTGAGTATTGTGGAAACACAATCAGGATAACACCAGATCTAGCAGCTTCTACCTTAAGGGATCAAAGGGCTTGGATTATGATATTCCAGAGGTCAAAGGAGCTAGGATTAAAACCAAGAATCACCTACCCAGCAAAACTGAGTATTATGCTCCAAGGCAAAATATGGATTTTCAATAAAATAGAGGACTTTCAAGCTTACTCAGTGAAAAAACCAGAGCTGAATAGAAAATTTGACTTTCAAACACAAGAATCAAGAGAAGCATGAAAAGATAAAAAAGGAAAGAGAAATCATAATACACTTAGTAAAGTTTAATTTTTTTCATTTACATTCCTACATGGAAAGATGATGTGTGTAATTCATGAGACCTTTCTCAGTATTAGGGTAGTTGAAGGGAATATACATACACACACACACACACACACACACACATATGTATATAGACGGAGGGCACAAGGTGATTTGAATATGAAGGGATGATATCCAAAAAAATAAAATAAAATTAAGACATGAGAGAGGAATATATTAAGAGAGGGAGAAAAGGAGATATAGAATGGGGCAAATTATGTCACATAAAAGTGGCAAGACAAAGCAGATTTATTGGAAGGGAGGAGGGGCAGGTGAGAGGGAATGAGTGAATCTTGCTCTCATCAGATTTGACTTGAGGAGGGAATTCCATACACACTCAATTGGGTATCTTACCCCACAGGAAAGTAGGGGAAAGGGGACAAAAAGGGGGAATTATAGAAGGTAGGACAGATAGGGGAAGGAAGTAATCAAAAGCAAACACTTTTGAAAAGGGACAGGGTCAAGGGAAAAAATTGAATAAGGGGGAACAGAATAGGATGGAGTGAAATACAGTCTTTCACAACATGAGTATTGTGGAAGTGTCTTACATAACGACACCTGTGTGGCCTAGATTGAATTGCTTGCCTTCTTAGGGAGGATGGGTGAGGAGGGAAGACAGGAGGGAATTTGGAACTCAAAGTTTTAAAAACAGATGCTCAAAAAAGTTGTTTTTGCATGCAACTGGGAAATAAGATACATAGGCAATGGAGCATAGAAATCTATCTTGCCCTACAAGAAAGCAGGGGGAAAAGGGATGGGGAAGGGAGGGAGAGTGGGGTGACAGAAGGGAGGGCTGACTGTGTAATGGGGCAATCAGAATATATGCCATCTTGAAGTGGGGGAGGAAGATAGAAATTGGAGAAAATTTTCAACTCAAAATCCCGTGGAAATCAATGCCGAAAACTAAAAAATATTTTAAAAAATGTGGTATCCTCAAAAGAAAAAGAAATGTGAGCCAAGGTCAAATGAGGCAAGAATACACACACACTTTACAGGGAAATAAGAGGGAAAGAGGAGAAAGAAATTAAGAAGAGGTCAGATTGAGGAAAGAATTAATCCTGAAGAGGAGAAAACAAACTCCAACTAAAGATGTATAAAAATATTTATAACACTTTTATTGTGGCAAAGAACTGAAAACTGAGGTGGCTGGAATTATGGAAAGTCTGAACAAATTATGGTACACAAATGTGCTGTAAGAAGTGATGAAAGGGACAGTTGCCAGAGAAACCTGGAAGGAACTGAATGAATTATGCAGAGGAAAGAGGAAAGAACCCAGAGAACAATTTATACAAAGATACCAATATTGTAAAGTTGAGCAACTTTGAAAAACTTAATAACTAGCCATGATTCCAGAGGACTGAAACATATATTTGTTGTTGTTCAGTAATTTTCAGTCATGAGGTAGTTGAAGGGAATATAGGGTAGTTGAAGGGGATATACACATGCATACATACATACATACATACATGCATGCATACATACATACATACACATATATATATACAAGCATATGTATATGTGTATATATATATACATATACACATACATATATAGACTCTTCTTGAGCCTATTTGTGTTTTTTTGGCAAAGACATTGGAATGGTTTGCCATTTCCTCCTCAAGCTCATTTTACAGATAAGGAAACTGAGGCAAACAGGGTTAAGTGACTCACTCAGGGTCACACAGCTAATACATTTCTGAGGCCAGAATCAAACTCCAGTCCCAGAACTCTATCCAGTACACTGCCTAGCTGCTCAGTGAAACACACTATCCATCTCCTGATAGAAAGGTGAAAGATTCAGAGTGAAAAATGAGACTTTTTTTTTTGTTTGCTTCGGATATAGCCAATGTGGAAATTTGTTTTGCTTAATAATGCCTGTTCATACAAGGATTTTATTTTTCTTTCTTTCTTTCTCAATTAGAGGAGGGGTAAGAAGGACAGAAAGTAGATTTTTGCTGATTGAAAAAATAAAATTTAATTAAAGAATTAAAAAAAAAGATTGTTACTCAACATGTTGTCCCTATTCTGACACTAGCTCATGATCTGGTACTAGCAAAATGGATCTATCAAACTGCTGGCTATTTAGGAGTTCAAGCCACACACCAGTGGGCACAAGACTGAGGTATTAGTAGAGCTCATTCATTGTTAAAACAAGTAGCAGAGGAATGTTATGCACATCAATTGGAAAAGGAACGAAGTGTTCCTCGGCTAGTAATGAGACAGATAGCAAGGAGAAAAATCCAGCCAAAATTTGGCCGATAGATTATATTGGCCCCCTACCCCAATATAAAGGATGCAAATTTATATGCACTTGTGTTGGAACCTATTCAGGGGTACTAGTGACTTGTCCTTATAAGAAGACCACCCAGAAAAATACTTGTAAAACTCTAGATATCGTAAGTCTATATTATGCAACCCCAAGGCAGATTCAAAGTGACAGTGGGTCACATTTCAAAGGTAATGAAATGAAGAGATACTGTAGATTAAACAATATAGAATGGACATATATTCTATATTATCCACAAGCATCTGGGTTAATTGAAAGAATGAACTGGTTATTGAAAGAACAGTTAAGGAAATTAAGTTCTAATAAATTGTACCAGCATTGGAAGAATAATTCATTCACTGCTTTACATAATTTGAATAATAGATCATTGGGATTAAGTATGCCTCTAGCTAGAATGATGACTCTAAATCTGTAAATTAGACAACAACAAACACATAAGATGCCAAATATTGAGTATTGGACTGTGAAGCAAGAAGTCCCAATATTGAATCCAGGAACACCTGGTTCACAGGATATGATTTACATTGTTTAGAGGAGTTTTGGTTGGATAGAAAAGAAATAAGAAAAATCTCTACTGGAATATGTATGAGAATCTTTAAGAATCATTTTGGGCAGATATTATCTAAATCAGAATTAGCAGCTGGAGGAATACATGTATTGGCTGCAGTGATATATTCTAATTATCAAGGAGAAATTATTGTGACATTCCAAAATTTGAGTGAAGAACTATACAGTTTTGTAAAAATGATAGAATAATTCATGTGATTATTATTTCTCATTAAACAATATTCCTTGTGAAAACTGACCCTCCTTCTGAAATAATTAACAGAGGAACTGAAGGGTTTGGTTCTACTGATAGAATAAAATTGGAAGCAGAAGTATGGGTAAAACTGAAGCTGGACAGTGTTCCAAAGGCTGTGGAAATTATAGCACATGAGAAGGATAATACTGTAATTGTTGTTTATTCAGGTGAAGATGATTACCAAATTGTACTCTTAACTCATATATTCTACTGTGAATGAGGCTGTGATAATGGGTTCATGGACTCCAGAAGCTTGACTGACTCTATATCTACTGTGCTTCTGGCTATTATCTCCTTGTTTCTTTTTGGCTTTTTTGTCTGTCAAATTTGTTTCCTAGATTTGTTTCTTGCAGACTTACTACCCTCCACCTGCAGATGCTTGAGCACTTAAGGGGGATGTCACTCTCTGTCCACAACTGTTATGTGTCACCCTTGGACCTGACATCAACTAAGCTCAGGATGCCAGCTAAAGAAGTGACCTCTCAAATGGGACTCTTGACCTATGTAATGGATAAAAAAGATCTTGCTGCTGAATGTATTGGTAATTTATTTTTGCTTAATTTAAAGATCTTCCTATCCATTAATAGGCCCATGTGACCTGCTTAAGTCACAGGAAGCCTGTCACATGTGGTGGGAGGAGGTTGCTGAATGGGTAGAACAGAAAAGGGTAGAGCAGGAAGGAAGTGAAGTCAGAGCAGTTAGAGCTGAAGGAGAGAAAGGAGGTAAGCTAGCTGTGCTATGAATGTTTGTTTGTGGGAAGGCCCCAGCAGCTGAGGAAAGGCTATAGGATGGAGTTGCTTTCTGTAGTTATTATGTGTTTTAACTTCTTCGTTGCTATAATGGATTCAGTTTACTAGTGTTGGGATTTAGTTTTCTGGTATCTGAATAAATGATTTGCTTCTTTCTGTCTTCTATATGGAAAGACTTATATTTTGAAATTCAGAAATGTATTGGAATATTCATAACAATAGCAATTGCTGTGAATATTGCCTTGGTGATACAGCTATGTAAAAACAAAAATGGAAATTTAGTATCTTGGCTTATGAGTTATATTATTCTCACTTGTCAATGATAATCAGTGCTAGATAGCTGGTCTACCAGAATAATACTATCACATTCATAAGCTATAGTTATGGTAGTCCTATTTTACCTACCATTACTATGATTTAAATAACCAAGTCAGGACAGGATTATAGAACGATATTGTTTATTGTAATGGAAAGTGTTTTGAATCTGGGGTGAAAAAGATCTGGGTTCAAATTCTATCTTTATCACTTATTAGCTGGGCAAGATATTTGGCCTTTGAGCCTTAGTTTATTCATCTGCAAAATGGGGATAATACTACTTGAAAGACTTATATTACACTGTTGTTGATAAGACCAAATGAGGTAATGTATATAAAATATTTTGCAAATCTTCATAAGTAAATGTCAGTGATTATTATCATATTGATTTTGTCTTTCTTTTTGGTGGAATTCAGATAAATAGAACCTGGACAAGGGGTCTGGGCATTGCTGTTCTTTAACATTTAATGTTCTGTAGAATATTATATAGTTGGAAAACACAACTACTTTTATCATTAAATATGAGTACTGGGAAGTAAGTTCATTTTCTGTAGACTTACTAAAATCATTTTTGGAATAAATTCAGTAGTAGACAAAAAGACAGAGTTGATATGTTGTTCCCATATCATTTTAACTTCTACTATATCCCTATATATTGAAAGCTTTTCACGTCATGTCATTTGGAGATTATGAGTATGGGGACATGTGTTAAGCATATTGTTCTTAATTTTTATGGGCCCTTGTTACATGCAAGCACTTGGGGGCAAAAGTTATGCCTGTGATGATGTTCCATTTTAATTAGTGTTTTCACTAATTTTCATTATACATTTAATTCTCAAGGCTATCTTGAGGTTTGCATTTATAATACTGTAACAGCAATGCTACTAGGTGCTGCTGTGGCTCTGGAAGGCCAATAACACCAGCACACAGGAAGGCTGCTAGCACAGTTCCTTTGATTTGCTTTTCTAAGGAAAGCAACTTTAAGAGGTTAACAATCTTACTTTAATTAAGCATACATATATCATTAATTTAGTTCAAAACTCAGCACCCTGAAATTTCAGAGAAAATACAAACATAAATTACACAAAGGAATTATAAGCAGAGAAAATAACAGAAACCAACAGACAGGCTTCTCTCTGTCTGACCAAATCACAACACATAGTTACCAGGGAGAGAAGCACTAACATTTAGTTTTTCAAAGTTGGGGGCAGGGTGCTGTTAATGGCTATGCAGACTCTCATCTGGCCAAATCATGTAACCACTCTTCCAATGAGTGAAACTCCCAAACCAAAATGCCAACCACAGATCATATATACACTTCTCAGAGCCCTGGGGCTTAGTACCTACTTAGCAAAAGGGTGTGGGGCCTGGGCCTGGGGCTTTCTTGTTTCTTAAGCAGGTCATCAAAGACTCTTGATTCAATCAAAGAAACAACTGAAACAAAGGCAAGACTCATCAAAGGTGCTTTCTTAACTCAGTGCTGAGAAGCATTCCAGAACAAAAGACAAGAAAAAATCCCACTTTGCTTGCCATTACATTTGAAAGGTAAAACTCATCAAAGGTACTTGACTGCCTTAGCACTGAAAAGGACTCTTAAAGAAAAAACAAAGGCAAAATGTCCCATGCTGTGTGCCGCCAAAAATACAAAGATTTATATTCTCTTAATTTACATAAGAGAGAAATCTTTTGGTGTGCAAGCTGGTATCTTTCTAGGTATCTGGTAGATAATAAATTTTTGTAACCTGCAGTGGTAATCTATAATCTCTGTCACTTCATTGCTTAATCTATATAAATGTATGGTTGATGTTCCTCAAGAATAACCTGTCGTTTTTGGTAGCAATGAACTAATCATATATCATTACCTTAAAACCCTTCAAGTTATCTACCTTGTTCCATAAGCAAATTGACATCACTCTCTTCTGTGGATGTTGCTTATGGAGCACTTTTTCATTCTAATCCTGGGTCTAAACTCTGAAATAGACTCTATCTATAGGTAAACTAATTTTGGTTATACCCACAAAATCTAGTGCCATATACCTGATATAAGTTTCAACCATTGCTTTGTGAAGGAAGGTCTATTTGTTTCAAAAGTATTTCTGTAAATTTGAATTTATCTTATTTTTTGAAAACATCCAATAATCTTCCGCCTTCATTTTGATAAGGTAGTGCTAATCTGTCCATAGTTGCTTTGGGGTGGTAACAAACCATGTATTTCATTACCAGTATAGGCACACAGAGCCAGAAAGGTCTTGTGCCAAGGCCTGCCTCTAACATATAAAGATTGTGTAACCTTGGCCGAGTCTCTCAACATTTTAATGTTCCAGGATGCTTACCTACATTAGTAGAATAGATTTCATCATTTGGAAACTTACTACATCAAATAAATCATAGGTCCATAGCTGTAGCTTTCCAAGTTTGATAGGCATCAAACAATTTGGGATATTAATGGCCCATTTCTAATATTTTCTTTTTTCTATCCATTTTATCATCATCATCATCATCATCATTGTTATTTATTAATATACATAGTAAAGAATAGAGAACAGAAAATAGAGCTATGGCTCTAAGAATATATGATTAAGTCTCATTGAATAAGGTTGTATTTGACCAGAAGATAAAAGGAAGTTTTCTGTTTTTTTTAGATTATACATTTGTAGTGATGCAAAAGTATTTCCATAATAGTCATATTGTGAAAGACTAATTATATTTCCCTCTGCCCTATGCCATCCTCCATTTATTCTATTTTCTCCTTTCACTGTCCCTTTTCAAAAGTGTTTGCTTCTGATTACCACCTTCACCAATCTGCCATCCCTTATGTCATCACCCCCCACCCCCATCCCTTTCCTCCCTACTTTTCTGTAGGGTAAGATACCCAATTGAGTGTGTATGTTATTGCCTCCTTAAGTCAAATGCAGTGAGAGTAAGTTTGACACATTCCCTTTCACTTCCCCCCTCTTCATTTGCATTGTAATATCTCTTTTATGTGAGATAATTCAATCTTTTCTATTTCTTCCTTTCTCCTCCAAATATAGTCCTCTCTCACCCTTAATTTTATTTTTTAGGTATCATCCTTTCATATTCAACTCTACCTGTACCCTTTATATATACATACATACATATACTCTATATATATTTCCTTCAACTACCCTAATACTGAGAAAGATCTCACAAGTTGCAAATATCATCTTTCCAGCTAGGAATTTAAACAGTTCAACTTTAATAAATCCCTTATGATTTATTTTTTCAGTTTACCTTTTCATACTTCTCTTGATTCTTATATGTGAAAATGAAATGTTCTATTCAGCTCTGGTCTTTTCATTAAGAATGCTTGAACGTCCTCTATTTCATTGAGTATCCATTTTTCCCCATGAAGGATTACACTCAGTTTTGTTGGGTAGTTGATTTTTGGTTTTAATCCTAGCTCCTTTGACTTCCAGAATATCATATTCCAAGACCTTCGATCGCTTAAGGTAGAAGCTGCTAGATCTTGCATTATCCTGATTATGTTTGCACAATACTAAAATTGTTTCTTTCTGGATGCTTTCAATATTTTCTCCTTGACCTGGGAAATCTGGAATTTGGTTACAGTATTCTTAGGAATTTCCCTTTTGGGATCTTTTTAAAGTGGATTCTTTTTAATTCTACTTTATCCTCTGGCTCTAGAATATCAGGGCAATTTTCCTTGATAATTCCTTGAAAGATGATATCTAGGTTCGTTTTTTGATCATGGCTTTCAGGTAGTCCAATAATTTTTAAATTATCTCTCCTGGATCTATTCTCTAGGTTGTGGTCTTTTCAATGAAATATTTTGTTTTTCATGATTTTCTTGCATAACTCTCATTTCATTTACCAATTTTTCCTCTACTTCTCTTACTTGATTCTCAAACTCCTTTTTGAGCTCTTCCATGACTTGGAACCAATTCACATTTTTCTTGGAGGCTTTGGATGTCAGACTTTTTACTTTGTTGTGTTCCTTAGGTTATATGTTTTAATCTTCTTTGTCTCCAAAGCAAGATTCTATAGTGTGATTTTTATGCTATTTGTTCATTTTACCAGCCAATTGTTTGACTTTTGAGCTCTTTTTCAAAGATAGGACTCTGCTTCCAGAGTAGAGAGTACTCTGCCCCAAGTTTCAGTGGTTTTGTGCAGTTGTTGTCAGAGATACTTCTAGGCACCTGTAAATTTTCAGTTCTTCTGAGGCGGTATGATCAAAGGAGAGAGGTGATTACTCTTCTTCTGGCCTGTGCTCTGCTCTGTGAGTGACCACAAGCACTCTTTTCTGCCTTGGAACTGTGAGCAGGACTCTATCTCCACAGCCACCACATGCTCTGCCACACCAATGCTCCTCCTCACACCAGGCCTGTGGCCCATATCCAAACAGGGCAAAGCAACAGAATCTTGCCTCTGTGCCAACAAAGAGATCTCTGCAATACCACTCTGATCAGCAGCTGGATACCCTCACCCCCACCATCTGTGGGTCTACAGCACTGGAAGCAGCTGCTGTTACTGCTGCCACCACTGCTGCTGCCACCTCATCCACCACCTTGGAGCTCAGGTCTGACCTTGCTCTTCTCTCACCCAGGTCCAACAGAGGTTCCCCACTGACCTTCTACTTTGTCTTTGGTGTTTGTGGGTAGAGAAGTCTGGAAACCATCTCAGTTTCCATTGATTCAATCCACTGAGGCCTGCTCCAGCCTGGTCTGTGCTGGAATGACCCATGTTCGATTGGGTTCCACTCCCAGCCTGGTGTGACAGACCCTTCCTGTTGGCATTCCAGATGGTCTTTGGCTGGAGATTTGTTTCACTCTGTCATTTTGTGGGTTCTTTAGCTCTAAAATTTGTTTAGAGTCATTTTTAACAGGTATTTGGAGGGGTTTGAGGGAGAGCTTAAGTAAGTCTCAGTTTTTACTCCACCATCTTGACTCTGCCCCTCATTTCTAATTTTTAAATTCCCAAGTGGGAGGCAAACACATGTCCCTTTTCACTGTGTCACAGTGTTGTCACTGTCCGTTTTCAAAAGTGTTTGCTTCTGATTACCACCTTCACCAATCTGCCCTCCCTTATATCATCACATCATTATAAGTCTATGTATTCAGAAATGGTATGCAATTTTATGATCAAGCATAGCATTTCTTATGTCTTTTTTATCTTTTAATTCAACAAAAAAGAAAAATAGATGTTTTTCCTAGCACCCACTCACCATGACTAAAATTCCATACTAATGTCACAAAGATGTCTCTAAAAAAGTTAATCTTTTGTAGTTTTAAAACACTTCATATAGTCATAAGTTCATTGATTTCATACTGAATAGAAAATAGCGCAGCACGTAGCCTATCCTCCCTTTGTGTAAATCAGGAATCTACATCTCAAAGTGGTTAAATGACTTATTCATGGTCACACTGGTAATAAGTGACAAAGACAGGATTTAAACCAAGGTCTTCTAATTTTAAAGTCTGCACTCCAGTGTTTCTTATTATCTGTACATAAGTTCATTGACATATAAAAGGTTCAATAGGAATATTTTACGAAATGAGGAAGGATTGTGTGGGCTATGATTTGCCTTACTGGCAGAAGTGCTCCAACAACGAAATTGCAGTTCTTTAATCATATCAAAATAGCAGACTATAAATTTCTTAACTGAATTTAAAGGAAAGGGGAAAATATAGTACAAGAATAATATTTATATTAACCAAATATAGAAATTTGTCAAGAACCCCAGGCTTCAGCTGTGTTTCTGCACTTTGGTAGATAAACAATTTTATTTTTGTGGCTACTTCTGCTGTCAATGTTGATCACAACACCTATATCCATGCCTTCCCAGACTATATAATTCTTGATCATCTTTTCTCTTCATTTAAAGTATACTAAAGGCTTTATTCATTTTCTTTTAATGTCAGTGGTACTGATATAGTTCTTAGCCTGTCTGTTTTTATCTTTCATTTTACTACAAATGGCCGACACCTTGCTCATATATGACCTTATCTACATAACATCAAGGATGATGATGTCTAAATATGTAACAGGAACTGGAGAACAGATTCAATTCTTAGATGACAATGACACATGAGGCTACCCATTTGGGGTAACATGAATCACTATATGATAGTTTTTGCAAGATTTTTGATTTGGTTTTGATTTTGCTCTAACTGTACAGTATCTTTAAGCAGATTATGTTACAGTTCTTGAGCTAACCAACTGGCACAGTGGTCCCACAGTATGAAATCTTGATCTATATTATTTGATTGTAGTCACACACCAGTAAGAGCATAGCATCGATATTATAAGACAATCCTGCTACAAGGATTGTCCTTGTTTATTCAAGAAAAGTACCACAATGAGGTAACTTGTTTTATATAGCCTGTAGGACCCTAGATTAGATGAAGCAATCTCAAAGTTTTCTTTCAAATCTAGTATTACTAAAGGGTCTTACTATAACTGGAGGTGCAATAGCTAAAAAATAATCATTCCTTTCTCCTAGCTTCTAAAAACAAGTTCAATACCAAAGTTATACTATCTTTCTCTCTCTCTCTCTCTCTCTCTCTCTCTCTCTCTCTCTCTCTCTCTCTCACACACACACACACACACACACTCTCGCTCTCTTGCTCTCTCTCCCTCTCCCTCTCTCTCGCTCTCTCCATGTGTGTATACATAGATATCCACATATAGGTAAACAAAAATCTAGTGTATATATACATATATATATGATACACATATGTATATAGTGGCATATATAGAATATATAGTGCATATGTACATGTATATGTGTGTGTATATATATATCGATATAGATATCTACATCTATATCGATATATATATATACACACACGTGTTGTGTGTGTGTGTGTGTCTTGTAGTATAGCATTATAATAATATATAGTGAGAGCTTTGGGCTTTCTATCACATACACCCAGAATTAGTCATCCCAAGCATCTACCTTGGTTGATAACAGGCAAAACTGATGGCACATGCTCAAAGGACTGGACTCCTATTAGATGATATCCTTACTACACTCATAAGAACTATAATTATAGGGGCAGCTAGGTAGTGCATTGAGTAGAGCATGGGCCCTGGAGTCAGGAGTACCTGAGTTCAAATCCAATCTCAAACATTTGACACAATTACTAGCTGTGCGACCTTGGGCAAGTCACTTAACCCCAATTGCCCTGCCTTCCCCCCTCCAAAAAATTTTTAAAAAGTACTATCATTATAGGAACACTTCCATGGTTGATATTCTTGCTATAGCTATTGACATATCTTTCAAGTCATCTTTTGCAACCTCTACCAATGTCATATTAAGCTTAGGATCTGACTTTTATATTTTCTTTTATCTTTAAATTCTTGAAATTTATTTTGAAAATGCTCCTTAAAATCCCATATTTCTATTGTGCCTGGCCCCTTTTACCTTCCATCTTCACTCTCAGTAACTTTGTTAACAGCTCCTCCTTCCAAACGTTGTTCATCATTTTATACTTTGCTTTCCTTTAATGTGATAGCATGTGGCTCAAATGAGATAGATTCCTGGGAGAAATTTACACACTATTTTGTTTGTTGCACATATTAGTATCAGTGCCTAAGGCCATATCTTTATACTTAAGGAAGAAATGTTACCTAGGCAGCTCTGGTCCAAGTGAAGTACAATACCATAAGCCAAGAGTTTATTCGCTGAAAGAGTAATTACTTCTATTGCTTATTTTCACAAGCAGCTTCACTGACATGTTCTGCTACATCATGCCCTCAAACAATTGTCTGATTCAGCAGAAAAGGTGGTGTAGAAAAAAATAGATGCTGAATGCTCCCTGGGTAGTAGAAAAGACAAAGAATACATTGAAGAGGCACACTTCCCTGTGGTGCCTTGTTTCAGTCAGCTTGCAAAGTTCAGTCCAAGAAGATGAGATCTGATGAAAGGCTATAAGAACACAGGAAAAACATGAGCATTGTTCTGCCTGAACCCTAGTGTAGAAGAGAATCAGGAAAGCAGGAGACCCACAAAGAGGTCCTGCTGATTCTAGAGAATATCTGAAATACACTGTGACATTGCTAATACAATTCAATTTCTCCTTCCTTACTGAAAAGAATGAAAGAATCTTAGGCAAATGTAATTCAAGTTCAGTTCCACAAACATTTATTAATTGCTTACTATTTGCAGATCTCATGGTGGAATGTGAAATCAGTCTGGAGGCGGGGTTTAAATTTGATCATGTGAAATAACCAGGCAAGGGCTGAGAACACAACTATTACTCAAGGTTACCAAAGGCCTTGTGCATGAAAATACAATGTGTGTTTTTCATGAGAAACAGTGCTTCTTTGTGGTGCATAAGCAGCAGCTAGGGGGTGCAAAGTCCTTTTCCTTTAGTCATGAGTAGCTTTAGTTTCTTTTTCAAAAGGGAGTAGTTCCACAATGGGATTTACTAGGGCAGTTTTGGTTTCCCTAGAACAGTTTAATTTAAAGAACATAAGATACTCTATTAAAGAAGTTGTGCATAGGAAGCTTTTTTTTCTTATCAGACCACATTTTTTACTTTTAATCAGAAAATGTGGGTGCCAAAGGATAATTATTTTTTTTTTTGCTTCCTTCAACTCGAGGAAAAGGCCACATAAAATTAAGCTGTCCTTACTCATTCTTATGACAAGAGAATGTATTAACCAATAAACAAAAGATTAATAAGTCTCCTATAAAATAGGTATAAATGTTCATGTCCTAAAAAATTCAAAGAAAGTGTTTTTAAAAAGAGAAAGAAATACTTATCCATTCCCCACTCACTATTTCCTGCCTCTGACAGATATATGTGTCTAATTCAGGGTCTTTTTCCACTCAAATTGGGAATGAAGGGCAAGGAATGAGGTGAGGACTGTGACATTCTCTCTTGAGTGTCTCCATGAGGGAATTAATTTGAAAAATATATCGACTATTTGTGGCTGTTTTCAGTTGAACTATGGGGGAGGGAGGGAATAGAGGGACTAATTCTTTGCACTCACAGAATATTATGTTTCCTTTAAAAAAGGCAAGGAGTCATCACTACTCCAAAAATATGGAAAAAACATGAAATCATTTTAACCATCTTTTATACTCTTCAGCCTTCCAAATACTTCAAAAAACATGGAATTTTAAAAATGCATGCAAAATTTCCATTGGCTAAGTTCACATTTAGCAGCCTTTCTTCCCTGTTTCATAATATTGTAACCTTTTAGTGCTTTTCTTCATAAAAGAACAAAAGCAATTGCTTACAGATCACTAAATTGCTTTAAAAGCAAGTCGTCATTAAAACAATAAAAAGACGTGTATACATACATATTCTGTTGTTAGTTATGTGTACATACAGAGATGTATAGTTTATATTAATATTATATTATATATTAATATAAAAATACATGGGCTCAGATTTATTTGCATATTTATACTTCTATATATATTTACAAACATTTCCAAGCCCCTGAGTTTTTGGAGGCTGTATGTATAAAAGATAAGTAAGATGATTTTGAACATTTTCTCTCTTCTTTTAGCGTAGCAAAGACCCTTTGTCTTCTTAAAGACAGCATACATATTCTTCTGACACAAATTAAAGAATTTACAGGAAGAATATGCCAAATGAAACTACTACAAGCAGTCAATTTATTTAACTACATTTTTCCTCAAGGCATTCAGTAGAGATTATGTATATTTTGTGTACGTATAAATACATCATATGTTATGGATATACACAAATGTGTTTTATGTTGTACGTATATACACAAATATCACTATTCATAGTGATTGCATGCTACAAAGCATATGATAATATATGCATAACTTGGCAAACCTACCTGCCTTGGAGTCAGCAACACCTCTCTTTAAGTCTTGACTCTCACAGTATTTTACAGTATTCACATAGGAACATGGTCAGGTCAGTTAACCTCTAAGCCGTCCAGACAATTCTCTAAAAGACCATAAATTATAGTCATAGTTGTTGCTGTTTATCCTTCATTTTCAAAGAGGATCAATGACATCACAAAATGATGTCTTGACTCCTCCATGAATTGAATTTAAGTGAGCCAGAATTGCATAAAGTCTTCAGCCTCACTCTCTCTTCCAGAGGCATCAAATTTCCGTGGCAAAACAAAAGTCAGCATGATTGGCAGTGGCCCAGGATTCAGTGCACGAGCTTGGCATCAACAATGGGTGACCAGTCTCTAAACACTCCACAGAACTAGCTTCGGCGTCCTTCGTGGCCACTGAAACAAATTGTTCTCATCCACACATTCCACTAGAGGAAGTCTTCACATGCTTGGTGGAGACACCACCACCACCACTCCCAACTTACCAATGGGTTTGAGGCTTGTAAATTATCCTCAACCTGGTTTGTCCTGTCCGACAAGACAGTTTACTGAGGTGTGGCCACTGTGCATGCCATATAGCTTCTTGTACCCATAGGCAAGAGTTGAGTGCCAGATGGACACCAAGGTTGGAGGAAGAGCCCTGAAAGGGGTTTAGCAAGCCTTCAAACCAAAAGTGATAGTACTTCCTGAACACCCTTACACAATGCACAGATGTAGATCATACATGAGTACTTGTATATATACATTTAGGCTGATATTATATCTATGGTTAGTTAATATATACACACAAATATAATACAGATTTTCCTTTTTTTATACTTTTGCTTTAATGCCTGATAATTTTTTAAAAAAATTGTCTAATAACTCACATAGTCATCCCTGAATAAGAAATACTCTTTGGACCTAAAAGAAATCAGAACAGATCTAATATAATTCCTACTGTAAAACTAAAGATAATAGTGTAAAGTGTAACATAATCTTATCTTAATCATCAGTATAGATATTTATATATTTGTACAGATATTCCTCACTAACTGTAATGATCTATAATTCTTTGTTGATAATATATAGGGGAATTGACAGATAAATAAAATGTACCAACCTAAAAGAGTACTATATGTGTACATGTGGTATGTGGTATTATGTGTGTATAGATGTATAATTCCCCATGGTATTATAATAATTAGCTTTACAATGGGAAATATCTTACGTCTACTCTGATTTTTTTAAGATCCAGATAATATTTTATTTTTATGGCTAACATAAATTCTCAGTTCTTTTGAACATGTTTGAGTTATGTCATTGGAATAATTATATATATGTGTATATATATGTGTATATATATATATAATGTGCTCATATAATGATTAAACAATTATAGACAGATATAAATACATCTTTGCATTTCAGATGCTTACAAATATTTGAAACTTTAACTAAACTTTTTAATTATCTTTATGTTCTTTGCATTCAAAGACCTGTCATTATTACATAGATTCATGTGTCTATATGTGAATGTATGTGTGTTCATATAAGATACATATGACTAAATAATATGATGGATTAATTATAAATTTAGAATTAACATTTCAGTAAATGCCACCTTTCAAAAGTTATTTATATCTCTAGTATTTCCTTCATATTTTTCCTTTATATTTTACTTGTACTACATTGATCTGATGATTTATTTATTATTAAAAGTTTAAAAGTCAATATTCACTAAAATGAGTATTTGTGGCTCAGGAAGCAATTAAACTCCTATTTAGATATATAAATCAATCTCTCTCAGATACCTGATGGAACTTTATGTGTGTATATATGTGTGCATATTTGTATATGTGTGTACGTGTATTAAAATACATGCATACTTATACATATATAAGAATGAATATTGATGATAATAATGTGAATTCAATATTTGGCTCTGTTTTAATATTTCAGCTTATTGGTATTTACTTCTAATATTAGATTTTATGATTTTTAAGTTGGGGAAAAACAGGAAAAATGTAAGCTATTATACATTTATATCATGCTTTTACATATGTCTGTAAGGCTATTGTAGACTCTGCTAAAGATAAATATGCATATTTTATGAGAAAATTCCAATTCCGAATTAAATTTCCAAAAGATAAAAAAGAATGTACTGACCCCCACAACAGTGCCACAATGGCACTTAAAAATATGTAATGGGGCAGCTAGGTGGCGCAGTGAATAGACCACGGGCCCTGGAGTCAGGAGGATCTGAGTTCAAATCCAGCCTCAGACACTTGACACATGTACTAGCTTTGTGACCTTGGGCAAGTCACTTAACCCCAATAGCCCTGCCAAAAAAAAAAATAAGTTAAAAAAAACTTAAATATGTAACACATATTGAAACTATTTTCATGATTCTTGACATTTTTACCAAAATGAAAAAAAAAAACATGAAAACATCAATGAATTATCTGGTTTCCAAAAATTCTATAGTTGGCTTTTTATAATCCTGAAGACTGATAAAAATCGATAGACTGATAAAAATGGACTGATAAGAAAAGAAGCTGTTGTAAATATAGGCTAAGTTAACCCTAGTCAACAGAATAGAATTATTAAAGATAACTTCTCAAATGGAAAAGAATTAGAAGTCCTGAACTTAATAATTTTTTAGACAGAACTGATGAAAAAATCAAGTAAATCTGGGGGTCAGAGCCAAGATGGCGGCTGGAAAGCAGGGACTAGCATGAGCTTCTCGCCAAGTCCCTCCAAAAACCTATAAAAATGGCTCTGAACCAATTCTAGAACTGCGGAATCCACAAAATAGCATAGGGAAGCAGGGCTCTAGCCCAGGACAGCCTGGATGGTCGATGGGTAAGGTCTATCCTGCACAGAGCTGGGAGTGGAGGGGAGCAGAGCTGAGCAGAGTGGAGCCCAGTGTGGGCGGTGTGGACCAACCAGACGGGGAGCTGGGCAGAGCATGCCCTGGCACCCAGAATCAGTGAGCTGCAGCATTTACCAGACATCTCAACCCACAAACACCAAAAACAACAGAGTAGGTTAGTGGGAGAAGCTGCTGGGGACTGGGATAGAGTTTGCTTTTTCAGCTACTGCCCCGGTGGGGCAGCTTTAGAACTACAGCTGCAGTTACTTCTGGCCCCAGGGCCCCCTGGTGGGAGGAATTAAGTGGGGGATCAGAGCAGGAGTGAAGAGCCTGCTGAAGATCTAAGTCCAGTCCTGCTTGGGGGTTCTTGGGGAAGGAGGAATGCTGGTGTGACATAGGTGGCACATTCCCCCAGGCTTGGAACATAGAACCGTTTAGTCTACAAGCAGTCATACCCTGTTGAAAAAACTTAAGAGTCAAGTGAGTTGGCTGGGAACATGGCCAGGCAGCAAAAATGCTCCCAGATTCAGTCTCAGACTCTGAAATCTTTCTTTGGTGACAAAGAAGAGCAAAACATACAGCCAGAAGAAGTCAACAAAGTCAAAGAGCCTACAACAAAAGCCTCCAAGAAAAACATGAACTGGTCTCAGGCCATGGAAGAGCTCAAAAAGGATTTGGAAAAGAAAGTAAGAGCAGTAGAGGAAAAATTGGGAAAAGAAATGAGAAGGATGTGAGAAAAACAATGAAAAACAAGTCAATGACTTGCTAGAGGAGACCCAAAAATATACTGAAAAATATACTGAAGAAAACAGCATCTTAAAAAATAGACTAACACAAATGGCAAAAGAGCTCCCAAAAGCCAATGAGGAGAAGAATGCTTTGAAAGGCAGAATTAGCCAAATGGAAAAGGAGGTCCAAAAGACCACTGAAGAAAATACTACCTTAAAAATTAGATTGGAGCAAGTGGAAGCTAGTGACCTGATGAGAAATCAAGATATTATCAAACAGAACCAAAGGAATGAAAAAATGGAAGACATTGTGAAATATCTCATTGTAAAAACCACTGACCTGGAAAATAGATCCAGGAGATAGAATTTAAAAATTGTTGGACTACCTGAAAGCCATGATCAAAAAAAGAGCCTAGATATTATCTTTCAAGAAATTATCAAGAAGAGCTGCCGTGATATTCTACAGCCACAGGGCAAAACAGAAATTGAAAGAATCCACTGCTCGTCTCTTCAAAGAGATCCCAAAAAGAAATCTAGGAATCTTGTTGCCAAATTCCAGAGCTCCCAGATCAAGGAGAAAATACTGCAAGCAGCCAGAAAGAAACAATTTGAGTATTGTAGAAACACAATCAGAATAACCCAAGATCTAGCAGCTTCTACATTAAGAGATCACAGGGCTTGTATTATGATATTCCAGAGGTCAATGGAGCCAGGATTAAAACCAAGCATCACCTACCCAGCAA
>CM053626.1:105904471-105950857 GCA_028646595.1 Phalanger gymnotis | reverse complement strand
AGAAAAAGAACAAGAAAAAAGAAATTGCAAGGGACTTACTAAATTTGAACTGTTTTGTTTACATTCCTACATGGAAAGATGAGGTGCATAATTCATGAGACCTCAGTATCAGGGTAGGTGAAGGGATTGTGCATGTATGTATATGTGAGTGTATATATATTATATATGTTTATGTACATATATATATATATACTTATGACTGTGTATGTATATATATATGTATGTGTATACACACACACACAGAGAGAAAGAGAGAGCGAGCATAGGGTGAGTTGACGATGAATAAAGGATGAGAGAGGAATATATTGAGAGAGGGACATAGGGAGAGATAGAATGGGGTACATTATCTCACATAAAAGTGGCAAGAAAAAGCAGTTCTGTAGGAAGAGAAGAGAAAGCAGGTGAGGGGGAATGAGTGAATCTTGCCCTCATCAGATTTGACCTGAAGAGGGAATACCGTACATATTCATTTGTGTGTCTTACCCCACAGGAAAGAAGGAGGAAGAAGATAAAAAAGGGGGGATGATAGAAGGCAGGGCAGATGGGGATGAAGGTAATCACAAACAAACATTTTCAAAAAGGGACAGGGTCAAGGGAAAAAAATTCAATAAAGGGGGATAGGGTAGGAAGGAGCAAAATATAGTTAGTCTTTCACAACATGAGTATTGTGGAAGGGTTATACATAATGATACGCACGTGGCCCATGTTGAATTGCTGGACTTCTTAGGAAGGGTGGGTGGGAAGGGAAGAAGGGAGAGAATTTGGAACTCAAAGTTTTAAAAAATAGATGTTCAAAAACAAACAAAAAAGATATAAATCCCTTTAGGATATAATGCCCTTTAAGGTACAAATGGTCTCACTTTTATATTTATATCCCTTTCATCTGGTACATAGAAAGAACTAAATATTTATTTTCCTTTTCTTTCATTCTTTCATTCAAAGCAATAGGCATAAAAAACAAAACATGGCTCTAGAAAAGTGAATTTTCTTAGTGTCTACATTGCTTGGTACTTACAGATCTCCATATGCATCCAGCAGAAATAATGAAAAACTAGAAGAATATGCAAAAATATCAAAGAAAAAAATGAGAAAAAATAAGAGACTATAGTAAACCTAATGAAATTGAGAAACAAGCCATCTGGTAGGCAAAAAGATAGGCAAAAATGTTATCTGTCATTCCCTAAAACACCATAAGTAACCTGAAAAGGCAAACCAGTATTACACTGAAACATTTCAATAACTCCAACTTCTGTATTGTTCAAGAGGTAATATGAAAAACAGAACCCATGTAAAGAAAGAATAGAATTCTAGAGGCAAGTCAAAAAAGAAGAATAGCTATCATTTATACAAGTGCTTAACATTTGCAAAGTGCTTTACAAACATTATCTCACTTGATCCTCACAACAACCCTGAGAGGCAGGTGCTATTATTATCACAAATTTACAGATGAGGGAACTAAAGCAGACATAGTTTAAGTGACCTGCTCAAGGTCACATTACCAGTGATTGTTGAGGAAGAATTTTAATTTAGGTCTTTCTGACTGCAGACCTAGCACTCTATTCCCTGTATGACCTAGCTGCTTCTAAAACAAAACTAAGCAAAACAAAGTGAGTGACCAGATGAAAACTATAAAATATACTGTGGCACATAATAAGATATAATATAGCTATAGGTATCTATAGGTCTATAGATACCTATAGCTATATTATATCTTCGTATGTATATATGCATGTATATATGTGTGTGTGTATATATATATATATACATATGCATTTGTGTACATACATATGTATATGGAAGCAAGTGAAGTTATAGATCAATAATAGACTTGGCTTCAAATGGGAATTTATTTCATTTCTTTCCTAAGTGCAAGGGTACCCACTCTTAGCTTATTCAGACCAAGCATGCAAATTCTTCAGTGGAAATCAACGAATCCTTTGTCAAGTGCAATCTCAGTGATGAAAATAATTCTTCAGTGAAAATCAATTGTTAGGACAGCTCTGTATGTACTCATCTAGGTGGAATTCACTACAAAATTTATAAAATGATAGAAGTTTGTTAAGATTTGATTTTTTTTTCATTCTTTGAATCAAGCAATGAACAGCTGATGGCAATGGTCAGTGGGAATTGTTTTTGTTTTTTTTTTTTTCTGCCAGAGAAACATTAACTTGCCTTGAGTGAATAGTATTATTTAGGCTATGATTCAACATCCTCTCCTCTCCATTGTTTTCTTCAGGCAGTAGGTTCAATGTAAGTAGAGAAGACAGTCATTCCAGGTTCATCTTTCCTTTCTTTCTTTCTTTCTTTCTTTCTTTCTTTCTTTCTTTCTTTCTTTCTTTCTTTCTTTCTTTCTTTCTTTCTTTCTTTCTTTCTTTCTTCCTTCCTTCCTTCTTTTCTTTCTTTCCTTCTTTCCATGTTTGTTCTTCTTTTCTTTTTTTAATGAATTTCATTTTGAACATCCATGGTGGCTCAAAAACATGCATAAAGATCTGGAAAACATGCTGTCTACTTCAGCAATTTTTTTCAGCTGTGCTCAGAAAATAGACCACTGCTGCATTACTTTGGAATTACTGACAATGTAGAATTCCTCTTTCTGTTATATCCATACTAATGACTTGACACAGGACAAAGATCTCAATGACCCTGCACTATTACAGAAAGGAAGCAACACTTAATCTTTGTATAGCCCCTGTTTATATTAATCTGGCAGAAAGGGCATGTAATGCCCTGAGACAGTTTCTAAGACACTGCTAACCAGAAGCACAAAAGCCTGGAGTATGTATGCAGGCGAGTTCAGATTGGAACTAGAACAAACAGAACATTTGTTTTATTCAGAAAATGTAAGCATTCCTTCCCTGTTATCAACAAAAAGTTGTTTTAGCATTGTGGGCATTTAAAAAGAGAATTAATGGGAAGTTCTAAAACAAGAAGGCAAATTTAGGTATTAAATAGTCACTGAAATATAGCTTCCATTGAAGGGCATTACATTTATGAAGGCGAGAGCCAACTTAAAGAATTTCCAGCTCACTGATGAATAGATATGTCAATGCCATGTCACTCTGGTAAAGTTTACAATATACTCCATTAAGATAGGTATCTATTGATAAATCTCTAGATATTTTCAATTCCTATGGGCTTTAAACAATGATAACAGTAACATCTTCATGCATAAGCACTTCAACTATGACAATAGTTGTGAATTAACTAATTTTTTTTAATTTGATTTTTTCTTATACTGACTTGACCACTGCCATAATTAGGTGGGTTGTCTATATGGCTGACATTCTAAACAAAATCATTTCATTAATATTCTAGGGAGGGAAAGGGTAAGGAACACAGAATGTCTTTAAAAAATAATGACTATGTTTAAGAAATAATACTAATGATAGCCTTGCAAAGCACTTTACAAATATTATCTCTTCTTCTCCTTACATCAATCCTGGTAGCATGCTATGCTTATACCTATTTTACAGATTAGGAGCTCAAGACAGACAAAGGTTAAGTGACATGCCTTGGGTCACACAGATAGTAAGTATCTGAGGCTGGATGGAAAAGAATACCCAAACAATTGGAAGTGAAAAAAAGCAGAGTCAAAATGGGCAATTATTTAAAGGGCTATTCATATGACCTTTCATTTCAGCCTTGACTGAATCCACTTACCATTATCTTTTTTTCTATAGAAAAAAGAAGGTTCAACCTCAATAAGAAACCTTAAATACTCTGACCATTCCTCTTCTTGTCTAATGTCTTTTGTTTGCTATCTGATTGGAAAGGATAGACTAATAAAAGTGTATATTTTATTTTAAGGTATGGTGGGTGGGTCATCTTGACTCTAACAAAGCAGATAAGCAATTGCTCTTCAATTTATTTCCTTAGAGTTGCCTGAAGATACTCAGCGGTTGAGTGACTTATTTGTCTAGGTCACGTAGCCATTACATGTTAGAAGTGGGACAAATATTCCTAAGTGCAAGAGTGGATATCTATCCACCATGCCACAATGCTTCTCGGTATCTGTCATAGGGCCTGAAAGTTCACTATTAAATGTTCATTATTTGGGATCTTGAGGACATTTCCCCCCTTCCAAATTCCATTACGTAAAACTAAATTTTCCACAGGAGAAACATCTTTATTTGCTATCAACTGACTGATGGGTAAGACCTTTCAGAAATGGAACAGAGATAAGTACCTGAGAGGTGGCCTTTTGGTCTAGTTTTCATTTTTAACAAAGATGGGACAATAGGAATTTATACAATAGATAATAACCCTTCCACCTCAACCTCAATCTCATGCCCTAACTCGCTACCCACTTTCAAGTACACTTAGACTGGTACTTTGAATTCAAGAAGCAGAATCCTATACCCATATCCAATGCACCTACCTATGTGCCCCTGGAAATATTTCTTATTAACCCAAAATAAAACATGTTATTGACCAAACTATATGGTTTAGTGATGCAGTCACTTACCCATTATAGTCACAACAAAGTGCAGCTTATATAGGAGCCCACTGCAGGCATAACAGTAAATAACATCTAGCTAAAAAGCAACTTTACATATAGTACATGATAGAAACAGAAGTATTTTTGACACATTTAAATCACATTTATAAAGAATCCAGCATACACATATTATCACTCTTACCTAAGAAGAATAAACTTCTCAAGTTACATTGTCAGGAGGCACAAGTTCTTTGTGTGTAAATTGTCAATTTATTGAACAGAAAAAGTTCTATAGTTAGCGGGTATATAGATTTTTTAGTGGAGAAAATGATTGTTTCAAAAACTATAAGTCATCATGTACCAATTTCTCATTCTTAGGATGAAATGTTCCTGTAAAGTTGTAAAACTGTATAAAATAAAAGAAAGATATTAAAACTTCATTTAGAGCTATGCATTTTCATTCTGTGAATGTGAAATGTTGTCAAGGACATTTTTCTTTTTGATAAATTACTTTAGTAAGTTTAGTGTTAATTGTTATTTGGCTGATATATTGTGTATCCATGCCAAAACAAAATATCCTTTCATTTGCAAGCATAGGTGACTATATTTTCATGCTCAAAGGTCTGCTGAAAAGATCCAGACATATTAATTTGTTTGGGAAAAGAACATTGACCCTATGCCAAAAGTTTAGTTTCTAGTCTAATGTGCTTTCACATTAGGAAATGAAGTATTCAGAGTTATGAAACTGAGAAGCTGGAATTTATTTAAAAGATTGTGAATCTCTTGGTGGAGATACTGAAGGCATTTGCAATGAATAGAAAGGAGGCCAGAGAAAGCTATAAATACTATTACAGAAGACCACCTTTTGAAATCACACAGTGAGGAAAGAAAACAAATTGCATGTGTGACAAATGGTAATTGTGTACTTAATTGCCAATTTGAAGATTATCTATTCATTACCTGTATTTTGCCTTCTGTCATCTAATTCATTAATTGAGGAAATATTAACATTCATACAAAATGTTAAAGCTAAGAAAAAAGAGCAAGATGCAAATTATACATTTTTTTCTTCTTTTCCTAGTATCTTATTTAAAGATTAAGTAGAAACCAAATAAATAAATGAAGCAATAGACAAATTATTGATTATAGAGCCCTGTAAAATCCTAGTTTGAACCCTATTAATAGATCTCTTCTATATCCTTATTAAATATAAATACAGAATCATAAAATGTTACATTTGGAAAGAATATTAAAGATCACTTAGCCCAAACTCCATGTTTTACATGTCAGGAAACTGGTCCAGAGAGGTGAAGTTACTATACCTATAACTGTGAATTGAGTCATTAAATGTTTAACTCCAAGGTCACATGCTAGTTCCTAATAGGGCCATGACTCTGCACTAGAAGTCTGAATGTCAGTCAACATTTGTTTGAACATTTTGTTTATTTGAATTATGTCCCCTCCTCACTAAATATATAGGCCATATAGATTATTATGAAAAATGTGATAATTAAATGTTAAGCATATGTAGTATTAATCTACCTTGATGAAATTAAAATTTATTAATTTAGCATTTATGACAAAATTATGAATTGTCTACTAGTTCACCTTGACATGAGAGATAGCTTAGACATTACTTATTTATAGGGTGATTTGTCTTAAGAACACCCTCTAAATCAGTGCAGTAGTGTAAGACAATCAGATCAGTATGATATTTTAATTTATATGCTTAAAAATAAAAATATAAAACCTGTTATTAAGTTTGTTTTAAGACATTGAGATTAGATGGAAGATTGGAAAACTTTGATTATGACTGTTTTTACAGTATATGAAAAATTGACAAAAAAAGACTGTTGAAATGCAAAATCATACATCTGTACCTAAAACTTTGTGAAAATTGTCATTGAAATGTTCCTGATTGTAAGATGAATTTATCTCTCAAATGCAAATGTCAGGGCTTCTCAAAACTAAATTTAAATCCTTTTTAGATTTACGATTTCTAAATTTGTGTTCTTTCAATCAGGTTTCCACAATCTTGGCTTCCTTTATTTCCTTGTAGCCCCATTCCATCTATATAGAGAATTTCTTGTTTCACAGAAAGATAACTATTTAGAACCTGAATTGAAGAAAAGTTTCCATAAATCATATACACTTAAAAAAATCTAAACCAAGGAAAATTGCCCTGTAAAGCATTCATTTTCATTTACGTATATGCAAATTACCCATAACTGAATTTTAAAGGACAAAAGGCCAGTTAGCTACATAAGATGTTTTTGTCCTTCCCTTATTGTATGGGAGAGTTAGGCTGAGGAGTAGAGACTTTAAAAAGATTTGTCCATTTTTATGCATAACAATTTTAAGCAATCGGGTAGTGTATGGCACATAAACATACCATTTCCTTCACTAATCAAAACAATATTGAAATGAATAATGTTGCAACATAAGATGCCTATGTCCTAGTTCTGTGCCATATTACTAGAATTTTTTCTGTACATACATAACATTATTGATCAACTTTCATGAAATTTTATTTCGAAACATCCTCACCTGGAAAATGTCAAAGTCAAGAACATATATACATATATATGTATGTATGTGTGTATATGTATATATATAATATAAAATTTTAAACATCAAATTATGCATAATACAAATATTTGCATATTACAAAATATGTAGAGATATCTTCTCAAGTCATTTTTGCATAGCTATTTATGATACAAATACCATGTACACGATTCATTTTTAGTCAGTCTATTAAGGATTTAAATTGTCTTCATTCTAAATCTGTAGGTCTGATGTCCTTTTTTTCAGCTCTGAAATGCAACATAAGTTCCAAAACAGGACCATTTAGAATTTTCTATATGAAAACCTTAGTTCTCATATACAAAGTTGGATAATCATAATTCTATTCATAAAGAGTATTAATATTATCAGATTTCTTTTTTTGTAATGAATACAAAAATTTCAAATTAGAGCACGCTTTCTTTTTAAGTTTATGCACTAATGTATGAAAACAAAAAAAAGTAGTTTTAATATTACTGTTATGGAACTTACATTTCTGACATTTTTAGGCATAGCAAGAATAGCTTTTTAAAAGATAAAATTTAACATAAATATTTGAATATTGATAGAAATTAATATCTACATTGGGCTTATTTATAAACCTTTAAACTATTGTTTCTTTTGAAAGCAGTGAAACACTGATTGTAATATGTATTGTAAATATGAATTCTGTAGCACATCATTCATTCAACCCTTTATTAATGACTCCTTACTTTGCAATATTCCTTTAAATTAAGAATTGCTTTAATTTTTGTTACTAATTTTAAACATAAATGTAACATATTTACATTTTTAAATTATAAATAAAAATGGAGAATAAAGCTATGCTAATGGAAAAGGACAATCTTCATTTGAATCAGATGATAGTCAATATAATCATATTGAAAAGCTGTTTCTCTGCTGTTTTTCCATGTACTTGAGCTAAAGTCAGCAAATTTAAGATACCATTATGACATAAAATATGCTTCTACATATTTATGAACATTACATAAAAATAGAATAACAGTATTTTATAAAGCTATAAAGATCTAGTAAAATGGCATATATGCAGATATGTATATGTATACACACATACAATTAAAGGTTAAAACTGCACTAAGACTTTCGTGATACCCTATAGGTAAACATCTAGTTATATAATTACATTTTACAGATGTGATACAAAGGCACAATGTGATCATATCTGAATGCATCAAGTGATTAGTATTATAAAACTATATTTTAACAAGTATACATATGTGCCCTATGGAAGGGATGAGGATTTGTGATTGTCTGTATAAAACCTTATGATAACTTCATAATGAAACAGAAAAATGCATATGGTTTTTGCATGGTCAGAATATAGAACAACATCCAAAATGAAGATGTAAAAATATTCTTATTCAAATATAAACTGGATTTTTTATAAACTCTATCACCTGCAAAGAGGTAGAAATGAAGATGTAAAATATTTAAATGTTTTTTTTAAATGAAATTAATTGGTCCCACTGGTACATTGGTACAGGTGAAATAGTAAATGGACAACAGGAAAGTCTCCTGGACATTAGGTAACTTAGTTTAGGGAGATAATATAAAGAATAACTATACAAAATGAGAAGTGGGTCTAGAGCGGGTCTAATCAGCATAGGTGTTAAAGTATATCCACTCCAGGGAAATTGCATATTTTACAGAAATTGCATAAATCACATCAAAATATCCAAGATTTTATAAACAGATGCTTTGTAATAGTAAATGTAATACATATTGAATGTAACATCCAATATGATGTTTAAGAACAGCAAGCAGATTAAAGATCAAAGAGTTTCCAATTCATAGTCATTCAGTCTCCAAAGTCTCCCAGGAAATAGAAGGGAAGTACTATGATTAAATATTCACCCTTCTCTATTTGCTTTGCACAGCCACATGATTGGACAATATTAGGTAACTGTGGAAGGGGATATTACTAGATGCATATTGCAAACACAGGACAATGAAAGAGCTCAAAAGAGTTCTGGTGTAGTGTCACTCTTGGACTAGAAATTCTACTCAGTTATTCTCACTTTTTACAAGTTTTTGCTCGTACCTCAAATCAAAATTTAGAAAATCAAAATACACCCAGTTATCTGTTTAATTGAAGCTCAACTATGAATACTTATGAAATGGTTTCAAAATAGCTAAATATTCTAGAACTCATTTATTTGCAAAAAAAGCTTCAAACAATGTATTCAACATATATTCAGAAAATGTTTTAATGTTATGCTTCAAATATTGATATTTCATGAACAATTATCATTATTATATTTTATAGGACCAAATCTGAAGATAGTGAAACCAGCCCTTGGAAAAAATCTGCCCCTATGTGTAGGCATCCACCCAGATGAATTTATTATTACTTCTCCCTCACCTTCTCATGTTTAAATAATAGTGATTTTATCTGATCACACAAAAATGAAGAACAAAGCAACCCCAAGAAAGTTGTCTCAACAGTAAAAACACCTCAGCAGAGGTGAAATACCAAGAGTATTTCTCTTGAAATCATTGGGGAAATTAATAAAAATCCCACTAAAATACCCTTAAATTTTCCAATAGATCCATAAGGGAAGAAAAGTCTTTATCAATAGTAACTCTATTACTTTTTAATAAGTCTTTTCTTCAATTATGACAGCAAAATGTAATTGAAGAATTAGACTGTTATCTGGATAATTGAAGCAAATTCCAGTCTTACATTATGTTATACTATCTAAAAGTTTAATTTGGGAATAAATCTACCATTTAAAAGGATGTCCTTGTCTTAACAAGATTGTTTTAAAGCTAGGTCACCAGACACCCACTTTATGAAATATACATGTCTACAAAAAACTAATTTTAAAAAATACAGATTTTTTTTTGTCCAGAAAAAAAGAAGTCATATGACAATTATTAGATAGCAATAACCTCAACCCAATATTAATGTTAGCTCTGGAAAGATTATGTTAATTTATGCATCCATTAGGAAATTGGTTTGGTATTCAACAATTTTGAGAAATTATTGGAAATCTGCATTCTGCAAAGCTGTTAAAGAATCATAAATATGTTTTTTTTCCTATTGTGAGGCAAACAGTGATGAATCAGTTTTACTTAAAGTGATTAAACATAATTCTAGAGCTCTTTTCCTACAATTAAATGTATGTTTCCACTTAAAACAATATTAGTATGAAACACATTATTAAGTAATGCTTATTTTCCAACCATAGCTGTCTAAGCATTACATGATAAGTTTAATTTTCAATTTCTTTCAATTTCTTTTTACTCATGATGTCTTGTATTCTCATTATCTTAGAGGAATTGACTTAATTTTGAAATGAACTTTTGTCATTCATGTTATTTTAAAATTCTGTTCATTATAACCCTGTAATCCTAAGGAATCTTGATGATTCCCTTAAGTGTTCTATGAGCCTTAACACTATCAACTGAAACTGGTAAATAACATTGGCTAACTAATTCAAAACTGTTTGGAGAATTAAAAGTATTTCATTATTCAATTTGCATTCCAGTTATATAGGACCAACTTATAATAAACGAGAAATACTGACTTTTTTGCTGATTTTTAAGGAATCTTAGAATATTCAACTTAAAAATGAGGTATGACATTCACTGCATCCTTACTGTATTTTTCTAAGTAATTAATTTAAATGGAACAGAAATCCTTATATGTTGTACAATATGAGCAGAACCTGCATTGTGCATAACGAGATTTCTGATTTTTGAATCATTACAAACAAAAATGCACATATTCAGATTTTCATGAATATTTAAAACAAATGTGAAAAATATTCAACTCAGGATTTATAAATTGATTGGTGAGTACAGATAAATAAAGCCAAACTTAAGGGGGGCAGTATTACATAATTTTGAAAAATAAATAATATTTTAGGAAAATGATTATTTGTCATATATATATATACATATCACAGAAATTTCTTTTCAAAGTCTGTGCTGTATATAAGAGGTATACTCTAATGCAGGGGTGGGGAGTTTGTGGCCTTGAGGCCATATGTGCCACCTAGGTACATGGGTACTGCCATTTGACTAAGGACAAATTTTACAGAACAAATCTTTTTATTAAGGGATTTATTCTGTGAACTTTGGATTTAGTAAAAGGGCTGCACTTGAGGACCTAGAAGGCCACATGCTACCTCAAGGCCAGAAGTTCCCCAACCCTGCTCTAATTCCTGTAACTTTTTTCAAAGGAACTATAAATATGAAATTTCTGTGTTGTTTTTTGCAAATAACCATTTAATTTGACTATGCATTGTTGATATCAAAATTTAAAAATATAATTCAAACTCACATTTATACAAATATCTTTACAAAATATATTTTTCTAGCAATATTTTTCATCAGCATAGATGTTAAAGATATTCATGGTATATAATATAGAAAGAAAAGTTGCATAGTGTAAAAAAACAAATGTGATTAATATTAACAATTTTTGCACATTTCAGCTGGACAGAATTACATTTTTAATTCACCATATATACAAAACCATATATCTAAAGAGCTTAAAGTACTTTACAAATAAGCATTAAACCCATTTTTATAAATTGGAAACTGAGGCACAGAGGTAAAGTGAGTTGCCAAAGATCACATTGTGAGTCAGTGGAACTTCCACAATTAAGACTCAGCTTTTTGTTCCAGTCCTTTATAGGAAACAACACAAAATACTTTACAGTTATTATTTCTGCCATATGGAAATTAACTTTAAAAATAGAAAAAATAATTCATCTTTACAATTTTACTCCCTCAAAAAAGTTAATCCATAAGAAACAAAATATATTTTATGATTAACTGAATGAGTTATTTACAACATATAAGTAAAGCCTTTACATTTCAAAAGAAAACAAAAGATGAGACAAAAGACAATATTCAACTCATTATAATTCATTCTTCATTCTAACAAAGGGATGGGGGTGGGAGAGGAAATTATCTGAAAGGTTGTCAAAGATGGAAATGCATAGGAATTGAGTTCTGGGATCTCCAAGAATCACTAGAACGTAAATCATTTGAAAAGTTTACAAATGACAAAGCCAATTCTGTTAGCATTCCAAGGGTAAGTAAATTCTTTTCCCATCATTTAGCCTAAATTAAAGCACAAATAAACAGAAAATATCTTGAAAAGTCTATCTTTCTGGCACCTAACTATAATAGGCCAATTTTTTTAGGTTAGAAAATCTTCCAAGAGAATCATGCTCTATCTATATGACACCAGCACACCAATAAGTTACATATGTTTTCCACAGCCGTCCTCTAAGCCCTCCCCAACATCTACCCCAATTAAGTGAATGATCAGTTAGTTGTATTAGTGTGTAGTAGATACAAGTTTAGGCATTTTTGCAAACTGCTCCTTCAGTCCATTTGGGTAGTTTTTGCTCCATAGTAATTTACCAAATGTGGGACCATATGTGCTACCACATTTAGTATTACCATTGAAGCTCACTTTATGTTATCTTAGTGGCCTGAGGGAGTTAATGCAGTTTCCAAAAAAAGTGCTAAGTTTACTCCCAAGAAGGAGTCGGTTCGGGGAGGATCTGACTCACTTACCTTAATTAACTCTGGAGACTAAAATCTGATATGAACTTTACAGGAATCCATCAAAGAAAAACTAGTTCCATAAGGAAATACATCTTTTAAAAAAAGTAAAATAGATTATTTAGATTATGTTCCCTGATACTGTTTTAATATCCATTTAACAGGAATTTAAAAGTAATAAGACATTAAATTTACACTAGTAATTATATGTGTGTATATATATATATATACACACACAAGTGTGTATATATGTATATACACATAAATGTAAACACATATATACATATACACACATATATATGTTGCTTAAACGTGGTAGAAATATATTCAATGGCTCAAAAGTAGTACAAAGCCCAAATTATCATATTTCAAATATTTGCCATTATGGCATAGTACTTTAAACACTTCATAATCTTCTATATAGCATTTAGAACATTGAATATCAATTTTTGAAAACCTATTTAATTATAGCCAACATGTATACAACACTTTAAGTTTTACAAAGCACTTTATATGTATTGTTTCACTTGATCCTCACAACATCCCTGTGAGGTAAGTGCTGTTATTATCCCCATTTAACAGATGAAGATACTGACATTGTAACTTGCTGTCACATAACTAGTAAATACCTGAGTCAGGATCCTTAATTAGGTCTTCCTGACTCCAAGGCAAGTATTTTATCAACTACATCATTATCATTTAATTGCTGCTTATGAGTTAATCAATATAAGCTTACCTCTTAATCAAACTGTATATATTAAAACATCCCTTTTAATAACATGATTTCAAATTGACTTTAGGATGATTATCCACTATAAGTTGAATATTTTTCTTAAATAGGAAAATATGTAGATTTAAGGCATAACTAATAAGATCGTAAAAAAAATAAAATAATTTAACATACAAAATAACTTGAAATAATGGCATAGAGTCATTGAACACTATAAGAAATGGCATTGAGTTGGCAAATAAGATTGTTTAAACCTATATTGCTGAACTGGATGCAATAAATGAGTCTTTTGTCAACATTTTTCCTCATCATTTACACGCATATCATATTACCACAAGTTTTTGGAACTCAAATGGAAAAAAATGTAACTTTCAGTACAAAGAAATAAAGTTAAGATTGCATATCAGATAAAAACAGAATGAAGGATATCACATGTCTTCTGTTCACTAGACAATTCAATCTAACGAGATGTTTTTCTTAAGATTGAAGAACGCTCATTGTAATAGCAAGTAATAAGCTTGTAAGAAATTGTGAAACAGACTCAAAAGGATATGAAAGTTTGGTCAAATCAAATTTTGTACTAGGGGTTATGTCTACAGACCATATTTGAAATGGGTTTGTATTCAAAAGCTTAGTTGGTCAAATTTGCTACAGGCAATAGTACATAGAATATAGTGCAAAGAAATATAAAGCAAACCTAGAAACTTTATCAGACCAGGGGCTGGCATGATATGAAACTACTCTCAGCAAAGTAGAAAATAGTAATAGCATCTTGAGTGGACATAAGAACAAAACAAAACAAAACAAAAGACAACACTGAAAACATTCAATAGTCTCATGTCACAGGTGAAGAAAAGCAGTATAAGAGAGGTTATGTGACTTGCTCAGGGTCATACAAGTTGTAAAAAGAAGAACCAGGACTAGAACACAAGTGTTATGAGTCAAGTTCAGAGGTCTTTCTATTAGCTAAGATGAATCAATTCCTTTTAGTACTATATTTAGGTAAATAGTTCTTTAACGTATGAACCTAGATAAAATATGCCCTCAAATGTAAAACAATTTCATGTCAATTTGATAGGAAATCTGTAAGATCAATTCATGCGAATTGACACCTCTGCCCCAAGAGGCATTTTCTTTTAGTACATGTACATTGCAAAATATGGAATTTTAAATCAGATAAATATTATAATTGCTAAGGTTATATGACCTAGTTTTAGTTTTATTCAAAGACAGTATGTTTGCAAAATGTATAAATGAAATATTTGGAGAACATGAAAATACGTTATACTTTTTCAAGAATAAGCACATGGTCTTAAGTAGTACATGCAAAGGTAAGATGATAACATGCATATAAAAGTATGATTTGATCACTATGTAATAATGCCATTTTCAAAATGTGTTTCATTTAATTGTTCTATAATTGAAGCAAAGTAAGATTAGTTGCTTTATTGGTAGAATGATTATAGAAACCTGTGTAACATATATGTACCTTTAATCTCCCTCTTACTACAATACTGTTAAAAAGTCACTTCCAAATACAGGGTTAGGATATTAGCTCACACTGGATTTAGAGAAAAAATCCATAATAAATTCAGAATAAACAATCCATTTCTAAAGGAAATTTAGAATTTCAACTCAACATCTAACTTGCCTCTGATTGTTAAGAACCATTTAAATTTAGAAATATTTAGAAGTAACCTGATCTAATTATGAAATATATCAACGCAGTCCTTAGATATCCAGAGAGACCAATGACTTTGTTTTCTGACTGGAATGTGCAATTTCTAGCACCAAGTTAGCAGTTGGTAATAACACAGGTGAATTTGACAGTTCTGAACTGTTAGTATTGAGAAGATATTTGGAAAAATTGAAAATTGAGTAAAAGTGGCTGACTTGGACTTTATTTATAAAAGTATTAGTTGAATGTATGTGGTTATAGTGACTAAATTTGCAATAATGCAAACAGCACTTCGTAATCTAAAAAGAGTCAAGAAGGAAAAATCAAAAGGCAAATAGAAAAAAATGGACATAAAATAATTTGGGTAGGAAACTATAAAATATAGGGATTGAAATTATAAATTCTCTTACAAAAACATTAAAATAAATAGGCACTTCCCAAGAGCTAACTGCTGGTGTTATATTACTATTAGTCTTAAAAATAAACATTTGCCCAATACAAGTACATAAAAGGAGTTCAATAAATGTCTACAAAATAAATAACAAATTAAATCAAGATTTTAATTAATTATAGACAAAGATTCAAAATTGAGGATATTTTTTCATAGAATTTGTATCCAGATATGAAGATATAGATAAAATATATCTAAATACACATGATTTCTTCACAATTTGAAGTGTCAAATGTTTTATATTTAGGGTCTTTTATATTTTAATCCACAATGTTTCCAATGGTCTATCCAAGAATAAAGCATATGGATGTAAAATTTCTATCTAGCATATGCTTTTATAAAAAATATTCTAATTCATTAAAAGATAGTTCTCATCACCTTCCTTCTTATGAAAAAGTGCAGTTTCTCAGGTGTACGACTACTGACAATCTGGAAATACATACATACATACCTACATACCTACATACATACATATACTCGTGTATGTATATATGTACATATGACTTTTCATTTTGATAATTTAAATAAAATTTTTTATAGAAACATAATCAACCTTATTTAAGGAGCTATTCAAGCCATAGTACAGAGATGTCTCTATGAACAAAATTTTTATGATTTACTTAAAATCTAATGTGTATATAATATATAAAACATGGTATAAGAAGCATGATTTTGCATGCTTTTTTCCAGAAATAAATATGCACATCTCACTTAAGTGCTTGTTCAAGTATTATACCTCTATTCAAACTGATACAAATCATGGTATTTTCAATTCAAATATTTTGCTTTTTTTTTTAAAAAAGGATCCTTACAAATAAGTATTTTCTTAGCACAGTAACTAATCCATGAATCTTCAGATAAATACAGGATATTATAAGACCTTTAAATGTGTCATTTTATGATTTCAACTCTTAAACAAGCTTTTAATTATTTTTCTTAAGTTATTCTTTTGGGGTGATAAAGAAATAAACTTCTCCATGTTCATTGATAAAGATTCCTGGAAATATCATTAAAAAAGCAGAAGTAAATTTCCATTTGGCATAACTCAGGGAATTATTCACAAGTATAAATTTAAATACTTTCTACCAGGAAGATGTCAAATAAACTCAATATCGAGTTCTTTTTTTATTTTCACTTTGATTGAAACTTCATGAAATATCAGTTATTCTCTTTGTAACTGCAAAATAAAAATGCTATGGAATCTTGAAAGTCTGTTTTAACCACCAATGGTTTAATTCAATCTTTGTGGTAATCAGTATTGAATGCTCTGACACTCAGATGAAACAGGCAACATTAGCAAAATCTTTCTCCATCCTCAAAAATTAATACAAAAATTATCCAACTTAAAATGCAGAGCAGAGTTCTTTGCCTGCCTTTCATGAGTTAACTAGAATGACAAAAACAAGAGTGGGGATGAAATGGTTATGTTATGTTTCATACCCAAACAGACAATGTACTACATCAACCTCTTCCCTTCCCCTCATGTCACATTACTGAAGGGTGGTCCATGAATGAGTGACATCAAGTGGTTATTAGTCAAGAGGGAAAAAAAAAAGCTTTGCATTTGGAGTTGTATTGAATTTTTCTAACACATATATGTACACATATAGATATATATGGAAATAAAGCAGTGAATATCTGTTACAATTCAAGAAATATTGAAAAACTCATTAATTTGCAGGGTCATAGCAATATAAACATAGCAAAAGAAGTCAACATACATAGAGAACTTTTAATAGCATGAATGCCTGATCTGGAGGGACATTGATGGATGTTTTATCAAATACAATATTTTTTGGGTCATATAGAAGAAAGTAAAGTAATTCAATGATGATGTATTTAGTATATTATAAGTTTTTCTCTTTGAAAATAAGTTAATTAGAAATATCTAGTTTCTGATATTTTGTACCTGTTTAGGGGTTAATATTTAATTCTACATTTAAAATTGCTTCATTACCTTAAAATGTTTACATGTAACATTTCTGCAAGTTGGTCAAATGTGTTAATTCAGGGTCATATGAAAAATGTAAAAAATTAAATGAACCATGTAAATTGAGAACTTATTTTCTCTATTCATATTATTTTGCAGTTGCACAGCTCTTTGAGACCATCCATTGAGCTCAATCAATGAAGTAACCAGCTTTTAACATTTCAGAGAAACGGCAGTCATCTTGCTCTTCATCTTCCATTCATCCCCAAGAAAGGAAATGTTAGCATTATTTAATACAAAAATGTGATACTGTGGCCTTCATATTAGAAGGAAAATAAACCCTGAAGTGTTGGTGCAGTTACATGTATAATTAAAGCTAATCTGACTCATTTTTGCCTATACTTCATCAGATAATTAATATTTTTGTTTTTTTTTTCTTTTTTTTTAGAGTGTGGGGGAGGGCCAAATGTTAGAAAGAGTGACAAGAACTGAGTTATCTGCTTAATTACCTCAATTTTTCATGTGGTATGTATCTGGCCTGAATGAAAAGACCTGATTCTGATATCAGAGCTTGAACCTGAAGAGAATAAATGTAAATGTATTTTTAGACATGGACAAATGGGTACTATTTTTAAATGAATCCTGTTTAATTCATAACCTTAGTCAATAGTTTATTAGCTCCAAAGGGCTTCTGTAAATTAGCATATAACCCACTTAAAGTGGAACCAGAACATTATTCCTTTCTCTTGGTTAATTTAAGTATCTGCATTATAATAATGCTAAGATAAAATAGAGAATGGACTTTTTATTGAATCATACATCTGAGTCTCTGTTTCAGAGGGAAACATAAGATATTAAACAGTAGAAAGTAAAATTTTCTCTTGTACCTACATTTTAATTGATGTGCAACACAACAATTTACTATTATATTTTAAAACTCTGGGGACATTAGTGACAAGGCTTCATGATTCGTTCTTGAACTATTAGCATCAACAAATATTAATATGGAGTATCAAAAATCAAACCTTCCTAGGAACTACCCTTAATAAATGCTTTTTGAGTGACTTACTCAAAGCTATTACATATAATATTGTATCTGTTCTGTAATTAACTTATTACATTATAAAATGAATAGAAATCAACAAAAGTTAATCTTTCATGTATTCCATATTCTATTGATAGCCAATTCCTAGTTCTTTACTGCTGTTATTTTCTTGAAAGATGTAGTTCTGCTCTGCCCTTACTTTCTGTCTGGGCATTGAAATACATATGCGTATATATGTATGTATGTGTACATATATACACATATATACATGCCTGCATATATATATATGTATATTTATATGAGCATACATATGTGGAGAGAGAGAAGTATAAGATATAGAATAGGTGCTCTTTCACCATTAATATACTGGATAATTTCATAATTAAAAATTTTGGAAACCTTAGAAAATATAATGTTAGGTATTGGTAGGGACAGAAATGGTTCCTTTAAAGAGAAAATCAAGAGAGAAATGCTAAACAGTCAAACTTGACCGAAACAGACTCTTACCAATACCACAACATTCGAAAAATATAGGAAGATTAAATTTACATAACATTCTTTCAAAATTCTTTTATTTTTTCGTCCACTCTTATCATGTGTTTCCTGTCATCCTTATTTCTGTATTGCAATGTATATATACACATATATGTATATATATATATATATATACATACATACACATATAAATATACAAATGTATGCTTTTAAACAAAGCTTAGTTTTGTTGAGAATCTTCTTTTCCTGTTCCATCCAATCTTTCACAGAACTTTACAGTATTTCAGGATAATGAAAGAGTAAGGGATTTTGATTTGTACCTTTTATTTAAAAGGAAAAGAAAGACTACACACATTTCCATTATGATACCAAATAATATTGTTCATTGTTTTTTTCCTAATAATGAATTAAATATTGAGTAGACAGATGAGGAGGAAGAATTTCTTTTCATGATCTTAGCACAAATCCTACACCTCCCCCTTGTAAAAAAATGTATACAAAGGAAAATACTTTAAAAATAAATGAAAGAAATATGGGGGTATACTGATATTAAAAGAGGTAGTATGAGGTTTCTGTTTGTGTTTTTGTTTTTGAATTAGGAAACTGGAAAGCTGTTCATTTGTTTTATTTTTATTTTTCCTCAGGGAGCATGTGACCACTCATTTATTCTAAATTCAATCAGATGCTGAAAATTTACTCACTGGTGGATGCTGCCTCTTTGTGGCAAGATGCCATGTAAAGTGCTTCTTGCACAGTTAAGTTCATGGACTACCCTTGATCTTTTGATATATTCCTTTCAAGGTTATTGGTTACTGAGAGAGCCACCAAAAACTGAATGAAATCTACAGACCTTTACAATCCAAATTATTTCCAACAAGCAGGTTAAGCCCTATAAGACAAAGACCAATGTACCGGCCAAACCTTGTCCCAAGGTGAATAGATAGCATATATGTAGCCACCTGTATTTTGAACATTTGAGAGGGAAGTTCAAACTCAGTCACAAAACTCATTATATAACCTTTGAATAAAAATTTATATAATTTGAAATATGGACATAATAGCAAACCAATGACTGAATAAGAAAAACCAATCACGATAGCCTACATATTTGAGTGAAACTTGTGTAAAGCAATATTACTTACCCTGCTCCATGTATTAAACGAACACTTCAGAATGGAAACAAAATACAAACTTGAAATTTCACTAATAAGCATATTAGTGACACATTTAGAAATTTCTAGGTCTCTCAATCACAAAACTGTTCATTATAGTGTATTAACTTTCCATAAGTATGCAAAGAATTCTTTAAATTGGGCCTAGTGGATTAGCTCCTATCCCTTCCATCTTGATTTAAATTGGAGATTCATTTCTCTATGGGTCATATATTTTGAACTTCAGGAAATTATTACTTCATATCCTCACATTTGAAATAATTATCAAGTATGTATTTATAAACAATTAAATATTTCATGTGCTGAGATACATATGAGACGCCATCTTACATTGATCTTATCTTTATGGTAATCAATTATCATTGCCTGCTGCCCAAAGGGTTAAAAATATAATATAAATTTGCACAATCTATCATTTGGTCTTCCAAGGTGCCAGTCTACAAATGGATCTGTAAAAGTTGAATTGAATTTGCCTAAACAATCAGAAATTCACTACAGTACTAGTCAAATTATTATATTTTGGTTGGTCAAATGAAAAGAGAGGCCTTTTTTCTCTCTCACTTGAAAACTACAATTTCCATATATCCCTCACTAGTTAGTCCAAATTTCCTTAATAGGAAATGCTTTAATTTGTTGGAAAAAGTAACAGTTATTATTCTTATTGTTATTTTTATGCAGACCCAATTGCGTGGATTGGATTGTCTTTTAAGATTTAGTCATTACTACTGGAAATTTGAGAATTAGAATGCCCTCCGGATACCACTTTAGCTTTGGAAATAAAGCTCTAAACAAATCATAGACTAAAATAGCAAAGGAAAGAGAAATGGGAATGTGCATATAAAAATAGGTGCTACAATAAAATATTTTTATATTTCATCAATAAGTTATTTTGACTAACCAGTTATGGATCATATAGCTCTGCACTCTTTAATGTTTTTTCCACATCTATGCTGATCCTTTTCAAGGTCATAATACTTTTTTTTTTAATTCAAATGTCCAGAAAGCATACAAACACATCCTTTAAAAAAAAAGAAAAGAAAAGAAATCTTGTATTAAAGTCGGGGTGTGCTAATCTCTCTCCACAAAAGCCATTTATACCCACCCATGGCTTAAAAGGGGAGGGAATGAAGGATCAGAGGAGGAAAGGAGGAATCTGTGCCCTTCAATCTTTGAAAAACAGAAGTATTCCCCACCACCAAAAAACTTCATTGACCTTTAAATGTCACCTGAAAAAATGACCCTCCATACAGCTCCTCTTCCCTCTACTGACACAAGAGCAAGAGTTGTGCCCAGCTTACACAAAGGTTTCCTAATTGTAAAAATAAAATGAAATTGCACACCCTTTCAGTATCATTCGCCGAAGCTGAAAATCCTGTGCCAAGGCACTTCACCCTAAACGTTGAAACAACACAATTAATCAAACCGGTTCATCACGTGTTTGCTTGTTCTTGTGTTTGTTTTAAATACAAATGCTCTATGGGGAGTTTGCTTGCCTTTAGAACTGACTAAAAGTGGTCTGTTTTTCCAGCACTTCGAGGTAGTCCGGCTCAACGTTTAGTTTTGCTTTTAATTCCAGGTACTCATTCCTGTTGGGTTCTACATAGACAGTACTGGGGGGACTATAGAGCACCGTTTCCCGGAGCCTGCTGTCCCCTGCCCCAGAGTGCAAGTACTGATGGGGGCGCCTAAGGTCATAGTTGGGGGAGAAAGTATAGGCAGCAGGGCTGCAAGGGAATTTAGGATATTCCGGGAGACTACTGCCAGCCGTGGTGGCTGAGCAATGTTTATCGGGTTCTAAAATGCCTCTGTAAAAGCGATCAGCGTCTTGCATTGGTGACAGCAGCTCCTCCCTCGGCTCAATCGTGCTGACACTGTAGGCGGGGCTCCGCAGGTGGTGGCTTTCCCGCCTCTCCTCTTCTCCCTGCTGTAGCTGCAGCTGCTGCTGTGGCTGCTGCTGCTGCTGCTGCTGAGGCTGCTGTGGCTGCTGCTGCTGCTGCTGTGGCTGCAGATGGTGATTACTGCTATAGGTGACCTTGAGCTCGTGCAGATCTTTGTAATCCTCCACCGAATTGCCCTCCCGGGACCGGTAGATTGGGTTTTTGCACATATGGCCCAGTGGGTGGGGGATATATTCATATACGTGGCCAGCGGGGGTTTTCACTTTAGGGAGGGTTGGGCCCCTATGGTGAGTATGCGAATGGTGGTGGCTGCTGCCCCCGCTGCTACTGTACACACTGTACTGCATATTGAACGAGCTTACGTCGGAGTTGTTGGTGCTAGTGTGATCGCTCTGGTTCTTCTTTCTCCTTTTCATCACCAGAACAAAAAGCCCAGCGGCCACAAAAACTGACATGATGAAGACAAGCAGCAAGCTAAGGATCAGCACAGACAAGGGGACTGAAGAGGCGCTGTTGCCAGAACCACCCCCCGCAGTGGCGCCCGTGCTGTTGAATCTGACTGTTGAGGGCAAAGAGGTGGTTCGTGGTGGGATCTGTATGGAGGACGGAGTGGGTGTAGAAACCACCACATCGGAATAGTCTGGACACAAAAGCTCCGACTTAATAGACCTCATATCAGTCTCCTCGAACTTCTTGGGGGCTTTGCAAATGACGTCATCCACAAGTACCCCCACTTTGAGCTGCTCCACCCACAACTTCATGCCCACCACGTCACAAGTGCAATCCCAAGGGTTGTCATTCAAGTCGATCTGAATAAGAGATTTCAGCTGATCCAACACTCCACTCACAGGCAGAGAAGAAAAGTAATTGCTCCTTAGATTTAGCCTGAGCAGCGTGAGGCCAGAAAAAATGCCCCCTGGCAAGGCCTGCAAGAGGTTGTTGTTTAAAAACAAAAGCTGTAGGTTAGGGACTGTGTCAAAGGTCCCAGCTTGGATCTCCCGGATAATATTGTATTGGAGGAAGAGATACTGCAAGCTCTGTAGGCCATAGAACAGCTCAGGGCTCAGGCGTTCAATCTGGTTGCCATTAAGATAGAGTCGTCGCAGATTGGTTAGATCCCCAAACGCACGGTCCTGGATCACTGAGATGCGATTGTTTCCAAGGTGCAGCAGGTCAAGCCCTGTAGCCTCCAGAAAATCCGTCCTACGCACAACTGTGATGTAGTTCTCTGTCAAATACATCTTCTTAGGGTTGTAGGGCTTGGGTTGAAGCTCCGAGATGCTTTCTATCTTCCTCTCCTGGCAGTTGACATTGAGGCCCAAGTCAGAAATCTGCAGATTGCAAGAGCACGCAGTAGGACACTCCAAAGGCACCGGCGATTTAGTTTGGTAGGCGATGCTGGGGCCATAGTTGCTGTAGGCCAAGTCCTTAGAGGGCTGGCGAGAGGTGGGGCGCACCCTGGGTTTGTTGGGTTGGCGGGTCCCTTTAGGGGGCTTCAGAGAAGGCTTGTAAACAGCGGAGGAAGAAGTGGCCACGGAATTTACCGATGCTGGGGTCGTATGTAAATACGCCGTAGTGCTCAAGGGAGTCTGGGGTCTCATTTCATAGTCCGAGATGAGTTTCCTTGGGCAAAGCTCCTGCTTGGACACTTCGTCCAAGTCCCGCCCATGTAACCGGAAAGGCGTCTCACAAACCACATCCCCTACCAAGGCAGAGTAGGAAATGCTGTCCAGCCAATCCTTTAGTGAGATCAACTCACAAGAGCAGTTCCAGGGATTTTCTTCTAGCTGTAATTCCACAACTTTATCCATGTGCTGCAAGAGCCCTATGTAGGGCAGAAGTTTCAGCCGGTTGCCCCTAAGGTCTAGATGCGTTAAGGGCACAAAACGGAAAAGGTTGTTGGGTAAACTCGACAAGAGGTTGTCATTGAGGATCAACACCTGCAGCAAGTGCAGTTTGCCAAAAGCATTAGGTTCGATGGCGCTGATGTAATTGTAATCGACTTGTAGATACTCCAGACTCTCCAATCCGAGGAAAGTGTCGTCCCTTAGTAATTCCAGTTTATTATTATTCAGATGCAGTCGCCTTAAACCTCGAAGCCCATGAAATGCCCCTGTCTCAATATCCTGGATGACATTGCTCCCTAGATGTAAAATTGAAGCCCCAGTGTAATTGACAAACTCATTGGGGTAGAGACGGTTCAAAAGGTTGCCAGACAACAAGAGGTGATAGACTGGAAAGCGTGGAGGGCTGATTTCTGCAAGGCTGATGATACCCCTGTTTTCACAGCTTACTGTTAAGATCCCGTCCTTCTCCTCACAAGGACATGCATTGTCACAAATTTCCCCATAATAATCGATGGTTTCTGCACACGAAAAGACGAGAGATGTTACAGCAAACGCTATAGTCTGCAGCATCCAGATATGCATTTTTCTGTTGAGGTCCTGTTCCAAAGTTAATGTGGAGCAGCAAGGGTACATTTTACCTCCTGTAAGGAAAACAAAAGAAAACAACAGAATATGACCAAACATTTTTAAGCAGGAGTGTTAGTCTTTTATTTATTACATGTATTTTTCTCTACACTATGGGAAAAGAAGGTTGTTCATATGGGGTCCTCTTATTTTTTTTTCTTTTTGGTCTATATTTATTGTTGTTAAAAAGTAGGAAGATGTAGAAGCTCATCTAAATTCCTCAGACTTCGTAAAACTGACTGTCAATGATTAAAGGGCTGATTTGCAAATCTGGGTGACTTAAAGATATCTTTACAAATACAAGGTCATATTAGATACTGTCCCATTTCAGGATTTTATCCTTCCTTCCCCCCTCTCAATCCCCCAAGATCAACTCATAAATATACATAAAATGGCTGTCAGTTCAGTTTCATGGTTGTAATTTAGGAGAAAAATAGCACCATTTCATGAGGTTTCCCACCTCACCTATTACCCAGTCCTCTTTCTTTTTCAGAACCTCTTCAGTGAACAGCGCACGTTAAGGTCTTTCCCCCCCACCTCTTTTTTTTTTTTTTTTCCCTCCTCGGAGAAGTAAAAGTGCTACATACAGTACTTAAGTTATTTTAGACATTTGCTGAAAATGTCTGTGTGGGAGCCCCAAGGATACTTCTTAAAAGACCAAAGGAAAAAAAAAGTAAGTTAATGCAGCAGAATAATCCCTGATCAGCTCTTAAATCAGTTAATGTCTTACAGAGCTTCGAGTCTGTAAGGGAGGTGTGTGTGTGTGTGTGTGTGTGTGTGTGTGTGTGTGTGTATGGATAGATACATACATATACATACACAGAGATTCATTTCTATATTAGACTTTTCCAAAAATGATATTAAGTATATCTACCTTCTAATTGCCTGTACCACTTAACTGTAGTTCTCTGGGAGTGCTTACTGTCTACTTTCTATCTTTGATCATGATAGCAAGTTACCAAATTGAGGCTTTTAAGTACAGAAATAGTTCCAAATGATGGAATGACTATAAAAGACTAAGAAAAGATTTCCGCAATTCTTGAACACCTATAGATGCCTAGAATTAAAGAGAACATGCTAATCACTCATTTAGAATCTGCCCAAACAAGAAAATCTCTAGGATTGTCACCAAAGCCTCAGCCCTATCTGACAACGTTTACTTTCAATGTTTATTAAAACCTAGCTTGATAGCAGGAGAGAGATCTAAATGGATCTCATGGAAATACCTCCTTACCAACATTCCGCGCATTGGAGTTGCTTATTATAAAGCACCGATAGCTTTCAGTGATCTTCATCCTTCAAGGGAGAAGACACCTGAGCAGATTAAAAGCCAAACTAGAAAGAAGAAAAAGAAGAAAACTACCCAGTGACCTATGTCAGTGACTTAATACCCGAATTTCATCTAGCCAGAAACAAATCCGATTTCCTCCTCTTCCCCCCCACCCCAACCCTTACTGTCTCCTTGACGCTTCCTCCTACTTTCTACTTGTGGATGTGAAAAACACGGGGAAAAAGGAAGAACATAGAGAGGAATGTCTATGTATTCTTGCATTGGTTCGGTTGTTGGGGGAAGAGAAATAACGCATTTTTATTCCCCCCACCCTAAAATATTATGTTCTTGAAAAAAGGCTGGTTTTCTCTGGCCAACCTTGCCATAGCCTCAATACTTATAAGTGAAGTCTGATGTCCAGAATACCCCCCCCGAAACCAAATCTCCTTACTGCAAAGGGATTTCCGTGACACGGATCCATAGCTGTATACCTAACACGTTGTACACGTTAGAAGGAACTCTTGAATTTATATATAAATGTGCAAATATACATACATATACATTTATGTGTATTCAGACAGACGTTTGAAGATGTACATGATATTGTACATTTCAAGTATTCAATAGCTCCGAATCACAAAAGGCAAACAGCTTCACTGCTAAAGGCACAGGCATCCTCCATAAAAGCAAAACATTTACCTTGAAATTTCTTTTCTCCGCTCCATCAAATCCATTCATCCATTCAGCGGGTATTTGCTCCCCTCCCCCCCCCCATCTCCTTGCCCTCCCCAACTCTTTCCACTCCCTCTCCTCCCCCTCCTTAAAAAAAAAAAAAATCATTGCAAAATATGCCCGACCAGTATTAAACTCTCAGACATTTACAACTTCAATTCGAAAACGACTAGTAAGGATCTAGGAGCTTTCCTAACCTCGTCACAACCACCTTCCTTGTAAGGAGATAAAAAAATAAAGAACATAAAGTTGAATGTGATCTTGAAGGCTAAAAATCCGGCCAGGGAACGAACCTTGGTTTAAATGCCCCTGTGTGCTGCTATTTCTCTGATCTGAGAGATTTACATTGTTCTTTTTAATTGGGGGTGGAGGTGGAGGGAGGTAATGTATTTGGTTTTCCCCCAAAGAGTTCAGACCCTGGATTACCGCACTGCATATCTTGCACTAAAGAGCTTTCAGTCCCGCCGACAGCAGCAGCGGAAACCCTGGCCGGACACTACTACCCAACTGAACAGCAGCAGCAGCAGCAGCAGTAGCAGCAGCAGCAGCAGCCCGGGCAGCAGCACCCAGAGTTACAGGGAGAGAGATTCCTCCCCTACTCCCACCCCTCCCCCGCCTCCACCCCCGCCCCAAAGAAAAGAAAGGAAGAAGGAAAGGGGGATGGGAGAGGAGGATGAGATACCTCCCCCCCCCCCAAAAAAAGCAGTCTTTAAAAAAAAAAAGTAAACCTTGTACTTACTCATTCTTATATCTCCAGGGCCCAACCATCGTAGCCACCCTTAAAAATGTCTATTTGGGGTGTGTGCTGCTTGTGTGCAGCCGAGGCAAAGACCAGTGGAGGCAAGCAATGCAGTTGGGGAGGTTGGATAAGAAATGCACACAAACACCACCACACACAAGGAGCCTCCACGGCAGCTGCCAACACCACCACAGCCACCGCCACCGCCACCACCACCACCACCGCTGCCGCCGCCGCCACCGCCACCACCACTACTGCCACCGCCACACACACACATCGACGGAGGCGGAGGTCCAAGGGGCTCCCGGAGCTGCTCTTCTCGGCGCTCTCCCCGGTACCAGGGAAAAGAGAGGGGGAGGGGGAAAAGGAGAGGGAGAGCGAGGGGCGATCGAGAGAGACTGGAGAGAAGGGGGGGAGGGCGAGCCGGAGAGAAACCGTGAGGGAGGGGCAAGGCAAGGAGAGAGTGTGGGAGGGGGGCGAAGGGAGGAGAGAGGGCTGCACAGGCAGCCTTTCGCTGACAACGTGACGGTCAGCTTCACTAAGCACTTCACACACACACACACACACACACACTCTCTCTCTCTCTCTCTCTCTCTCTCTCTCTCTCTCTCTCTCTCTCTCTCTCTCAAAAACCCCTCTACACAACAGCCTCCTTGATAATGGACAGCTCCTGTTCTCCGCGTTCCTTACACGCAAACCCTCCTGGTACTCACACTTTCCATTGAAATAGGCATCAACTTTCTCCCTAACCGCAGCTGCCACACGTTCAAGCCTCCTCCTCTGGTTTCTTTGCAAAAGGGGGAAAAAATACAGACTCCGACCTCGTTTCCTTCTCTTCCTCCCCTCCCCCTCCCCGTTCCTCTTTTTTTTTTTTTTCTTCTTCACACCATTTCCCTCTGGTCAGTCACACTCGCCCAGGGACTGGCTAGAGGGAGAGAAAAGTAACGGTGTCCTTTCATGGTTCTCCGCTTCTTCTTGCAGCGCACACTGTACATGGTAGTGAGGGGGAGAGGGAGAGGATGGCACTGGTCGCCTTCGGTGGCGGCGGCGGCACTGGAGGCAGCAGATCCTCCTCCTCCTCTTGCCGATGCTGCTGCTGCTTTCTCTTCCCCAGATGCCACAGCTGACGACTCCAAGCTCCAGGGTCCAGCGGTGGTGGTGGCGGCTACCGCTGCCACCGCTGCTACCCCTGCCGCCGCGGCTGTTCTCGCTGCACCCACTGCCTCTCGGGTTGTTGCAGCCTCTTTTCCCGATCAGTATTTGGGTGACTCGGACATCTACTGCTTTTTCTTTTCATCCCGGGCAGGAGTTGTGCAGGAGAAAAAGAGCGCCTTTCAAGATTCACGCTTTAGATTCATCTTATTCTCCTCTTTTATTGGAGCTTTCTTTCTCTATCCGATGTCCTTTGGGGTCTCGAGGACGAGCAAAGCGACGTTGTGTGCCCGTCGCTGCGCAAAAGTCCGAGAAAGTCCTGTTCTCTAGCCGCGTCGCAAAGGAGGAGGCTGCAGCGTAAGCGATTCCAATATCTTCTAAGCCTTTTCACCAAGAGCCAGCGTAGGGCCAGTCTAATTCACTTGTTTATTATGGAGCGCAGTTCTAGCCAGGCTGCTGCAGACGTGCTGGAGCTGGGGAAGAGCAATGGCGCTCTGTGACCAATAGATGGGAGTATAGGGCGACAGATCGCCTTAGGCTGCACTGCAAACTGTGAAGCCAAAGCTTCCGTGGGTATCATATTTGTGAGGAGGCGATGAGCCTTGGAGAAAATGTGCACAACACAAGCGTGGGACTGTACAGACTACCTAAAGGAGGGAGGAGTGGAAATAATGCCGACAGTGTAAGAGTTGGTGATATTCAGGAACAGGCAATGCAGTGCCATGTTGATTGCCTTTCTTTCCTCCATTTAGAACTGTAGCTCACGTCCTGAACAGTGTAAAAGAAAATAAGAAAAGGTGTTGGGGGAAGAGGGGAGGAAGAGGGTATATACAGTTCTTTCTAGCTGACAAGAGTAACTTAAGGATTAAAAAAAAAAGAATTGTAGGCTTTTTTTCCCCTTTTCTGGGTAACATAAAATAATTTTGCCATTTTGAATGATATCCAGACATATGCATGTGTATACACATGGAGACATATTAAAAAAAATAAAACAAAACGAAAAGCCCATAAATGAATGTACGGAGAGGGAATTTCCTTGAAGAGTTACCTGCTAAATACCATTACTCTCAGCTCCACGGTAAGTAGTTTTGAATAAATGAAAGTTTCATGACCCTTTCATAACCCATGAGACCCTTACCTCCCCTCCCCCTTCCCAAACCTATCTCACCGAAGGCAGTTAAATTAACATTATATAGCTTGGGCATAACAGTTTAGTGTCTTTTGTGGTTGTGTTTAGGAAGTATAGATTATAAATTGACTATGATAAATGATAATCCTGATTTAGAACATACTGGCTGCATATTTTCTTGTATGGTTAAGTTGAATAGTTTAGTCAGGAGAAATAAATCTACACTTATTTTATTATGGTAGTGTGATTTTACCTAATGCCACCTTTGGATCATGCCTGATGCAATATTAACTGTGGAAAATCGAGTCTTATATTAATCTCATACTGTCATATATCTGAGCATACTGTATGCGGGTAGGTGGGCACATTTATCTCTTTATGCTGAGGTGTCACACTGTTGATTAGGATTTTCTCTATGGAGGCTTTTGTTTCACCCAGGAGCATTTCACCTGGGCTGGGCTGAAATTTAGTGTGAGAGATAAAACCCCTGGATTAAAAAAGACAAGGAGGAAAAAAGATTGCAACAAATTAGTAATCATCAGATATGACAGTTAAGGGGAGAATGTCACATCAATATAAGTTCTAGTTAAACTAACAAGGAACTTTCCCGTTTCCCTGTAAGCATTTGGCCCAAGGATACACATCAGGAGTTTACACTAAATATTTATGCAAGCATTCCTGTCATCAACTAAAGTGCTTTATACTTTCTCATTAACACCTGATCATTAAAATTGTTCAACAGGTTTAAAAGTAATTAAGTACTTTAAAAATAAAATAAATATTGTCAGGCCATTTTACTAAACCTGATTAATTTTCACAACAAATAATTTTAACATATATTTAGAAATTTTATAAAAACTTGGTTATCAATATTGGTACATAAACTAAAATGATCTTTATTAAGGATGATCAAGTTTCTTAGTCTGATAAAGTAGCTTATTCAATGATACAGAGGTTTTCAAGTTACATAAAACATAATTATGCCAATTAGTTACAAATCATGTTATTAAACCAGAATGATTGCATTTATGATAAAATATTTGCCTCCATTTGAAAATTGATGATCTTTAAAAATATGAAGCCATTTTATTCGATTCAATTAAAATGTTAAATTATTATCATCATAAGGCTGGCCACAAGGTAATTGTTGTTGTTGTTGTTGCTGTTGTCATTGTTGTTGTTTGAGAGGGGCAGTAATTCATAAAACTATTTATTGACATAAGGAAATTATAATCTGTGTGGGTGGAGGGAATAACTGAGATGAAATCATAGTGTAGAATGGAAATGTATACAACTAAAAATGGAATTTAAATATGTTTTTTGAGTATTTAGTGAGAGATAGTAGTTAAGCCAAATTCCAGGTTGTCTTTTATGTGTCAACTAAATATATGCTAATAACTTTCTAGTCCGTAGCCTACTTGCCAGGTATTAAATGAGAAGTCAATCTTACCTGTCACCACTAGGTGTCTCTACATGTCCCTTTACAGGAAACTGCTATATAAGGAAAAGACTAAGCACCAAAGGAGGCTATTACAGGAGGAGGGGGAAGGAAGATAACATCAAAGGAATAAGGAAAAACCTCATTAATAATCTGTAAAGTCCTATTTGACTTTGACCCTTGAATGTGGCAGAGGGAAGAGAAACAACAAATGTGTTATGTAATAGTTTTCATTGCATTCTGAGCCTAGCATTTTTCAATATGTATTCAAATAATCATTCTTTAAATCTTCAGTATAGTATGCAGCACAGACACATCACATACACATTCAATGATATGCACACACACAGAAGTATGCAAAGTCCACAAACATTTTTGAAGCAGAAAATGTTAAGGAAATAAACTTCTTACCCCAAGAAATTGTCAATAATGCCAAATAAATAGGTATTTTATGTTAGGGGATGATGAATATTTGTTACTGGGAGGTGGACTTTTCTGTACAAATGATTACGATTGAGAATTTCTCATTCATTTTGTGGTTAGTTATCTCTCTAGTCAGCATAAATAAATCACATGGATACAAAATCTTTTGGCAAAAATTAGTGCAACATGTGGCCTTCCTTTGACCTTTGAATATCCCAATGCAAATTCAAGCAACAGCTAAGATATCGATCATCTAGAATTTATAATACGTGATAAGATGACAACAATATAAATATAATGTGTTTTCATTTTGATATGTGGACGTATTGCCATGGCATCCCTAAGTACTTAGACTAAGGAGAGGAATCTTTATATGAAATGTATTAGTTAAATGATCTCCTTCATACTGCTAATTATATAATTTTCATATGCCATATGATCTGTCTCTTTGCCTTTGTAATAACGAACAATTGAAAACATAGGTTTTTGTCAAGCTTGGTAATCTAACATTTATATTGATGAGGGGATGGGAATGGTGAAGTAACAGGCTGGTATTTGGTCATTATTGATGAAAGCATGTTAGTCTTTGATCAGAATTAGAAACCAATGTTGAAACACAGCTTGCAAATATTCCTTAATTTTCATATTCATAAGCTTAATTAGTGAATCGGGATCAAATTTTAACTGTTCTAATTTTTAATAGGTGAACTATGAGAATGGTAATTGCTAAGGTTTTGTACCATTTGATATTTACTTATTATAATTTACTTCATAGAAAAACCAAATGATACCATTAAATAACAACAAAAAACAAATTTTATGAAGTGGAAAATTGCTTTTCTGTTTTCTATCAGTAGTAAACAAAAATCTCTCCAATACAGTAGAAACATGAGTCATTTTTTCTGTGATTGTGCCTCTGTATGGTTAATAAAATGACCAATGACACACCAAGGCCATTCAGCAGGTTTTCCATGACTAGTCTACCCATTCTGCAATTGTCACAGACCTCCCCGATCATTATAAGATATGAATTAACTATTAAAATGATGAATGTTAAGCCAAATTAACTTTTTTTCATGTTCTTGTAGATATAATCAACAGTTTTAATTAGAGTTATACCCTTGACGCTTACAGCTTATAGATGTAAAATCATAAGAGAGAGGAAAAAGGCTACTTTGCTTGCTAACTACCTAATCTTCAAAAATATTTGCTGATTATGAATTTATTCTTTTGAAGAATAATGCAGTAGGTGACCTACATAAGTTTTTAAAGAATTGGTTATTTCATTCAGGTATATTTCTTTCACTGACAGATTAAAACCACTCTACGACTTTGTAGACAATCTTTTTGAGTTGCTGTGGCTGAAAATCTTCATCTCTTATAGCAAGTTTTCTGGTGATGAGCATCTCTGAAGTTAGCCTGTGACAGCACATGGAAGAGTTGTCATCACTAGTTCTTTCTAGCTCAGACCTAAGGGAGCTTTCATTTGATGGCAAAATTCAGGATCTCTGGGACAAAAAACTTCCTCATCCAGTGACCAAATTGGAAAACCGACAGAAACAAAAAAGAAAGATAGTCCTTGCCCTCAAGGGTTTACATTATAATAGAGAAGGCAACATATTAAAGGAACCTGAAAAGGGGACATCAGAAGGAAGGTATCCAGCTTAGGGGCATGACTGCTAAGTCCAGGGGAGTGTAGTCTGGTTGGAAATTGAAACGGTTGGACTCGTTGTCCTTCTAAAATGGAGGCTTTGGGAAGACCTTTCTACCCTTCAATAAGAGGGAGAGGCTTCAAAGGCAGAAGTGCACATTATTCTGAGTTGACCATTCGGGGCCAGAAATGCTAATAAAATCACTAAACGTTTATTAAGTCCCTACTATATACCTGGTAATGTGTGCAAAGTGCTAGGAATACAAAAAGGAGCAAAAAGCAGTCCCTGCCCTCATGAAGCTTACAATCTAATGAGGAAGACAACACACACAGAGCAAACAACATACAGGGTAATTAGGAGATAATCAACAGAGGGAAGACACTGGAATTAATAAGAATTGAAAAGGCTTCCTGTAGAAGGTGGAATTTTAGTTTCTTTGATGGGACTTAAAGGAAGCCAGGGAGGCCAATAGGCATAGCAGAAGAGGGAGACCATTCTAGGCATGAGGGATCAACAGGAAAAAATTCCCTGAGCTGCAAGATGGAAGTGTCTGTGCAATGTCCAGGAGGCCATTGTTATTGGATGGAAGAGTATGTGATGAACAGGGTGAAGAGGTTTCTGAGGCATGTTAGAAAAGTAGAAAATAGTGCAGTATTATGTGAAACAGTAACAACAAAAAAGCAATCTCTGGCATATGCACATTCTTTCATACTTTGCATGTTAATGAAATCATTTAAGCGCTACACAGAATATATGCTTGAGAAAAATTTGTTAAATTGAATTCAGCTTAATACCAGATTGATAATAATAATAATAATGATAAGTATTATTATTATTGTGGTGCAATTGTAGTAGACTGATTGGACAGGCTTACTGCTTTAACTAAGATTGTTCACCTTCCCTCACAGGACTACTTGATGGTTCCCTTTCTTTCATCTCATATTTAATCAATCACCAAGACTTGTTGATTCTTTCTTCTATTATTTGTATCTATTATTTCTTTTTCATTTCTCCTTCTGCCACCTTTGTCTGTGCCTGTATTACCTCATTCCAAGTTGACAATAATATTGAATTTTAAATTTTCCCTGTGTCCTGTTTCATATAACATTACTAAATGTTCAACCAACTACTTTGGAGACATACCATTTAGATTTCTGTTGACATCCTAACTTCAATGTGTCCAAAATAGAACGTATTATTCTGTCCCTTAAATTCACTATTTCTCCAAGCATCCTAACTTTGAGAAGATTGTAATAATACCTTCTTAGAGGTAGCTAGATGGCACATGGATAGAGCATTGGGTGGGCCTGCATTCAGGAATACCTGAGTTCAAATCCACTTTCAGACTAGCTGTGTGATCCCAGGCAAGTCATCTTACTGCCATCTGCCTCAGTTTCCTCCACTGTAAGATGTAGATAATAATAGCACCTCCCTTCCAGGGTTGTTGTGAGGATCAAATTAGATAGTATTTGTACAGTGCTTAGCACAGTTTTGGTACATAGTAGCCACTTAATTAATGCTTGTTCTCATCCCAACCTCATCACCCAAGTTTCCTTTATCAGGGAAATTCTTTTCTCCTTTTAATTGACTTTAATCCTCCCTCCCCCAACCTATAATGTTTCATGTCTGTCTCCTCTCTGTTACTATGTCATAGATTGATTTTGCTTTCTCCCTTCTTCAGTGAATGTTCTATACATCTTATGGGTTAATGCTTCAAAGACAAGAAATCTGACTGTGTCACTCCTACTCAAAATCTTTCAGTGATTATTGGTATGGTAAAATATAAACTTCTCCACCTGGTACTTAAAGCTTGCCACAATCAAGTTCCTATGTACCTTTTCAAAATTATTGAATATTAATTTCCTTCATATGCTCTGGATTCTTATCAATCCGGTCTGCTACCTGTTCCCTACACTTAACATGCTACCTCACAGCTCTTTGTATTTGCATGTCATTAAAAATGCATGTAGTATGTTCCCTATTAATCTCCATCAGATTTTTAATTTTCCATCAAGGCACAGCTCTCATGCTATTCTGTTTGGCTCAGTAGTTCTTTCTCCCACTAAAAATTATCTTTAATTTACTTATCTGTATCCCCCACTATGTAACCTATTTAAGGACAAAGAGTGCATTTGTTCATTTGTTTGCTTTGTAGTTAGTAGATTACCTTGCATATAGTAGGTGCTTAATAATATTTGTTCAATTTAAGGAATGCATCTTCCTATATGTAACAACAATGCTATTTGCTGCTACTGTGGCTGCGTAAGGGCAATAACACCAGCATACAGGAGGGCTGCCAGCACAGGTTCTTTGATCTGCTTTTCTAAGGAAAGCAATTTGAAGGAATTTACAATATCACTTTAATTAAACATACATATATCATTCCCTTAGTTCAGGGGAAAATGTCAGCACCCTGAACTTTAGAGCAAATACAAAGAGAAATTACAAAAAAGAAAACATTAACAGTTCCACAGACAGGCTTCTATCCAACCATAGCATAACCAGAAAGAGAAGCATCTGAGTTTTCAAACCTGAGAGGCTCCTTAATGGCTACCCAGAGTCTCCACATCAACATTCTTCCAATGAGTGAGCCCCAAGCAAAATGCTACACTCAGAATATGTATACACTTCTTCAGGGTCAGAGGGAGTCACAGCCATGCGACTCAAACCCATGTGACCTAGGTCTTCCTGTGACTTAAGCAGGTCATCAAAGATTCTTGATTCAATCAAAGACTATTGATTGAAACAAAGGCAAGACTTAAAGGCACTTGATTACCTTAGTGTTGAGAATCACTCCAAAACAAAAAACAGAAAAAAGTCCCACCCTGCTTGCCATGACACTATAATAATTATTTAATCATTTCATTTCTTTTCTCAAAAACTTCCAATTGTCTCCATTGTCTACAAGTCACATTTAAAATTGTGTAGCCTGGCATTTAAGCAACTCCAATTGCATTCAGTAAAGAGATATTAAGTACTTAAGCATAAAATATTATGATAAGTAGCAATACAAAGACAAAGAAGATATGGTCTCTACTCTCATACTTATCTAAACTCATCTTTAAACACCCAGTGAGAATCTTCCACTCTGTTTTGTGCAATTCTCTCACTGTCCTTAATCATGTCATGACCTTTCCCCAAGTCTAGCCTTTATTTTGCTTGTACTACTCTATCACCCATTTCTAATCTCTTCCCTTATTCATCCCTCTCCCTGCTCATTCTTTGCCAGTCACTAGCTGCTGTCCTTCAGGGCACATAGCTTATAGTCCATCTCCTTTGTATACTGTTCGTAGTCATACATGTAGCATGTAATAATATCTTGTCTCACCTTGTTGCTGAGTTTGTATATATTGTCTCCATAATAAATTAATAATAATAATAATAATAATAATATCATTCATTTAGTATCTACCATGTGGCAGGCACTGTACTAAGCACTTTACAAGTATTATCCCATTTGATAAGTAGGTGCTTTATTATCCTAATTTTCCAGTTAAGGAAACTGAGGCAAACAAAGGTTAAGTGACTTGTCCAAGGTTATACAGCTAGTAAGTATCTAAGGTTGGATTCAAACTCAGGTGTTCCTGACTCTTGGTCCAAGGCTCCATCCACTGTGCCACCTAGTTGCATCAACCAGATTATATATCCCTGTAGGGCTCAGATTAGGCCTTATTTCCTTGTATTTTATTTTTGCCTGTTTCCCAGAATTTAGCACAATGCTTTGACCATAGCTGGTGCTTAATAGAGGATTTTTTTAAGGAATAAATGAATAAATAAAACACTTTCAATGCCCAGAGCAGTGCTATGCTTCCAATATTTATTAAATAAATGAATTATTCCCTCTCCATATTTAGTCACGTTCCAAACTCATCCACTGTAGGAAACCAACTTATACTACATAGTGTAGGTGATGATACTTCTCTATCTATAGAAAATTTCCCCTAATGGAAAAAAAAAATAGCATGACTACTGATGTACGCACATTGTAGTATGGCTTTTGTATGACATAGGTCACATAAAGAAAGCATGTCACCTTACAATATAGATTTCTGGGATAAGATACTCCACCCTTTGTAAGCTAGGATACAGAAAATGTCTAGTATATGTCCCAATATGCCTCTTGGATTTCATAGCTTCCATCAAGGCTCAACTCAAGTGCCAACTCCCACAAGACACCTTTGCTGATTCCTCTAGTATTTCCACATTAAAATCGCTTTAATAATAATCTTTTTTGTTTGCATTTGTATCCTCAGAACTTAGCACAGTGCCTGGCACATAGTGTTTAATAAATGTTTCCTTCCTTCCTTCATTTCTTGACTCTAACATCTTGTAAGCAACTCTATAACACTAAGTTTGAGAGAGTGATTCCCTGCACAGATGGAATGACTTTTCTTCTCTGGGAGTTCCCAAAACAATAACATCATAGGCTTAGTCCTTACCCCCTATATTGTGTACTTAATCATCCATATGTATATTGTTCTTGCCTAGTAGGCTAGAAGGTAGAATCTATTTATTTTTTGTCTTTGTATCTTCACAGGGCCTGAACCTAAGGGGCATTATTTGGTAAATCCTCAGTGCTCACAAATGATGATGCGGAGGAATATGCTGAAGATGATAATTACATTGAATAAGGACAGTGCTGATTGGCACTTAATAATGGTCTTGATTTACATTTTGGTGTAGGCCTCAATTGAATAATAGTAGTACAAACCTCTATAACAACATTTTGACTAGGAAAAATAGACCAAAATGCAGTCATAGAACATTAATATAGACTTTTGAATTTATATGAATAGTTAGTAAAACCTCCATTTTTGATGGTCTCTAGACATTTCTTCTATATCTAATAAATTTCACAGACTTCTAGTCCCAAAAGAGTACTGTACCCTCTCTTCTAAGAGATTCATCTGCTCTAAATCCAAAAACATGAGAATAAGTTTCAGTCTTAAGTAGGTCTGACTCTAGAAAAGGATCAAACTTTCTGCCTCATTGCATTTATGATACTATTTTCCTTAGTTGGGCATATATAAGAAACTTCATTTCTTATCAAACTAAGTTAATCAGAGGCAACATGGCCCAGAACATTAGTGTAGAACTAGAAAATCTCAAGCCTGGCTCTGGCACATATTAAATAATTTGCAAAAAATTGCTCTGAGTGTAACATTTTTCTTTGCTTTTTTTTTCCTCAATCCACACATATATTATGAAATTTAGTAAATTTATATTTGATAAATTCTTTTCTATTTGGAAGGTAAATAACATGCATATAATAATGTTATTTGTTACACATTAATTTTTTTTCTAATACAGATTCTTAAATTAACTTCATTGACATGAATTTTACTGTGCGGAAACTTCCAAATAGTTGAAAGTTGCACTTTCTTCAAACAGAAAGCAAGCTTTTGATGACTGATAGTTCTTTGTAGATTATTCTTTCTTGTTATTAGAGCAATACTAAATCAAAATTTTAATTTCATGGCTGTGGTGGCACTTTTATCTTGAAAAAGAAACCTTTAATTGCTATAATATTTCCCAATTATTAATACTTTTACAAATTAAAATACTTAATTTCAGATTGCTATTCATTGAATGTATCATCAATTAACTCTAATCAGTATAATATACATTACATATATTCCAATAAATATCTGTCAGTTTATTTTCCAGATGACTGTCAATCAACCAACTTTGGATCAAGTGGTACTACTCGTTGTTAAGGAGATCATATCACAAGATAACTTATAAAACATAAAAAAAAAATCTCCCATTCTGGAATTTTGTGTTTTACTTCTTAGTTATGATCATAGTGGCATCAAAATAGTTGTAAATTATAGAATGTTTTGAAGTTAGAAAGGAACTTACATATAATGTAATGTAAAGCCCAAATTCTTTCTAACATGCGAAGAAATCAATACCTAGAATGACTAGCCCAAAGTAACACAGATGGCTAGTTTTAGGGCTGTGAATTGAACTTTGGTCCCCTGATTCCCAGTCTAGGGATTTTTACATGATGCTATCTTTTTACTTCATTGGACTTCTTTCATTTCCAAAATTATCCCTGGGCTAAAACATGTTTGAAGAGAACAAACAATTTTAAATAATTTGTTTTTCAGTGTTAAATTCTGTTGAGTTATTTACATCAGAATTCTTCTACTTTGTGAATCACCCTCTTGAGGCTATCATTCACAGAAAGTGTATAAATAAATTATAATAATCATGTGTGAACATTTGCTGACCTAATCTTTCACTTAAATTCTTATAGAAAAGAAAAGAAAAACTTCCAGAGACCAATCTGACTAGATTTCTCATCTAAAACTGAACCTCTGAATTAGTCACTGGGTCATATGTCCCCATCATGACAATATAGTTTTATGCTAAGTAATATCCATGTGACTTACCTTATGAATTCTGAACTTTCTCAAGAGATACCAATCTGGTACATACCCACACCCCCCCACACACACACACACGCATACACACACACACACACACACATACACACACACAGATAGCTTACTTGAAAACCTGAACTGATAACTATATTTGTGATATCCAAATACCTTGTCCTTGTGGGCCTCTGTTGGGGAAGTGTTTCTATTTCCATATACCCCATCAAATTTTATTTATTTTTATTTTAATACCACTTGAGTAGGTATTGCTAACTCACTTTTTAAAAATGCTGATACTTATCAAAGTTCATAACAGAATAATAGAATTTAAGAGTCAAGGAAGAAAATTAAGAATTGCTTTCATAAAGAGTTGTGTTCCATTGAGTTGATTTTAAAAGGAATGAACAAGCTGACAAAAGCTCTTCCTGTGAAACACAGACACTCATTTCCTAATCCAACAAGAAGAATTGGAAGGGAAAATCATTTCTATCAAGGGCTAATCATACTTTTAGGAAGATTTATTTCTAGTTGCTTAAGCATTTCTTTAATTTCACATGTATCTTATACTCCATTAAAAAGGCAATAAATAGCAGCATGAGATTAATAAAGCATTAGAAAAATAGCACTTTGTAAATGTTAGACTCTATCTATCTATCTATCTATCTATCTATCTATCTATCTATCTACCTATCTCTAGGTATCTTTGGAAAATTATGAATCGCTAAAAATCATTTTTATGGTTAACATATTTATATAGAAGGTAACAAAGTAATGCACATTTTTTTTTTACAAAAGCACTATATATTTCACTAGCAACTACTAAAATGCTTCTATAAATGGACTTTCTGTCCTTCATTTGGAGTTTTGACTATTAGTAATAATTTAAGATTAACAAATAAGGGATTTATTAAAATTTGATGCATTTTGTCATTGCCATTTCATGGTAGAAGGTAATAAAGGGTAATGCAAAGAATGTGAAACATAAATGCAACAAATGCCTGGATTCTGATCCACATTCTGTCACTTAGAAGTTGTGTCCCTATGGACAAGTCTCTAAGTCTTATTTTCCCCACATGTGAAAGTAGGGTAATTGTGTCGAAGGTTTTTGCACAGATTAAATGAGGTAGTATGTGTTAAAAGCTGTAGAAATGTTAGCCATTATTATGTGTATGTGAGGAAAAGGATTGTAGCTATATAACAACATTTTACATAATATCAAGAATGAAGAACAATTACCTTTTTTTTTTTACTTTAGAGCTACATGGAAGATCATTATAAAGGAAAATTTCTTGGAATATTCATCCATTTATTAATTTATTTATATACCTTTATTGATGTTGATACCTATATCTTCATCTATATGTATTTATTTAATTCTTTATGTATTAGTTTGTTTATTTACTTATTTGACTGAGTCTATTTTTCACCTGAGATGGGTTCAATCAATCAAGAAACATTTATTAAGTGCCTACTGTGTACCAGGTATTATGCTAAGTGTTGGGGATATGAAAAGAGGCAAAATATAGTTTCTGCTCTCAAGTAGCATACAACCTAACAGGCAAGACAATATGCAAAATATCATATATATATGTATATATATATATGTATACATACACACAAAGAAACTACTTAAAGGATGTATAGAAAATAATTAGTAGAGGGTAGACACTAGAATTAATAGGGAATATGGAAGGTTTCCAGCAAAAGAAAGGATTTGGTTGTGACTTGAAGGAAGCCAGAGAGGTCAGTAGATAGAGCAGAGGAGAGATAATGTTATAGGCATAGAAGATAGAGAAAAATGTCCTAAGTGAATGATGGAATATCTTTTTTTGTGGAACAGCAAGGAGGCCAGTGTCATTGGACTGAAAATTATGTGTCAAGGAGTAAGGTATAAGAAGTCTGAAAAGGTAGGAAGTGGCTAGGTCATAAAGGGCTTTGAATGGCATATAAAGCATTTTGTTTTATCCTGGAGGCAACAGGGACCTTCTGGGGTTTATTGAATAGGAGGATGACATGGTTGGACATGCATTTTAGGAAAATTGGAGTGGGGAGAAATTTAAGGCAAACAGACCTTGCACCAGTCTATTACAGTCCTCCAGACATGATTTGATGAGGGCCTGCACTAGAGTCGTGACAGTGTCAGAGGAGAAAAGGGAACATATTCAAAAGACACCGCAATGATGAAACTGACAGGCTTTTGACTCCTAGGTTACAAATCTTTGAAAGCTGGGGAATGGTATTGCCCTCTACATTAATAGGGAGAGTAGGGACTAAGAGAGGGGTGGCTTTTGGGAAAAAGAGGAGTTCTGTTATGGACTTGTTCATTTTAAAATGTCTACTGGAGTTCCAGTCTGAGATGGTGAGAGGAAGTTGGAGATGCAAGATTGAAGATAAACAGAGAGTTTGAGACAGCACAGGTAGATTTGAGAATCATCAGCACAGAGATGGTAAATTACAAGAACTGGTAAGATCACCAAGTGAAGAGGGCTTATAGATCACCAAGTATAAAGGGAGGAAAGAAGAGAGCACAGGAAAGAACCCTGAGGGGCACCTATGGTTAGAGGGTATGATGGAAGAGGATCTAGTAAAGAAGATGGAGAAGGAGTGGTTAGGTAGCTGGGAGGAGAACCAGGAAGAGAGTGGTGTCCTGAAAACCTAAAGAGAAAAGATAATCAAGGAGGAAAGTGATTATCCACGTCAAAGGCTGCAGAGAGATCAAGGAGAATGTGGATAAGGAAAAGCTCGCTGGATCTGGTAACTAAGAGATCAGTAACTTTGGAGAGAGCAATTTTAATGTAATAATAAGATCAGAAGCTGGATTGTAAAGGGGTAAGAGAGAGTGAGAATAGAGAAAATGGAAAAACCTATTATAGATCTCCTTTTCAAGAAATTTAGCTATGAAAGGCCTCAAGTCTCTTCTGCACTCTAACCCATCCTCCACTTGGTTGCCAAGATGATTTTCTTTCCTAAAATGGAGATCTGAGCTTGGAACACCATGCTCTAGGAACACCAGTGGCTCCCTATTACCCCTAGGAACAAATATAAATGACATTTGTTTGTCATTTAAAGATGTCTATAACCTGGCCCCTTCCTACCTTTATAGTATCCTTTCCTTACCTTTTACTCCCCTGCATACATTCTGCACTCTAGTTGCATACTCCTTAATGTTTCTCTCACAAGACACTCCATCTTTCATTTTTATGCTTTTTTATTTGCTATGTCCAATTCCTGGAATGTTCTGCTCCTTCACTTCTGGCTTCTTTCACAACTCAGTTCAAATGCTACCTTCTGTAGACTTTTCCTGTTCCTCACAGCTACTAGTATCTTTCCTTCCCAAACTGCATCCTATCTATTCTACAAATTCATATATACTTAGTCTTTTATATGCTGTCTCATCCAGTAGCTTGAGGGGAGACATTATTATTATTATTATTATTATTATTATTATTATTATTATTATTATTAATTACCTTTCTTTGTATCCCCAGCACTTAGTACAGTTCATAGCACATAATATTTAATATATGCTTGCTGACTGAGTGAGTAATTACTTCTGCCTCAGTTTCTATTCTTTTAATTCTATGTGGATTCTTATGCCTTCCCATTTTCTAGCTCCAGCTGTGTTTGAATTATTAGGAGCCAGGTTCTTCTTTAAATATGTTTCCTGGACTCAGTAAGATGATTTGTAAAAGTCACTTTGAAGTGTGGCCTATAGTTCTTCATCCTCTCTTATTGCTTTGATTTTTAATTCTTTCAAGGGACTTATTCTCACCTCAAAAAGGAAACATCTGGTATATCCACATCATTATCATCATTAACAAGCATTTAATTGTTGGAGTTTGAGGAATCAAGGATAACACTTAAGGTTTGGATTTTGGGTGACAGGGATACTGCTATTGTTTTTGACAGTACTGGGGAAAATGGGAAGAGGAGATAATTTGGGGAAAATCATAACTAGCTCTGTTTTGGGTAAGTTGAGTTTGAGGACATCTAGTTTGGGATATCTGAGAAACAAGACTAGAGGTCAAGATAGAGATTAGAGCTGGGCAAATATATCTGAGAATCATCTATATAAAGATGATAATTGAATTCATTCGAAATAATGAGATAAGCAACTGAGATAATATATGCATAGAAGAGAAGAGGAACAAGGACAGACCTTTTGGGAACCCACAGTTTATATAGTTATTATTATATATTATATATATATAATATGCACATATTATATATATTATAGTTTTTTATAGTTAGTTTTATACTTTGCTATTTTTTTCTTTGCTGTGATAAGTTCTTGGGCTTTCAAGACATCTCCTTAAAGCCTATGAAAACCTAAGGCCACCTCCACTTTACAATATCTGAGGAGGACTGTAGTGGGTATTAAGTTCACATTTTTATAAAGAAATTAATACTTTCATGTCTTCCATTATTTAATTTAACTATGTATTCTAGAATATTTGTAACTTTCAAATTATTACGTATTAACCCCAATACTCAAAAATCTTAGTGCATTTTAAAGCTTTAGTAGCTACTAAAAAGTTTTGAGTTTTTTGTTTGTTTGTTTTTTGCCTTAAAATCTTAATAACTGGGATAGAGCACTAGACCTGAAGTCAGGAGGACCTCAGTTCAAATCTGGCCTACATATTTACTTGCTCTGTGACCCTGGGCAAGGAAATGGCAAACCACTCGAGCAACCTTGTCAAGAAAACTCCAAATAGAGTCACAGAGAGTTGGACATGACTAAAATGACTCAAAAACAAGTCTTAACACCTAGATGAAAAGTAGCTACAGCAGCTTTAGTCACCGCCAAATTTTTTAAATGCATTGAGACTTTTGGGACGCTTCATATAGTTACATAAGATTGCCTGTGAAATGATTACGCTAATATAGATATAAATATATGTATTTGCTCTATTTATAAAGATCTGTCCATTCTAGGTTTTTTTTTGCTTATTAAAATAATCTGAAATCTTTCAAAGGCTCAGCATGAAATGGATGGCCAAAAGATGATGACAATATTTGACCACATTAACTCAGTAAGATCGTTTACTAATATGAGAGAAATCTGGGATCTGCCTTGGTAAAGAGCAGTCTCATACAAGTGTTGTTGTGGATTCTTTGAAGTGCTGAAGATCATTATGCATTGCCTCATGTTGCAAATTCCACAAGCCTAAGATCAATCAGTTTTTACATTCTATGTTTAAAGTTCAGATGCACAGTTAGAAAGAATCCCAGGATGTGTCCACTTTTAGGAAGGCATGCCTTTTCTGAACATCTCCTAATATGTACTCAAAGAGCCTGCAATAGCATTAGAGAAGGCATCTTGGAGTTCTTCCAGAAACTCTGAGTCAAAGAGCAATGTCTGCCTTCACAAAGAAGCATTCACAGCTGTCAGAAGTTAAATGTTCATGGGACTCATCTTACAGCTGCAGTATTTCCAGTATACTGTAAACATCCATGGCAACAAGAATTGGTTCCCTCAATAGAAAGACAGAAAAAGATATAGATGATGCAGAGACAGATACAAATATATAGATATATTGATAGACACAAATACAGGTACAGATGCCCATACAGATATAGATATAGAGGTGTGGATATAGGCATATAGATAAAAATGTATGCCTCATGCAATATACATATTTGACTATGTTTTCATATAGATATTTGTAATATATGTAACCAGAGAAAATTGCTGCTTATTCCTTTAGTATCATTGCCTGAATTGTAACAAATAATTAGAAATTAGAAATACACAACACATGAAGCTTCATTGTCCTGCTCCACCTCTATCTCCATTTTAACTGTAAGATTTCTGCAGTTAATTTCCACCATCAATGAAAAGCCCCTGGTTACTCTTCAACTGTCAGGGAACTTCCTATAGGCAAACACCTGTGGACACCTGCTGGTGACAAACATAAGCTTCAGGATTACAGAATTTATCATGTAAGTCAAACTTGTCTGTACTCATGCATGATTGCAAGCACAGATGTAGAGGTATTTGTATGCTGACCTTTATACACTATAAAATAAGCAGATGAAAAAAAAAGCTTCAGCAAGGTTTATTATTGCTGAATGGAGCAAGTTAAAAAAAGCATGGTGGTTTCTACTTTTTTGGATGATCAATCCTAATTTGGCATTTTATAACCGTTGATTGACATGATGTAAAATTAGTCATATTTCTCTTTCTTTAAATTCTATATTCTTTAAATACCACAAGTGAATTTTCAAAAATAGATGGCAACCAGTCATTCAGGATCTCAGACTGGCTTAATGATCACTCATATATTTAGCACTTTGAAAATGTTACAAAGGACTCTTTTCACAGCAACACTAGGTTTAGATAATGTAATTATTGTCATCACCTTTTTAAAGCTGAAACTGGAGCCCAAGTGTGGTGAAGTGACTTGTCTATGTTCACCCAGGTAATAAGTGGCAGAGATAGAATTAGATGGCAACTTTCCCTACTGTATTCTCATGATTTGTCTATCACATTGCCTTTCTAGTTTAACTTGGTGTTAAGCTAATGAGCCTAATTCATTTCTCTTTAGAGAGGAAATTGGTTTTCTGAGATCAGGAGGAAGCTGCGTCTGCTTGCATGTTTTAAATCAGGCCTGCTTGAGACTACACATAACCACTGGAAGTCTCCTTTCATCTGTTTGATCCTAAGAAAGAATCATTTTGAACCATACATTTTCTTGTGAAAAGCAATAGGTGATTCCTTGACAATCAAAAGAACACAAAGATGTGGCTTTTTATGCCATTTCAAAAATTATTTGAGTTACTATAAAGAGGTCTTTTTCATTAACTTTTTCTTTTTTTCAGATTTTTTAATTATTATTTAACGCATTTAGTTTTCAGCTTTGATTTTCACAACAGTTTGAATTACAAATTTTCCCTCCATTTCTACCCACCCCCCCCCACTCCAAGATGGTGTATATTCTGGTTGTCCTGTTTCCCACTCATCCCTCCCTTCTATCATCCCACTCCCCTCCCATCCCCTTTTCCCTTCCTTTCTTGTAGGGCAAGATAAATTTCTTTGCCC
>CM053626.1:105877733-105903971 GCA_028646595.1 Phalanger gymnotis | reverse complement strand
TCACCAGCACTCCTCCTTCCCTAAAAACCCCCTACCTGGACTGGGCTTAAATCTTCAGCAGGCTCTTCACTCTTGCTCTGATCAGCCACTTAATTCCTCCCACCAGGTGGGCCTGGGGCCAGAAGCAACTGCAGCCGTAGTTCTAAAGCTGCCCCATCTCCGCTGCCCCAGGGGTGGTGGCTGAACCGCAAACTCAGTCCCGCAGCTTTTCTCACTAACCTTCTCTGTTGTCTTGCTGTTTGTGGGTTGTGAGGTCTTGTAAATGCCACAGCTCAGTAATTCGGGATGCTAGGGCACTCTCCACTTGGCTCCTGGTCTGGTTGGTCCGCGGTCCACACCGCATATGCTGGGCTCTGCTTGGCTCATCTCCGCTCCCCTCAGCTGGGAGCTGGGAGCTCCATGAGGGATAGACCTTACACAGAGACCATCCAGGCTGTCCTGGGCTGGAGCCCTGCTTCCCTCTGCCACTTTGTGGGTTCTGCAGTTCTAGAATTGGTTCAGAGCCATTTTTTTTATAGGTTTTTGGAGGGACTTGGTGGAGAGCTCACACCAGTCACTGCTTTCCAGCAGCCATCTTGGCTCCCCCCCCCCCACTACTCAGCTCTTTTGTACCCAGTTGAGGATGTGATAAAATATCCAGAGATTGTTCACCTTTAGCTATTTTGTCTCAGAAGCACCATTTTTAAGTGGGACTTTCATTGTTGAGGTAGCGAACTCTACGTTCCTTGGTGAGGTACATAAAGATCTAATGAGGGAACATCAGAGACCTAAAAGTGGGCCTTGGTCCTTGTTGGGTAAAACATTAGATTTTTCCTCTTAGGAACTCACAACCATTCCCTCCCAGACTCCACAATGTCAGGCATAGTGAGATGGTGACAGAGCCTCTACATCCAAAGAATGACAGTAGTCTGGGTAAATGTTTGAATAATAATGGTTGTCCAGGAACCTTGAGTTTCTGTTCCCAGCTTATTAGGTAGAAGAGAAATAAATTCTGTTAATAAGAGGGAGAGAAAAATGTTAAGAATTAAATTATGGGGTGGGGGTAGAGGCTAGAAATATTTCATCTGTTCAGCTTCACTATATATGTCTGGTATAATACTATTTTAGTCATGCCATCTGCAGGTATTTTAAAAGAGATCTCCTTGATGCTCTGGAAAGTTTTGAACTGAACTTGTGTCTGAAGGAACCAAAATAAGAAGACAGTAGGAGCCAAGGAATCAGTAGTTGATTGAGTGATATATGGAGAAACAAACTGGGAAGAAGGAGTCAGAGTGGGCAGTCCATCACTGCTATAGGAGTCATGACACAGCATACCATGAATGATGCATTGAAACTAAGTTCCTGAATCCGTTGGCATTGGAAAAAATTACCTGTAGCCTACAATTTCTCTCTCCCTCTTCTTTACTGAGGGTCTCTCTATGTTACCCTAGAGATGGATGCCAGGAAACTGGTGCATATTACAGGGGAGGGGTGGGGAGAAATCCTAGACTTAACCTTCCATTTGCATGATGAATTATTCAGACAGCACATACCTGATGGGATTGCCTGTCATAAAAAACCAAGTTTGCTTTCCTTGTTCAGAGAGCCCAAGCACTTAAAGAATATTGTAGGCTTGATATCAGTATGGGTCCCAGGAATAATAGAAATTGCCAGTTGACCAGCATCTTCAATTTTCTTTTCCTCTCAGGGGAATTCCATATTGTTAGGGTAAAATTGTAAAGGTGAAGGTGTGTATAGATCCCTGGATGAAGAAGGAGTGTTCAGGAATGGGGCAGAGAAATGTATCCACTATTTATTCTGACCCCTCTGTGCATTTTGTGCTTTCTGTAAAATAATGAAATGATTTTCCTTTATCCTATGTTTATTCTTACCTTTAAGTGCACACAGGAACTGGGAAACTTTTTTTAAGCTATCAGTGGAATTTTGGAGCTTGAAGTTCTTGTGGACCACAGATTATATATGTATGTATTTTATATACATATATATATATATATATATATATATACATACAAATACACATATATATGCATATGTATATATATATGTGTGTGTGGGTGTGTGTATATATATGTATGTACATATTTCTGCATATATGTATATAAACATACATACACACATATAGATAAGATAGATCTAGATACAGACTCATTGTGACACATCAGAGAGGTAGAGAGAAGACCTCTGATCTTGAAGTCAGAAAAAAATCTGGTTGAAGAACTGCCTCTGACACTTAATTCTGTGTGCCAAGGCAAGTCAATTAACCACTCAGTGCCCCAGGCAACTCTTTAAGACTATAAACTGTAGAAGAGTTCCAGTTGCTGTTCTACTTTGGTAAGGAGGAATTCCTTACCAGGAACTCCTTTTATGTATGAAATCACAGGACCACACAAATGTATCTATGACTATGCCTTTAATTGCATATATATTTCTTTTTTTTTTTAATTCGGAATTTTTTTATTTTAAATTTAAATACAAAATAAGAAAAGAAAAAAACAAATACTAAAACTAAAATAATACAGAATAAGAAACAAAAAAAGCATTGCCATGGGCACAACAGAACACAAGAGAGCATTCAAAATATATAGCAATAAATTTCCATTTCAAGAAATCCTTTGTAATAAATATTACACATTGTGTGGACAGCTGTCTGCCTTTTCTTTACTTCCTTGCAAGTTTTCTTTACTTTTCTGCTCTGCACTTTTTACTTTGTTCTATTTTCCTCCTTCCCCCTTCACTCCCCAAAGGCTCCAATTAAACTTGGATATATTTATATATTTACACACACCTATATACGTGTATATACACCTACACACAAGTACATACACACATATACCTACATATTTATATATGTATATATATATACACATATGTTTATATATATAGAGAGAGATGCATTGTATAGAGAGACATATACACACAAAGGTATACATATATTTATATATGGTTGTGTGTATAGATAGATTGAGAGATAGAGAGATAAACACATATACCCTTACATACATACACTTACAAGTACATATACTTAAATATCAATAACCATAGTGATATATGGACATATACATTCATATGCATCTATGTAAGACCATACTATACCTAGTTATCCTCTGTTTCTCTGAGGGTGGATAACCTCTTCCTAACTCCAAGTCTTTCCATATTTTTCAAATTCCACCAACTTGTCATTTCCTACACCACAGCAATATTCCCATCTTATAGTATCTAGTTGTTCTAAATAGTCCAAAACAATGTTGATAAATATGGATGACATGTAGTGTAGTTTCTATTTTCTTCTTTTGATTAAATCTATTTTAGCATCAGCTTTGTCTGAGATCATGATTACCACCCCTGTTCCTTTTTCCTTAAAAAGTTTACTCCTTGTCTTTATTTTATGTTTGTGTGTATCTCTTATTTCCCTTCCCCCTGACTCCTCTATTTTACTTCTACCCCCTACCTTGTCCTTTTATTACTTAACCTATTCCCCCATCCCTCCCTTATCCTCCCATTACCATTAATCTAAACACCCTTCCATACTCTCCTTTAACCTATTCTTTCACCAACCCCTTTAAAGATCCCTCCCTTATCCTTATCCTCTCCCCTCTCACTGTACCCTTAGTGTTTTCTTTCTGAATTTAGAAGACTTTAATACACATATAAATATATATACATATATATTTATATATGTGTGTGTGCATGTGTGTGTATGTATGTACATATGTATGTATTATTTCCTCTTGAGCCCATTCCTGTTGAAAGTAGGCTTCCAGAGCCACCAGCCCTCCTCACCATCTAATTCCTCTGTGTTCGTTCTTCCTCTTCGACTTCAATTATAAAAGATAATTACTGATGTTAGCTCTTCCTAAAAGGTTTTACTTTTAAAAATCATACCATACTCAGGTCTGCCCCAATCTTTCTTACAAACTATACAATTACCAATAACAATCTTAGACATATGTTTTACATTTTACTTACATAGTAAATAATCTGTTCTTACTGAATACCTTGTAATTAGTGTTTGGTACATTCAGGATTATGCTTAGCTTTGTTGGGTATGATATTTTCCACTGGAACCCCAGTTCCTTGGATATTCAATACATAGTGTCCCAAGACATGTGGTCCTTTAGTGTCATCATTGCTAGGTCTTGTATGATTCTAATTGTGGCACCGCCATATTAATTTTTATCATGTTGCTTATAATATTTTATCCTTGAGCTGGGGGTTTCAGAACTTGACTATGATATTCTTGTGGGTTTTCCTTGAAGGATCTCTTTCAGGTGATGATCCATAGATTTTTTTTTCTATTTCTACTTTCCCCTCTTGTTCTAATAATTTGGGACAAGATTCTTTATTTTTTTGTATTATTGTATCAGATTCTTTTTTTGATCATAGCTTTCAGGAAGTCTGATTATTCTTATGTTTTCTCTTTTGCTCTGTTCTTCAGTTCAGTTGTTTTTCTTTTGAGATATTTCACATTCTCTTCTATTTTTTCATCCTTTTTTATGATTTCTTTATCTCTTATAAATTCAACAGTTTTCCTTATCCAATTCTGATTATCAAGGAGTCATTTTCTTCCTTAAGATTCTGGAACTCTTTTTCTAATTGATTGACTTTCTTTTCATAATCTTGTTTTTTTTCGATTGTTCTTATTTTTTTTTAGTTTTCCCCCAATCTCTCTCTTTTGATTTTTTAAAATCCTTTTAAAGTTCTTCTATGAATTCTTGTGGGGCAGGTGACCATATGACAGTACTCTTTGGGGTAGAAAAAATTTTCTTTGCTTCAGTATCCTCCTCTGAAACAAAGCCTGGTCTTCCCTTTTCCTGTAGTAACTCTTTATGGTTGGATTCTTTCTCCTTTCCTTGTGAATTTTTTTTTTAATTTGTAGCATCTTAGTTTTTGTAATTACTTTTAGCCCTGAGCTATGGGGGATGGTGTCTCTCCTCTAGTCTGGAACCGAAACCAAGACCTCCAGCCTCCTGTAAGTGCTCATTCGCCAGTGGCATCCCTGCTCCACTGCTTCTGTAATAACCAGAAACCAGAGTGTGTGCTGGTTCCTTCTTGTTTCCCACTCGTCTCCACAGAACAGCAAGGTTTGGCATTCCTTGTCAGCAGAGGTTCCTTCAATCTTCCCAGCTCAGATAGTCAACTCTCCCACTGTCCTGGGGGTAACCAAAACTTGTCCTGGGGTTTTTCTTCAGATCTCTGATTGTCCCAGGAGGACTATTGTTCTGCCCCTACTTTTATTTATTTTTACTGCTCCATGCTTGCCCTGAGGTGCTATTATTATCTCATTTATAGGGGAAATCTGGAGAGCTTTGACCTTTCTGACCTACTCTGCCATTTTCCCAGAATCCTCTCTTTTATATGTATTACTTTTTTAAAAATCTCTCTTTTTTTTCTATCACTATCTACCCACCCAAGACTATGAGGTCTACAGCCAAAAAAGCATGAACCCAGGGACACATGCAGGAGTATGCTGCAGCCAATTTGGAGAACCATAAGAGCCAATTGTTAAAATTTCAGTATGAACATTTACATCTCAAAAATCAGCTAATATTACAAATCAAGACTTATTTTATTGTTTTCTTGATTACTAGACTTAAGAAAGTGATGGAGAAAATGTTAATAATGCAGATTGAAATTAAATATGTCTGTACATTTTTTGAAAGCTGGTTGTTAAACATTTACCATTACACTCTTGCACATAATCCAAAACCCTATAGACTAAGCACCAAACTCATGGAACATTCAGATTATCCTCTGGGTTTCCCTATACAACCAAAGCAAATGCTCATGGGAAAGAATATTGGCAGCATGGGAGATTGATCTGAGATGTAATAAGAACTGTTTAAATCTCAGAGGAGCTGGCAATTGAGGGTCACATTGAGTAGCTAAACTTTATTATTTTAGCTCAAAATATAGCAAAAATCTTCTGGTTGCTATCTAAATGGATCCTACCCACTACAACAAAATCCTTTAAAAGGCATTTGAGTCTCTGTGGTATACAGCAGGATTTTTGTTTATTTGTTTTTATTTCCTTAAATCTTCATATGTTTGCCATTAAAATAGTGACTGGGTTACTTTCAAAGAACCTATGATGGAAAGCAAGGTGAATGCATGTTTATACTAATTTCTCCCCCAAATCAGAGATTTCTTTAAAAAGAAAAAAAAAATGTGATTTCGTAGAAATTTTCACAGTACTTTGACTGTAATTGATTCAGGGCAGTTATCTATACTTTTTACATACAAACTCAGCATGCACAATAAGTACATTTTAATTAATAAATTTTGCTTCCATACAATACAAAAATTTTAACCCACACTTAATGCTTACCTCCCAAAGTACATTTCTTTAAGAGTTAAGTAAAACAGCACAAAAATCATTATGACCCTGTAGGTAACATATATAAATTTGCACTTTAATATTTTACCATCAAAAGAAAGGGAAAACAATGTGCTTTCAGTTTACTGTTAGTACTAATTATGTCCATAATATTTGATCTAAATTTTAGTTGCTGTTTTAGATTATCTTCTTTTGTCCAGTGTATTAACATGTTTGTTGTTTTTTGGTTCTGTTTTCTTCACTCTTTATCACCTCATATAAATCTCCCCATATTTCTTTGAATTCTTCATATTTATCTTTCCAAAAACCACAGTCATATTCTGTCATATTCATTTATCACTATGTTCAGCCATTGACCAAGCATTGCATCCACATTTCGTTTCCAACTTTGAGCTATTACAAATAATGCTGCTATGAATATTTTTGTTGGTGTGGGCCTTTTCTTCCTGCCATTAACCTTTGGGGAGGGGTATAAATTCAACAGTGGGATGACTGGGTCAAAAGGTATGAATAATTCAGGAACTTTTCTTGCATAATACCAACTTGTTTTCCAGACAGTTGGACCAGTTCCCAGTTCCACAAACAATATATTAATATGACCATTTTCCCACAGCTCTTCCAACTTGAATTTTTCCATCCTTAATCTTCTTTGGAAATTTGATGAATATAACATCTTAAGGCTATTTTAATTTATATTTCTCTCATTATTAATGATTTTAAACTCTCTAATATACACATATATACACAAACATATACACGCACACACATGTCATTACTTTAAATTATTCTTTTGAACAGGAGAAGTACATTGTGAATGGAAGTATCCTGCAACCCATAACCAATGAAGAATTGTGCAGGAGAATAAGAATAAATTATACATCAGAGAAATGAGTGGGAAAAAAGTGGTGTGATCATATGTCAAAACTGAGGAATGTTTAGCTCATTTGCTCCATGGTGTCCATATTCATATCTAGATGAAGGATCCCAGCATATTTGGTGCAATCCCCATATAAAATTTATACAGGAATATAGATAAGACTTCCCCAGATTCAGCAGCCATGAATGTATTGCCACCTTCATTGTCACAGGGTTAACATATACTTATGTGATCATAGGTCCATTCAAGTAATGAGGTAATTATTAAAACTGGTATTGGAAAATATAGTAAAGTTGATGGTAAAATAGATCAAATAAACAATATTTAGAAGGAAATATGTACAGTTGTCTTGTCTCTGATAAATTCCAAAACACAAAGTACTATAGAAAGAACTCTTCATTGAATAAAAACTGCCTTTCTAAAGAAATTTAGCCCCAAAAGGGAGAGAAATGTAGAATGATAGCAAGATGGGATGAAGGAATCAAATGATCAAGGTGGATCAAGGAGGGATGGAATTGTTTTGTTCATTTGTTTTTAGGATGGAAGAGACATTGGCATGTTTATAAAAAGTAAGGAAGAAGAGAGTATAAGAGAGAATGAAGATGAGTGATAGCTGGGATATTGATTGGTAATCTTTTGGAGAAGATCTGATGGAATGGGGTCACCAGCACAAATACAAGGGTTCACCTTGGCAAGGAGAAGGACTATATCTTCTTTTCAGATGGGTAAAGAATGGGAAATCAGGAGAAGGCATCTGAGTGATATAAGGTAAGGAGGAGGTGAGAAAAGAGAGCTTTTAGCAAATAGCCTATTTTTTTTTCTTTAGTGAAATATGAAGCAATGTTTTGGGCTGAGAGGGTAAGTGGTGGAGGAGCCATAGGAGATTTGAGGAGGAATGAAAAGGTTCCCACAGAAGAACCCCTACCACATTATTATTTTCAAATTCCCTCAATGAAATAGAATAAATTCTAATGCAGAAGAATATAATCTCCCTACTCACTACTTTAGCTCTTGAGCCCCGACTGATCCATTTCCATTTATATAAACTCACCACTTAAAATGATACTTTAAAAATTAAGCATAGCCATTTATTCAGCAGTAATATAGAAGAAATAATAATATTCATATGTTAGGATATATTCACATATTAGGATAAATTAATAATACATTGCAAGCCACAAACATATCTGGGTGTTTTTTGTTGTTCAGTTGTTTTCAGCAAAGTCCAACTCTTCGTGACCCCATTTTGGGTTTTCTTGGCAGAGGTACTGGAGTGATTTCCATTTTCTTCAGCAGAAAACTTTACAGATGAGGAAACTGAGACAAGCATGGTTAAATGACTTGCCCAGGGTCACACAGCTAGTAAGTTTCTGAGGCCAGAGTTGAACTCAGGAAGATGAATCTTCCTGACTCAAGACCAAGTACTCTATCCATTATGCCACATAGCAGCCCCGTCTGGGGTTGCAATGTCCCATAAATATATTTAGATTTGTGATGGAAGAGTGAGCACATACTTATAAAAACCTAGCAGGGAATCATATCAGGGAACAAATCCATGTAGTCAGTGTAATTTACTACTCCAAATTGCAGTACCTTTGAAGGTATTGTTCCATTGAGGAACTTCTGTTCCACATATAAAAGCTGCTTCTAAATTAGTTCTTGAAGGTCTCTGGCTGAACAAATTTTCTTCTCTCCTCTACTCAGACCTTCATAGCATTTACAAACTTTTAAAACATATAATCATCTTTGAAAGGACATTTGGAAACTGTTACCTCTTAATCTGGCAGCAGTTCCCTTTAAGTCAGAGAACTACAAAGTTTGTCAAACTGCTAATCTTAGTTCAACATAAACCAAACCCTGGCAGTTTTTTACTTACTATAATGTTATAAAGTTTAATCAAATTGTAGTAAGTAGAAATTACAGTAAAACAGCTCAAATCAACTATTAGAGCAAGGTAAAAAAAGGCTAGCCAGCTCCTAACTCACTAGGATTCCATGTTGTCCAATTTAGTTTCAGCATCTGTTTTTTTCTATGCAGCAGGTACAAAATCTGGCTTTCTGCTGTTTGCTTTTCTGTCTTATTTCAGACTGAGGCAGCAAAAGAAAACAGGGACCAATGAGAAGCTTCACCTCCCTCAAGTCCTAAGGCACATTATCTAGCAATATCTGGAACAGAAGCTCTTTTCCAATGCAGTTGAGCCTCTATAATCAATAAAGAATCAAGTAGCTGAAGTCTTCTGTCAGCTAAATGGTCTAAGTAACACTTCTTTATATGCAATTCCAACAGAGTTGGTTTTGATCTGATTTTTCTAACATCTTCACTTATTAGGGTCTTCACTGTTGTACCATATTCTCAGTTTCTCATATCTTTCAATGGCTTAAATCATAGCCTCCTGGCACTCAGTGGCTCATCTTTTTCTTAAAAGCTAGCAATTTGTAAGCTTTCCCCTATAAAATCAACAGTCCTTTAAAAATCATTCTTCAAATAGCAATATGAGTTTGCATTTTTAAAAAAGGTTTTACCCTAAGTCTTAAAACAGTTACATGCAAATGAACTAAGGAGCCATAATTACCTGAAGCTCTAAGATACCTAAACTGCCCATCATTTTGTTTTATGTCTCTGAAACTGTATTTATTCACATATTTCTGAATTTTAATAAATGAAAGTTCTTTCAAGCCCCTTTAAATCTTAAAATATTTTCACAAATGAGATGTCACAAGGTGATTTAAATATGTATTTTTATTCCACAATTAATTTTCTGCCCCCGAATGCTCAAATCTGAACTGAAAACTGTTTCTTTATGCACATGTTTATATTAAATCAAAATTATTTTCCTACTCCATTAATATAGTAAATTGTTAATCTGTGTTAGAGAAGATTATATATCTTTTACACCAGGCTTGTACAACCTGTGGCACACCAAAGGATTTTGGACAGCCCATGAAAAATGCAGAGCATGTAGAGGCTGCAGGTTGTGTAGGCCTGCTTTGCACATTGTTTTAAACTTTAGTCAAAATTATTTTTACTGATTTTTTTTTAAAAACACTATGTTGTATAATATATGAAAACAGACAATACTTTATAGTACTATGCAAATTTTCACTATTTTCTCCCTTTAAAGTATTTGCTTCATGAGGTTAGATACCTTATTTATCTATGTATTCTTTTATGTCAAGTTCTTTAGTCATTTTACATGAAGGACACAAAGCACTAAGTTTGCCATTTAACAACAATAACTCAACAATAACTGAGGCCTTAGAGAGCATAATACAGGCAAAAAGGAGAGTGAATCATAGAATTAGAAGGAATAATACTCACCTTGAAATAGCTTAAAATATAGCAGGGAAACAGAATAAATATAAATAAAGGCTTATACCCTAAAGAGCACTTCCATTACTGTGCTACTCTGATGTCTCATTCCGAGGTGGTGGTGACCCTAGATTCTTGAAGGCTATGCTAACATAATGGTACCTCTGGCAAGTCCTACCAAGCTGGAAATACTTCAAGTATGGGCTCAGCAGGAGACTATATGTCGAATGTCTGAGGACCAGCCCAGTTAAGTTTGGAGAGGCTCCTCACCAGAAGGTTGACCATCAGGTGGTGAAAATTAAAAAAAAAAAAATTTGGCCCTGACAGCTCATGAACACTGTCTACAATCTGCATTGGTCAAATATCTATTCACATTAATGCAACTGTAGATCCTTGAAATTTTGAAGTATGTATAAAATATTATATAGAAAAATCCAAAATTTAAATAGACCAATTTTAGAAAAAGAAAGAAAACTAGTTGTGAAGGAACTGCTCCTTCACTGCTCATAAACAAAAAAAAATACCTGGCCTTGCTGAATTCGTTCACAGGCTGATTATTTTTTTTTAGATAGCACAGAACAAAATAACCATTTTTTAATGTAGATTATGCAAGAATGGAGAGACGGCAGCCTACTCATTTTAATTATGGTGTTGATTTTCAATCCCACTAAAGATAAAACCAGAAGAGGAAATTGTAGAACAATTGAATTAAAGTATACTGATGCAAAGATACTAAATAAAACAGCTGCTGACAGAATATAGTAACATACATGGGTGTGATCAATCAAATAATCAAAAACCATTAAATAAGTACCAGAATGCTATGTTCCAAGAGGCCTGGAGGTACAAAAGAAAAGAAAATCCTCACCTTTGATGAGCCTACAATACAAAGATGAGAGAAAATATGTAAACAGACGTATAGAAATGCCCCAAAAAAACCACAAAATATTTTATTGTTGAGGGAGGAGAGGTGGTGCTAGAACTAGAATCATCAGAAAAGGCTATGAAGAAGGTAATGCTTGAGTTGAACCATGAAGAAAATTAGCTATTTTTAAGATGTGGAGATTAGAAAGTAGTTCATTCCAGGTATTAAGGAAGAGCTAGTGCTCAAGCATGGTGATCTAAGATGGAATATCATGCTCCAGAAACAATAAGTTGATATAGCTAGATGGTAGAGTATTTGGATGGCAGGGTTATTGGGTAGGCAGCCAGGTACTACAGTGTATATAGCACCAGCTCTAGAGTCAGTAGGACCTGAGTTCAAATCTGGTTTCAGAGACTTACTAGCTGTGTGACCCTGGGCAGCTTCAGTTCCTCATCTGTAAAATGAGTTAAGAGAAGGAAATGGCAAACCGTTCCAGTATCTTTGCCAAGGAAATGTCAAATGAGGTCACAAAGAGTTGCACATTACTGAAACAACTCAACAATAAAGAGTCCTTGGAAGAGAGTAAATGGTAAGAAGACTAGAACCTTAGCATAAGGCCAGGTTATGAGATCTTTAAATACTAAAAAGATTGACTTTATATCTAAAACTGAAGGTAATAGGGAGACAATGAAGTTAAGCAGTGAGAAGACATAGACACACCTATACTTTGGCAGTTAGGTGGAGCACAGGTTTAGAGTAGAACAGCCAGACCAATTAGGAGGCCAATGTATAATAATCCAGGCAGGAGGTGATGAGCACCTGAACTAAGTTGGTGGCCATGCAATTGAAGAAAGGGAGAGAGAACTGTAAGCTTCAAGGAACTGTTGCATAACAGGGCATTGTCCTTTGTTTCCCAAGGAGTTCAGTATGTGTGTGTGGATGAGTATATTTAAAAGATTATTCACAAGCAAGCAAGATGTGTATCCATCATACAATGCCAATTCAATTACAGAAAAACTATCAATGTGAAACAATATAAAAATAAAATATTTTTAAAATTATGAATTTGTCAACAAATTCAAGAAAAAATGATAAAATCTGATAAAATCTGACATTAATTCATGGCAAAACTCTAAAAAGCAGAAATAAAATAGAATTTTCCTCAATATGATAAAAAATGTCTTTCTTAAACTGAGACAATAAAATGGAAAAAAAATTATGCATATTTTCACCAAAACCAGATACGAAACAAATATGCCTGCTAATACAGCTTCTATTTAACATAGAATTGCAAATTCTAGCAATTATTAAATGAGAAAAATATTAGAGGGATATTGGAGATAAGTAGCTCAAAACATTATTTGTAGATGATATGATAGTATATCTAGAAATAGTTTTTAAAAAATAAAGTTCATATGCTACAAAAATAATCCATATTTGTGAAAAAGATAAAGAAAGCAGTATAATAAAATTTCATTTGTATTAAAAATATCCATTATATGTTTAACTACCTTTTGTAGGAATATACATCGCCAATATATGGAAAATATAAAATTACAATGACGAATAAAGGAAGATCTAAAAAACTGAATAGGGATACAATGTCCAGAGGGTCGGATTAATATAGTAAAAGTAGCAATACTTCTCAAATAAATCCATATATTTAATGTGGTCAGTGAAAATATCTAGGGTTTTCTTTATGTAACTAAACAAAAGTACAACCAGACTTGCACGGGAAAAACAAAATGTCAATGTTACCAAAAAAAAGAAAAAAAAAGACAAAGTTAATGAAGTGCTTTGCCCTCTTTAATATTAAATCAATTTTATCTAACAGTCATTGCCAAAATTAGCTAATGTTGTTGAACAAAATCAAGCAAGAGAATGGACTTTTAATAACAGGTTTGCAAACAAAAATGTTCAAAAGCTTAGTGTTTAGCAAGTTTAAAAAATGTAAACTAGAGAATGGATTTATAAATAAATAGAATGGAAAAGCTGGTTAGAACAGGCATGGGAACCTGTTGCCTCGTGGCCACATGTTGCCTTCTAGGTCCTCAAGTGTGGCCATTGGACTGAATTCAAACTTCATAGAACGAAAGTTTGGAATCAGTCAAAGGGCTGTGCTTGAGGACCTAGAGGGCCACATGTGGCCTCGAGACTGCACCTGGAGAAGTTTTTGTGAAATGTACTTATGACCACCTCTCACACCATCTACTTGAGTAAATTACACATGAATGACAGAATTAATCACTTAAAATATTTTTAAAAACTGAAAGAAACTCTTGCACTGTATTGGAACTTATTCACTGCCGCAGAATGCATGGGCCTGACTGAAAAGGACTTAAAAACTCTGCTCCAGAGACTATCTGCCTTGCATGCCCTGTTGTGTGGCCCTAGGAGAAAGAGGCAAACCATTTTTCACCTAGGATAGAGGGCTATGTCTTTGCATGATTTTCAGGTCCTGCCCTCCAACTCATCAGACCTTGTCAGCAGAGTTAAGTAACAATGCAGGTATCCTTCTGTGGGACTGAAAGTCCTTTGCCTGATGGAGAAAAAGGATCAGGTCAAAGGAATTGTGGGTTTTCTTTCATACAGAAGGATAAAGCACATAAGCGTAGTAGTGGCCCCTCACTGTTATGCTCCTTTCCCTCTCCACCCTAACTAGTGGAATGGGACCAAGTATACAGTGGATACATAACGATAATATTGTTTTAAGTTTTTCAATGTGCTTTACATATGTCATCTCATTTAATTCTCATAACAATCCAGGGAGGTAGATGTTATTATTATTTTCATTTTACAGGTGGGGAAATTTGAAATGAGAAAAGTTAGGTGATTTGCCCAGGGTTATACTACAGCCGGTAAGGCAGATTTCAAACTTTGGTCTTCCAGATTCCAAGTCCAGTTTTGTCTCCATTATAACACTTAGATTAGACATTTGAATTTTAAAATCTCAGAAATAGTAAATTTGGATTTTTTTTAGTTTTTTTGTTGCTTCACAAGAAGTGGTGGGAAGTAGGAGAAGTGAGTATAATTTGCAAGAAGGCAGATTTCAGCTAAAATGTAAGGAGCTGTCTTGGGGCACCTGGTCCCTAATATGCTAGCTGTGTTAGCACGGGCCAGATCTTTAAACCCTTAGTGCCCTCGGCCAGTGTTCTCTGTCATCAAATAACAATAACAATAATATATTTGTTAATTTATGAATTATGTTCATATGCTACTGTAAAAAGACATTAAAATAAATATAAATGTAAAATAAACAACTTTAAATATTTTGTTTATTAATGCTATGACACCCTTTTGGTCTTATTAAAATTATTTTTAATGACAACAGTGTAAATATGTTTTGTGTTTTTATGATTTTAATATGTTTTATGATTTTAAAAATACCCCGTTTATGTGCTAGTAGATAGGACAGACTTTCAGATAATAATAGTTTTGGTGATTAGTCAGTTAATTCGATTTACGTAGTTAACCAAGCATGGGGATTTTTAAAAGCTACTTTATCAAAAGATATGAAAGACAATAATAATGGATTAAAAAGTCAGTCAGTGAACTTTTTATATTAATCAGAGTAATCAGTTTTAAGATAAAGATTGAACCTGTTATTTCATGGCTATAGGGAGCCCCTAGGTGAAATTTTTCTATTCTTGTACATTTGAATCTGCAATTTATAGAATTAAAGAGCTTACCTAAAGCTCTGAGAGGTTTGGATTTGTCCACAGTTCCACAGCCTGTATGTGCCAGAGGAAGGATTCGAAACCCAGATCTTTCTGAATCTAAGACCAGTTCTCTATTTAGAATGCCAAACTGGCTCTCTTCTTCTTTTTTTTTTCTAATTGCTTTTTATATGGTTTCTTTTCTAAAGTTATTTATATTGTTATTATTACAGTTTGTTTTCATAACTAGTGTCATACAATTATATGCTAGCCAATTAGAACAAGGAGCTATTCTCCAAATATTTTCCTGCTCCCTCCTGCCTTCACATATATATGTAGTCTGTCCCCTAATCCTGGAATGGACTCTTTCTTCATCTCAAGCCTGTCAAAAGCCTTCTTTTCCTTAAAGTTTAAGGCTATGTATCCCTTTCCATGATTCCCCTAGATTAAGTAGTCTCTTGCATAATTTTTTCTTGAGCTTTTTGTATTTTTTCAACCTTGCACATGTCATAACCTATGCTGCATAAGCTATTCTTGGCACATTTCATAACTTGTAAGCTATAGGAAGGCAAAGATTTTATCTTTATCTTTGTAGTGTTAATGCGTAATTGATAAACATACCTGTGGGAGCTTGTAAACTTGGGTTGCATGAGACCCTAGGGAGGATTTTGCCTGTCATGAAATCTATAAAACCATGGATCAAAAAATGAGAATGGAGATTGAATATGGGAAATAAACTTATTTGTGTAGTAAAGAAGACTGCTTGGGGTAGTAGCTGCTTGACATTATTAAGGTACAGATTGGATCTCAGAGTTTCTTAAGATCCCTTAGAGTACAGAGCCAATCAGTGCTATTCCAACACAAAATGGAAATTAGGGAAATGTGCCAGCCCTGGAGTCATGAAAGTTGCTAAAGGTCACTTTTATTTCTGTGGGAAATATTTTTTTTGGTAGTTAGTCAAATTAGAATATCCTGTGTTGGCAGTCTCTAAGATGGTGGAGACCTCCTTCAGAATAGGGATTTCATGCTACATTGCAGTTTGAGAATATCAATATTTAAATATTTTATTAATCATATACTCTATGTTCTGTGCAGCTAACTATTCTATTTGCCTCTAAAAAATGTCTAATATGTCCTTAATTGGCAGATTAAAAGTTTTGAGTGCCTTACCTAAATTTTCAATAATTAAAAATATAAGGGGGGGGTGGAGCCAAGATGGCAGTTAGAAAGCATTCACTCGCTTAAGCTCTCCCCCAAGCCCCTCCAAACACATGTAAAAATGGCTCTGAACAAATTCCAGAGCTGCAGAATCTACACGATAGCGGAGGGAAGCAGGGCTCCAGCCCAGGACAGCTTGGATAGTCTCTGGGAAGGGTCTATTACATGGTGCCGGGAGCAGACTGCAGACCAGCATGGGCTCTGTCAGGACCAACCAGACCGGAAGCCAGGTGGAACAGGCCTTAGGGCCCTGAAACATTGAGCTGTGGCAGTTACCAGACGTCTCAACCAACAAATGCCAAAGACAACAGAGCAAGTTGGTGGAAAACCTGCTGGGTCAGAGTGAGAGGAGTGTGTTGGCCCCAGCTGGGGTGGGGTGGGGCAGAGGTGGTGGAGCTCTGTGGCTGCTTCCAGAGTTCCAGCTACAGTTACTTGCAGGCCCCAGGCCCACCAAGTGGGAGGATTTAAGTGGCAAATCAGAGCAAGAGTGCAGAGCCTGCTTTGCCCTGCTTGGATCTGGGTCGCGGTCCTAGTTGGCAGTTCTTGGGAGAGGAGCTCTGGTGTGGCAGAGCTTGCTGTGTAGAAGCAGCTGTGGAAACAACAGCACAGCCCCTAAAGCTTGGGACAAAGTACCCTCTACTCTACAGGTAGTCATACCCTGACATAAAGCTCAAGGGTCGAGTAGTTGGCTGGGAACATGAACAGGCAGTGAAAATGGACTCAGACTCATATATTTGTTATTGTTGTTCTCTTCATTTGTATTGTTGTCATCTTTGTGCATATTCTTTTCCTCATTCTATTTACTTTACTTTGAATCACTAGTAGATTCATAAACCACAAATCATAAAATTATATTTATGTATATGTATATGTACATATACATATATGTATGTATGTTTACATATATACTTAACAAGCTGTAAGTCACCTCAGAGAGCTGGCTAGAGAATTAAGAGATTAAATAACTTTTTGACAAAGGCAGAGCTCGACGTGGGTCTGTCTGGCTTTGAGGGCATTTTTCTATCTGCCATGAAGTTATGGTTATAAAATTTATTTTAGTTCTTATCATGCCTTTGGAGATTGTATGCAAATTTCTATCATGTTCCCTTGAATCCTATGCAACTCAGAAGTGTGGGCTTTGTTGATAAGAGTTAAAAGGGCTGGTAAATTTCACCCACTTCCTCCCAGAAACAATATAACTTTTGCTTGATCAGTCACAAAATCATTATACTTAATAGATTAATTAATTTGGAATTGGGGAGAGCAGTAATTTGTTTTCCTAATTTAAACTAATACTAATAATAGTTAGAATTATCAGAGTACCCTCAAGGAAAGGAAGAAAAGACAACCAGAAATGTGTTTAGGTGGTGGTCGCAAAACTTGTCATGTTTCAGTCATTTTTAGCTGTGTCCAACTTTTTTGTGACCTCATTTGGGATTTTGCTGGCAGAGAGATTAGAGTGGATTGACATTTCCTTCTCCAGATCATTTTACAATTGAGGAAACTGAGGCAAACAGGGTTAAGTGATTTACCTGAGTTACATAGTTAGAAAGCAACTGAGGTCAAATTTGAACTCAGGAAGATGAGTCTTCCTGAATCCAGACCCAGCATTCTGTCCACTGTGCCACTAGATTACAATAAAAATATTGTTGCAGAAAAGCTGCATATAGATAAAGAAGGATGACTTTATAACTCCTATTGCAACTATAAATATTTACCTTAGTCTTCTAAATTACCAGTTTTTTTTTTCTGGATACCTTAACAAATAGCAACTAATATATGGACTTACATAATTTCCCTGCAGTACAGAATGAGTCCAGATGCTATAGAAGGAGATAATAGTTATAAAGATGGATGGGAATGAAGGAATCATCTAGTTTAATGTTTTCCTATTACAGATAAAGAAAATAAGTCCCAGGAAGGGTAAAATGTGTTTTTCCAGGTCACCCAAATATTGACTGGTCAAAATTAAGATTTGGAACTCAAGTGACTTGTGACTCCAAGTTCAAAACTCTTTCTGCCTGACCATGATGAATCCCTGGAGAAATGGTCCTAAGTCACCCTTAAGGCCCAGGAAGATGGGATATTGAATTTGTTAAGGCTCATAACTCAAATCTAGTCATTTTCATAGAGTAGAAATTCCTTATTCTACGGCTCTTTGAAAAATGCTGCTTTCCTTCTTCTCACCTCTCTGTGGTTCATTTTATACTTACAATATTGAATCATCTGGTTTGGACTACTATTTAATAATTTTTGTGTTATTTTGTCTGTTACTATATGCCAAACTTTTAAGACTTCATAATTCCTTGTGTCACTCCTACACTTCTTTTCAATCATTGCAAGCAAAGCCCATAGCTCACTATTGTATGTCAGCACTACAAAAACCTAATGATAAATACTCTCTTCCTGAGCAATCAGGGATACTTCAGGATACGATTTTAGAGGCTTGCAAATGCTTGAATAAGTGCAATTCAATTGCTGGAGGATAAATTGAAAAATATTGCTTTCATTATAGATTTTAAATAAATTATAAACATTTCATGATAAAATACAACTAAAAAAGCTACATGTTAGAGCGGTATTGCAATATTAATTTTTTTAAATTAAAGCATACCTTATCAGGATTTAATTATTTGGGTCAAAATGCCATTTTTCAACATAGATATCAATCTGATTAGTATTAATAGTGTTATCTATCAGACAGTGACAATGATACATGTGAAGCAGTGTTTCATTGGGACAAAATCGAGAATAAGATTTCATTTTATATTTTACTGCATTTTCCTATTCACTCTATAAATACAAATGAGATATAGGTTGACATGCTGATTGTCTCTTTAAATCTGAGAACAGATATTTAACCCAGAAAATTCATTATCACTACAGGTAGTAGATACAGCTAAGTCCATGTCATTTTATATGACACATATTTTATTTACATTGTTTTCTTTTTTCATTTTAATCATATGAAATCTTTCTACAAAGAGGTCTACAACAATGTTGTTCTTCCTCCTTCATTCTTGAAAAGGACCAGTGGCATTGTGAGGGTAATGTCTTGACTTGTACATGAACTGGATTTAAATGAGGCAGAGCTGTGCAAAGTCATCAGTTTCACTCTCCTATCCAGAGTCATCAAAGTCCAGTAGCAAGACTTAAGATGATTAGCGATGACCCAGGATAAAGTGGGTGACCTTGGGCCTTTCTAAATCAAGACCTCTTACCTATCAGGTTCTCATATTCCTAACTTCTATCTACTGGAATTTGTTTAAAGATATCATAACTGTTGATCTCTGCTCAGTGTCCAGAACCTTTTTTTTTTTTTCTCTTAGTATATTCCCATGTTCTCCTGTCTATGTTTTGGCTTTTGAGAATTCAGCCTGTGAACCAAGGGAGAATGTATTTTTTCTATGATTCTTTGCTTCATTAAATTCTTGATAAAGTGTTAGTCCTTAAAAATGTGAAATACCTTTACAAAAACAATTTTCTATAATATAAAAAGGTTCTAAATGCTTCTCTTAAGCAAGTCAAATATGTCATAGACCTTTATGACAGCCAGCACTGTTAATAGCATTACCTTTGTTAGGTTCCTGGTGATTTCTTCAACTGTAGGCAGAGAAAAATCTTCACACCTAATTGCTTTATCAATGTCCCTAGAGATTAGGCTCATTTTAGTTTAGTGTGACACAATTTCACATGCTATTTTCTCTTTTTTAAATCACTTCCCAAATACAAATGAAGTGGAAGTCACTTTAAAACAAATAGCGCATGGATCAATATGACTCTCTTCTTCCAAGCTTGTTCATGCATGTATGAACACACACCCACGTACACACAAATGCACACATAAATGTTTTTTATATTTTTTTTAAAAATCACTATATCTTTACTACATAATAGTCAACCTGATACTTGAGTTCCTTCAAATATATCTATGAATAATTTTCCTTTTTTCTACATTTCTATCAAATTCATTATCTTCTTCATAATCATCCTCCACATAAAACCATTCCTCTTCCAAATTTCCCCGTTTTTCTTGAAAGCACCATCATCCTTCTAGACAAACAGATTTGCCACTTCAGAGTCATCCTGGATGCCTCATATTTCCTCAGCTCACATCTCCAAACAGCCTCCGAGTCTTAATTGATCTTAGCTCTACAATACTGCTTGCATCTTTTCTTTGCCTTCTACTTTCACACTCACCACACTCAATCAGGCTCTCATTACCTCTTCCCTGAACTTACATAACCTCCTAATTGATGACCTTACTTCATATCTCTCCTGTCCTCAATCCATCCACACAGCTGTTAAGGTAATTTTCCTAAAGCAGAGGCCTCATCAGGTTATCCCTTTGATAAATAAACTCCTAGTATCTTTTTCTTACCTCTAGAAATCTTTCTATTTCTCATATATCTTGAATCTGAAAACTTCCCTTCACAAATACAACTACCATACTAGTTCAGGCTCCATCATCTTTCTTCTATATTATTTTCACCCTCAAACCAACCTCTCTTCTTTCCAAAGTAATCTTCCTTAAGTGCATGTAGGACTATGTGACTACCCGACTAAACCAATTCCATATATAAACTTTTCTGTTTAACATTTAAAGCCATACACAATCTGGTCTCAATATATCTTTCCTGCCTCATTGGACATTATTCAACCTTGCCTTTTAATTCTATGATATATCCAAACTGCTCTTCTCTTTGTTCCTTTCTCACAACACCCCATCTCTTATTACTGCGTCTTTGTACTGGTCACCTTGTCCCCCCATCATCCTTGTAATGCACTCTCTCCTCCCTTCTGTCTCACAAATCTCACTCTTCTTTATAATACTAATTACAGTGTAGTGGGTAAATCTCATTTGGGCTGAATTATCTGCATATTTTAGGCAAAAGAGGATATACTAACTTTACTAAATCCCTACTTTTTTGCTGCAAAGTGTTTGTTAAAACATGTTTAAGTGAAACAAAAAAATATAAAGGATCAAGCTATTATTTATGACTCTACTCAGGTTTAAGTACAAACCTTCAATAAAATTGTATTACTATATGATGTATGTGGACTTCTAAGGTAAAATACTGACTGGTTATTTTCTAGAGATAATGAACTAAGCCAAAGTGCCTCAAAATGGCTCAAATTTTTCATGGTTTAGCTTCCTTGTCTCAGAAAACCTCTATGAGTTAGTTGTCCAAGTGTTACTATACCCACTTTACAACTGAGGAAGCAACTTCAGAGAAGTTAGATGACTGATCTAAGGTCATAGTAGTAGGAACAAACTAAAGTATTTTGACTCTAAGTTTAGTACTTTCCAACCTACCCCATGCTATTTCCCAGATCAATTTGACTGATATCCAAAGTGGGGAAGAAGAAATAATTTGTAAGGGGAGCATAGTTAGGCACAGTTGAATGAGGGGAAGCAGCAAAAACATTTTGAAAAGGAATGAATTATTAATCTTTTTGTTTTATTTCATAGAGACCAGATGAAGATTTTGGTATGTGAGGTAAGTGTCTGTTTGTGATGGAGGTGAGATTTTTAACATATATAAAAAAATTTCATGTGAAGGAATAAGTATTTTAAAGGGTGCATTTATTATGAGATGATGATTTTGAATGATGAACATATATCAGTTGATTTGTAAGAAGAGACATTTGCAAATCATGAGTGGATGTGAACAGAGAGTTTTCAAAGGAAGAAATCCAAGACATTAACAACCATATGAAAAGTTTTCCAAATTTCGTATTGAAGAAGTGAAAATTAGAGAAACTCCGAGACTCAATCTCATCAAATCAGCAAACATGAAAAAAGGAAAATGACACAATCGCAAAATGCTCTTCACCTAATTGAAGACTTATCTAAACAATTGAAGAAATATTAATTGCTCGTGGGTAGACTGAATCAATATGTTAAAATGACAAATATACCTAAGTTAATTTACTTACTCAATGCCACACCAATCAAACTACCAAAGAATTGTTATAAAGAAAAAATAATAAAATTCATCTAAAAAACATAAAAGGTCAAAAATATCTAGGGAATCAATTAAAAATGAGAACTAGGCTATCTTGCACTACTAGATTTCATACTATATTACAAATTGATAATCATAAAGACAATATATTACTGGCTAAGAAAAGTGGTGGATCAGTAACTAGATTAGGTATACAATACACAGTGTAAATAATCATGGTAATCTAGTGTTTGATAAACCCAAAGATCCAAGCTTTTGGGGTAAGAACTCACATTTTCCAAAAATTTCTGGAAAAACTGGAAAAGAGTTTGGCATAAATGAGGAACAGACCAACATCTCATATTGTAGGAAAGGTAAAAAAAAGTTAAATTATTTGGACATAAAGAGTTATATGAAAAGTAAATTAGAGAAGCATAGAAAAATATACTTGTATGGATAAGAAAGAGTTTATGACCAAACGAGAAAAAAAAGGGGATCAAAGGAACTAAAATGGATAATTTTGACTACATGAATTTTTTTTTTTTTGCACAGACAAAAGTAATTCAGCTAAAATTGGAAGGAAAATAGGAGACTAGGAAAAATTTTTATAGAAAACTTGTCTGATAAATACCACATTCATCAATTACATAGGGAACTGAGTCAAATTTATATAAAAAAGTTAGAGCCATTCCCTGATCTAAAAATGATCAAACAATATGAACAAGCAATTATCAGCAGACATCAAAGCTATTAATTGTTACATTAAAAATGCTCTAAATCACTTTTTATTAGAGAAATGCAAATGAAAACAACTCAGTCATAACACCTCACACCTATCAGTTCACATAACAGAAAAGGAAAATGACAAATCCTGGAGGAGATGTGCAACAATTGAGACATTAATGCATTGTTGGAATTACGAACTGGTCTAACCATTATAGAAAACAATCTGGAACTACTCCCATAGAGCTATAAAATTCTGCATGCTCTTTATCTCAGCAATCCCATTACTAGCTCTATATCCCCAAAAGATCAAAGAATGGGAAAAGCATATGTGTGTGTATGTGTGTATATATGTGTATGTGTGTATATTTAACTTATGTGTGTTTGTGTACACAAACATACACATTATATAGACATATGCATATGTTATATATACACTCGTGTGTGTACATGTATGTACATATATGCACACACATATATATCCATTAATAGCAGCTCTTTTCATGTCAGAAAAGAATTGGAAGTTAAGGAGATGCTCGTTCATTGAGGAATAGCTGAACAAGTAGTGCTATGTGATTGTGATGGAATACTACTATGCAATAAAAAAACAACAAGCAGGTTGGTTTAAAAAAACTGGGAAGACTTACATGTGAAGTGAAGAGAACAAAATTAGGATAATATTTTGCACAGTAACAGCAATATTGTAAGGATGATCAACTGTCAAAGACTTAGCTATTCTGATCTAGATTATGATCCAAGACAATTATAAAGGGCTTATGATGAAAAATGCTATCCTTTCCTCAGAGAGAACTGATGAACTACAAATACAGATTGAAGTATATTTTTAAACTTTATTTTTTTGTGTGTATGTGTTTTTTCTTTTGTAACATTGGCAATACAGAAGTAAGTTTTGCATGACTTCACATGCATAATTGATATCTTATTGCTTTCCTTGCCAAGTGGTGGAAAAAGCTTGAGAGAAAAGGAGAGCATCTGGAATTTAAAATAAAAAAATGTTAAAATTGTTTATATGTAATTTTAAAATATTTAATGAAATGAAATATATTTGAAAAGTAAAAAAAAGATATACAATAATTTTAAAATACAGCCAATATGGCAATTTACACATGCATGTTTGCTTATGTGTTATAGATACTTTGCTTTCTTTCCCATTTCTCCATAGGGACAAGTGGGTGGGGTGGAAGGTTAGAAATAGGTTACAGTTTTAGTAGCCAGAATGAAAAGGATGAAAGGAAACAAGGAAAGAAGAGATTTAGGGAAAGAGAGAGGGAGAGGAGAAGAGAAAGAAAGAAAAGAAGAAAGAAAAAAACAAACGCAAGAAAGGGAGAAATGGAAGATGGGAGGAAGGGAGCAGAGGAGAAAAGGAAAAAGAAAGAAAAAGAGAAGGATGGAAGAGAAAGAAAGAAGAAAAAAGGAAGAAAAAAGAAGAAAGGAAATACAGAACACCATTCAAGGCTTTTTTTTTAATGGACAGGAGGGAGGATGAAAAAAATCAAAGATAAGCAAAACCGCTTTGAAATTTACATGTTTGATTTATTGTATATTTAAACAGAGAAGAAAATTATACATAATAGGAATTAACAGTTTCATGTAAAATCCTCAGATACTCACTTGCTAAAAGTCAGACACAACTGAAATTATAGAGCAAGAACAATCTGGAAATGATTGTCTTATTTGGCATTTAATGAATGTAAAAAATACAATTCTAAAAACAAAATAAAAATTAGTTGAAATTTATCATCAAGAATTTTTTTCTTGAGAGCCTACCATGTATGGAACACATTTTGTCATTCATGAAATAGGCATAGTAATACTTACTTAGCAGGGGTTTTGTGAGATTCAGAGTGTCTCTTTTCCTTCCTTGTATGTAGCATTTCATCTCCCATCTCTGAGTCTTTGTACATTCTCACCTCGGAGCCTGAAAAACACTCTCTCTTCACTTCATGGGGGGTGGGGTTAATTTCAAGGAAATAATGTCCACTTCACTTCCAATTTCCCTCTTAACAGCCTATCAAAGTTCATGAAACTGCTATTTTTAAATAGTATTTTATTTTTTGTCCAAGTACATGTCAAAATAATTTTCAGCATTCGTTTTTACAAGATTTTGAGCTCCAAATTTTTCTCCCTACCACCCCAATCTCCTCTCTTCTGAAAATGGTAGGCAATTTGATACAGGTTATACATAGGCTATGATGTAAAACATATTTCCATGTTAGTCACAGTTGTGAAAGAAGAAAGAGATGAAAAGAAAAAAAAACATGAAAAACAATAAAGTGAAAAAAAGGATGCTTTGATCTGCAGATTCACAGTCCAACAGTTCTTTATCTGGACGTGGATAACATTTTCCTTCATGAGTCCTTTGTACTTGTCTTGGATCATTATGTTGCTTAGAATGGAGTCATTCATAGCTGATCATCACATAGCATTGTTGATGCTGCGTACGATGTTTTTCTGGTTCTGTTCATTTCACTTTGCATCAGTTCATACAAATCTTTGCAGGTTTTTTTTTTCCTGAAATTTGCCTGTTCATCATTTCTTACTGCACAGTAGCATTCCATTACATTCATTGATTAGCCATTCTCCAACTGATGGGCATCTCCTCAATTTCCAATATTTTGCCACCATAAAAAGGGCTGCTATAAATATTTTGCACATGTAGGTCCTTTTCCCTTTGTTATGATCTCTTTGGGATACAGACCTAATAGTGGTATTGTTGCTGGATCAAAAGGCATGCACAGTTTGGTTTCCCTTTGGGCATGATTAGATATTGATATCCAGAATGGTTGGATCAGTTCACAGCTCCACAGACAGTGCAGTAGTGTCTCACTTTTCCCACATCTTCTCCAATATTTATCGTTTTCCTTTTTTGTCATCTTAGCATACTTGATGGGTATGAGGTGGTACCTCAGAGTTGTTTTAATTTGCATTAATCTAATCGAAAGTGAGTTGGGGGGGTGGAGCCAAGATGGCAGCTGGGAAGCAGTGACTGGCTTGAGTTCCCCACCAAGTCCCTCCAAAAACCTATAAAAGAATGGCTCTGAACCAATTCCAGAGCTGCAGAACCCACAAAGTGGCAGAGGGAAGCAGGGCCCCAGCCCAGTCCTGCCTGTATGGTCTCTGGGTAAGGTCTGCCCCACACGGAGCTCCCAGCCCCCAGCTGAGGGGAGCGGAGCTGAACCCAGTGCACACGGCGCGAACAGACCAGACACGGACCTACCAGACCAGGAGACGAGCGGAGAGTGAGCTGTGGCATCTACCAGACCTCTCAACCCACAAAGAGCAAAGAC
>CM053626.1:105850113-105868814 GCA_028646595.1 Phalanger gymnotis | reverse complement strand
GCATCAAAAAATTTATTCAGGGCCCAGAGCGACAAATTAGCGAACCAACCTCCCCATTCCAGTATTGTGAACACAAGCCTCCAGGCCGAGTAGGCCCGCCTCACAAGAGTAGCCAGGAGGCCACAAAAAAATAAGATGGCATAAATCATATTCACCACTCAAACTCCTGGGTCCACACAGGGGTCGGCTCTGCTTCGGATTTTTTCCGGCTATACTTTTCTCGCCTCTCCTCGAAGCCAAGCTTCTGGCGTTCTCAAGTCAACGACTAGAGACCAGAGTCCAGGGACCCATTGCTTCCCGAATTGGCCCCTTTTAAGTCTTTAATCTACGCCCACAGGAGTTTCACACCTGATAGGGCTTTGGGCCTGGGGCTTAGCATTTAACAGGTGAAAGTACTTTCACCATAAACAAAAGCCAAACTCCTCAAGCACACCCGTTAAACTAAGCCCATTTTGCCTTACTGGCACGTGAGTATGCATCAAATGCAAAATGCTAACCTCTTAGTGTATATACACTTCTTCAGGTTCAGTCCACAGAGGGCATCACAACCATATGACTCGAACTTGTGTGACTTAGGCTTTCTTGTGACGTAAGCAGGTCATCAAAGACTCTTTATTAATCAAAGACTTGATTCAAATAAAGGCAAGGCTCAATTAAAGGCACTTGATTACCTTAGCGCTGAGAAAAAATAGAACTCTAAATGGAAAAAAAAAAGTCCCACTTTGCTTGCCATTACATGGAGGTAACACCCCTTTCTGAGGAAATTCTTAAATATCATCTTGGAATTCCAGAAGACTTCTAGGGATTTGTCCTGGGTCCAAAGTAGAAACAAAGAGACCCAGCAACTCTTACAAGAATGAACTCAATTGTTGACTATTCCATTACTTTGGGTTGCTAGTGTAGAGTGAAGCCTCACCAATGAAACCATTTTTCTTCTTTTTCTGGCTAAGTTTTTGCAAGTGAAAGTAACCATATTTCTGTTCACTTGAGTACAACAAAATTTCCATGGATATGTACTTTAGACAGTGTCCTGATGTGGATAACCTCTATTGACGCTGAGGACCAGAAGAAATTCTTGTGATTCATTATGTAAAACCATCACTTCAACATGGCAATATTCACAGGGGTTGCTATTGTTAGGAGTATGCTGGAGAGGTTGTGAATCGCAAAAATATGACAGACTCTCCATATAGAAGACAGAAGCAAAACATTTATTCAGGCACCAGAAAGCCAAATTCCCAACAGCAGTAAACTGAATCCATCATAGCAAAAATGAAGTTAAAACACATTATCACTGCAGAGAGCAGCTACATTCCCAAAGCCTTCCCCCACTCCCACCCCCCTGCCCCTCAGCTTGGGCCTTCCCACAAACACACTCACAAATCCTAGCTGACTCCTTACCTGGGTCCACTCTCTCCCACCACTCTAACTGCTCTGAGCATTTCCATCTCCAATCTTTCCTGTTCCCTCCTTCAGCAAGCTCCTCCCACCACATGTGACTTAGGCTTCCATGTGACTTAAGCAGGTCACGTGAATATGTTAATGGGTGGGAAGATCTTCAAATTAAACAAAAATACATCATTAATACAGTAATTAACATCAGCTCTTCTCTACTTGATTTGAAAACAATGGCAACACACATCTAGTGGCCTAAAGAAACGCTAATACATTCTGAGGAACTTTCATACCATTACTCCTCCAGGCTAACATTCAATTAACCAAAGAAGTATCAAGCATTTATTTAACACTTGTTATGTTCTGGACATTGTCTTGGTGATACAAAGCCAAAAATAAAACAAGGAATTTACATTCTACTTAAGGAAACAAGAGGTCCACATAATTAGTATACTCAAACACCAAATGAATCTGCTAGAGCTGGACATGACTTAAACAACAATGTGATTTCTGGAAGCTTTCTCAAACAGTGCAGATCACAATCCTTCTATGCCTTCTCATCCTGTGAAACTTCTTTTCCATATCTAGTGGGGCCCTACTAGTGTACTAGAGGTTTTTCTTGTTTTCTCCAGGTATTGGATGGTAATGGTAGGGGACTCTACCTATTTGTGATCTCTGACATCATTATGATCATTTCATCTTCTCTTTTCATACATCTATTTGATGATATCTTTTGCTTTTCTTTTTCTTTGAAGTTCCATATGTAATGTCTCAATTTTGTTGCTGGTTGGTCTTTCATATTTTATTGTTTTTTTTCTTGGTTTCTGTTTGCTGGTTCCTCTCCATTTATCTCTGTGAGATACTTATTTTTGATTTTTCAGAGATGGTTGTATTTTTGTCTTTCTGCCACACACCAAGTAGAATATTGTTATTAAACAAATGGATTTTTCCATTAAAAGAGATTTGCAGTTTCTTGCAGGTAGTCCACCCTTTGTCCTCCTCTTGTACAATTCATATCTCAACTCATGTTCTTCTATACTCTATCCCTGGGCTGTCCAATTGTTGCAACAATCTGCTAGTGGCTTCTGAAGGGGTGTAAGGTCCACCAAAAACCAGCACATGGAAAGCTGCCAACACAGGTTCTTTTGGTCTGCTTTACTAAGGAAAGTAATGTTAAGGGGTTAACAATCTTACTTTAATCCAGGGGAAAAAGCCAGCACCCCGAACTTCAGGGCAAACACAACCAAATATCAAACATCAACAGACAGATCTTGTCTGATTCAGATCTCGATTCATAGTTACCAGAGTTTAACAAAGTCTGAACATCCAGGTTTACAAGTTGGAGGGCTCTTAACTACAGCTGCCCAGAGTCTCCACATGAGCACTCTGCCAAGAGTGAGAGCCCTTTGCAAATACCTCTGTTCTCTCTTTTTATACACTCTTTAGCTGTCATCAAACATCATCTGAGTGACCAGAACTTAGGCTCCTACCATTGGCTCTGGTCTTAGCAACTCCCCATAGGAACCTGAGGGCTTCACACCCACATAGGCTTAAGCACCTAGTAGATAGGGTTTTAGGCTAGGGGTTTATCACCTAATAAGACTCAATCAAAAACACCCAACTTAATCAATATTACACCAACCTTAGATTTTTATTGAAACAATAGACAATACATTTTGATTTGCCATTTTAGCAAGAGCTCTTCAGTAGCTCAGCTTGGTTTATTAAAGCATTTATGTAAATTTCTATGCTTGTAGGTGGGCTGCATAAATCACACCACAGGCCGTATGTGGCCTATGGGCCACATTTTGGACATCCCTCCTCTGTCTGAAGTGTGTGTGTATGTGTGTGTGTTCATATGCCCTAATGCAAGATATATACATAAATATGTATATATTTGTATGTATATATACATGCACACACACACACACACACACATATATATATATATATATATATATATACACACACATACATACGTATACCTATGTATCCAACCAAATGCATGCTATAATTTGGGTAATAGGAATTTTTTATCCTTATCATCTTGTGTGGATGGTCAAGCCATACTACTACATCTTTATGGATTTCTCTCAGGAGTGTTTGCAAGGTCCCAGGACTTGATACAACCAATACAATACCTCAAACAGGAACATCTGGAAAACCTCCTCATCACCCACAGAAAAATTCTCTGCAATTTAAACTCTGAGCTATTTCTCCTCTATCCCAGTGGCAGGTGCCTTTGAGAAGCATACATCTCCCTTAAGTTTTCAATGTTTCTATTAAAATGATGACATTTGTTTAAGGGAAGGATTGGGGTTACTGAAAAGACTGCCCAGTTTCCTGAGGGCAATCCAGACTTCAATCCTTCTGTTTTGAAAGTCATAATTGTAATGAATCTTAGAAAATGTGCCTTCATTGTCGTTTAGGATATTTATTTTTAGTGTCTGTAGTTCTAAGTTGATTTTTCTTTTCTTAGCTCTTTTTGGTTGAATTTTGTCCATGGTTTTTGCTATCTATTACAGGGAAATTCACACTTTTCAACAATCCATGTGAAGGGAACCTTGGGGTAGGTCTTAGTTGGCTGTAAACCGATGAGTTGATGTAGTAGACAAAAAAGCTAATCAAATTTTAGGCTATAACAATATAAATAGAATTTTTTGAAAGGGAGGACATAGTTCCACTATATTCTGTGTTGATTGGGCCATATGTGAATAATGTGGTCCATTTTATGTGCTGTGTTTTATAAGGAAATTTAAAAAAAGCTCTTGAATGAACTTTTGTTGTGGAGATGATGCCAAAAGTATGGTCATAGGAGTCAATCTCTTCCACATGGACTCTAAATGCACCATGCTTTAGTCTTGTACTTTCTTCACACACACACACACACACGTGCGCGCATGCGCACACGTGCACATGCATGCACATGCACACACATGAGGGCACAAGAGCACATATACTGCAATATATTGTAAGTATATGGCCTGAGAGAAGAAATTACTCATAATTCAGGATTCTTTCAAGATCTAGGGTCATCAACTTGAACACATCAAGTTTGGTTAAAAATAAAACCAACAACAAGTATGATGAATTTTCTTTTTCAAATGATATCATTTCTGGATCTGCTATTTCTTCCCTACCAACCTCCCAGTTAATGATTACAGAGACATCTGGACAATTAGAAAAAGTCACTAGCTAACTCCTCTACCTTGGATTTCCTGCTGCTATAGAGGAAGCATACCTTTAGTCTGAGAAATAATCTGGTTCAGTGCTTTATTAACTCACTTTGTCTCTGACCCAAGGGATACCACATTCCTTGATAGCCCCATATTCCTTGATAGACTTTTGCACTATAGATGAAAATATATCTTTTGGTTTCACCAGTTTCAGAATGAATAGATGGAGGACACACTCTTCCATCAGGATAAGTGTCTCAGTTTATCCTTTATGGTTATATTTAGTTTCATAGGACAGCTAGGAGGTGTAATAGATAGAGCACTGGGCCTGAAATCAGCAAGGCTAATCTTCATGAGTTCAAATCTGGCCTCAGACACTTAGTAGCTGTGTGACCCTAGACAAGCCACTGAACCCTGTTTACCTCAGTTCTTTATCACAAAATTTGCTGGAGAAGGAAATGGCAAACCACTACAGTATGTTTGCCAAGAAAACCCTAAATGGGGTCATGAAGAGTTAGACACAACTGACACAATACAAGAGCAACAACAAATCCCTACTATATGCTTTCACTCAAAATATGCAATTTCTTTTTATTTTTCACCTCAATTCTTCTCATTCCTTATAACTTGTATCCATAAGTCAATAATTGACTATTAGAGGAAGTAATTAGAAATCTTTCCACTATATTCATAGAACATTCTTATGGTTTCCAGGCCTACTTATTATAAGTGAGCTGATGATCAACATTAGACACCTAGCATGGTTGTGGCTGGAACTTGGAATCTCTGTTCCAAGTGATATTTCTAAAACAGTGAGCACAGACAGCTCACAGAAAACAACCTTGGCCTTTCCAATAACATCTGGGGTAAGTTCAGTTCAATATAATTAGATTTATTTAAATTCTATTCAATTCAGAAAATATCTATGAGTCACCTTCTCTATACTAAGCACTCTGCTAGGCCCAGCTATCTTTTGGAATAAACTCCTCAACGCATTAGAAGTCTACCTAACCTTCCATCAGTTACTGAATAAGGCCTTTATGTACCCACATGTCTTGGATTTGCCTTTTTGTCCAGATTCATCTTTTCACAGATCTTTGTTTTCCACGGACCACTTTCTGTGGTAATGGACCAGAAATTAACTTGACTGAATCCACTGATTCCAGTTATGCCAATTATGAAATTTACTGTGACTGGAAACTAAGACCAAGTTCCATTAATACAGACACACACAGACACAGATATAGGAACACAGAAACACACACACACAATTCTAAGGACAGTGTTCTTTTTTAAACTTACCAAATTATGAGCTCTCTTTAATTCAAAGCACAAGAAGCTAACTAATGGATTTCCGTATTTCACCACATAATTGTTGCCATCGCATAATAATTGCACCCTGTTTTTTCAGTCCAAAAATTGGTTTATAACCTTCCAGCATGGAATAATTGCATGGTATAATTCTGTTTATCATGGTGCTTAAAAGGTAAACAGAGCAGCAATGCATTCACCAGTAGCCTATGGATACACATTTATCTCTCACACATTGTGAGCCAAGAGACTAAAATTCTCTGTGCACATGCATTGTCAGTATATTCCTGAATCTGATTTGCGTGGTTTGTTTAGAACATTGCAGTATAATGGTATTGTCACTCTTGTCTCTCAATCCAATGAAGAGTGATAGGTACAAGGGGAGTGGTATGGGCAGGGGAAGCTGCTGTGAGTAAGTCATGTGACATGGTTGAGACTTGCATCTTCCCAATTTCAATGTAAATTCATGAGTGTTCCATGCACCCTAATATTGCACTAAAGACAGTTTAGTAGTAATTTATTTTTAAATAATATCAGCAAAATTAAAAAAAAAGACAAAACAACATCTCATAATGGTCACATCCCACCTTTTTGTAAAAAAAAAAGGCATAAAATTTGAGACAATTATGTGGTGAAATACAGTATTAGAAAGGCTTGTAAGAACCAGTTGACTATTTTTATCTATGCTAATTATGTGGCAGGAAAGAAAAATTATCTGTCCCCATTTACAGAGTGAAGTTCTCTATGCAGTAGGGCAGGGCTGTCCAAAATGCTGCCCATAGCTGCATGTGGCCTGCAGTGCAATTTATGTGGCCCGCCTATAAGCACAGAAATTTACATAAATGCTTTAGTAAAGGAAGCCAAGCTACCACAGAGCTCTCTCTAAAATTGCAAATCAAAATATATTGTCTATTGTTTCAATAAAAACCTAAGGGTGGACAGCCCTGCAATAAGGGATAAGTACCATATCCATATAGAATATGGGTTCTTAATTTGGGTACTATCTATAGATTTTGAATAAGGAAAAAAAATACAACTTTATTTTTATTAGGCTTTACCTGAAATTTAACATTTTATAAAGTTATTTTTTTTTTGTTTTATTTGCAAGCCAATCAGGTTACATGACTTGCTCAGGGTCATACAGCTAGTAAGTGTCAAGTGTCTGAGATCAAGTTTGACCTCAAGTCCTGATACCAGGGCCTATGCTTGATCCACTGTACCACTTAACTGCCCCTGCATTTTATAAAATTATGAATGTAGGGGCAGGTAGGTGGCACAGTAAGTAGAGCATTGGCCCTGGAGTCAGGATGACCTGAGTTCAAAGGTGGCCTCAGACACTTGACACACTTACTAGCTGTGTGACCTTGGGCAAGTCACTTAACCCCAATTGCCCTGCCTTCCCCCTTCCAAAAAAAAATAAAATAAAATTATGAATGTAAGCAACAAAAGTAGTATTAGTACCTGTGACCATGTCATTAATAGAAATACACAGTAACATCATTACATCATGTTACAGTTATTTAGACATCTCAAAATCATGTTTTTGTTCAGAACTTCTTCAAAATATTGTAGATATTAGATCCAAGTAAAAGTCTGGTATGTACCTAGATGGCTGGCTAACTACATCATACTAGCATATATAGACAGGAAGACTAATCTGTGGCACCTAGCAATGTGTCTAATAACTACTGTAATTTGAAATACTGCCATACAAAAGATGAGAAAGTTGTCTGTATGTGTATGTGCACATGCGAGCATATATGTATACACATGTACATATGTCTACATAGGTGTATATATGGCAGATGATATAAATACATATGTGTCCACATATGTACATACCATATATACATACATATGTATTACCACCACCACCACACACACTCACACACACCCAGGTTTCTCATCTTTCTGGTCCTGTCTTAGTATTTCTATGCTGCTTCTGACACCTAGGTTGTGTTGCTGCCATGCTTCAATTAAATGAAACTAAAGGATCGCCTAGATTATTGGAAACACGGCTAGACAGTCTTTTATGAAGATATGCGTGTTTTAATAATGGTCTTTAGGAGTCTGGGCCTCTGCTTTTGTCACTAGCAGTAGTAACAATTGAACTTAGGGATTTCACATTAGATAATAGAGGGAGGAGAATATCATAGAAAATTCAGAGGATGTTTTAAAGGACTTTTCTTCTGTTCTCAATTGGTGATGAATCTCAAGCCAAGATAATGAGGGTAGATAGAAAACAATACAAAGATTCATTGTACAAAGTGTCTCTTAGAACTCCTAAGTTGGAGATGTAGTATCACTAAAGTCATTAAAGAGTATAAACATAGTCAGGCAAGGACCATATCTATTTTTGTCTTGTATTCCAGTCCTTGTATATACTCTTCACTTAATAAATGCTTATTGAATTGAATTCAATTCTAAAACTGAACCAAAGCTTTGGCATTGAAGATGAAATCTGCCTGCCCAGGGTTTGTAATCACTAGTATGTGGACTTTTACCTTCTAAAGGAATCTTTTTAGGCTCATGGGTGCCACATACCCCATAGAAGAATGAGCTTTTTGGGTAATGTTCTTGCCAAGAGCAAGCCAACTAAGATTCTTTGCCAAGGTTCCTCTCCCTCGCTTGACTACAGACAGGTTTTGACTATGGACAGGTTCCTATTTTCCACAGCATTTTTTCTTTAACTGAAACCTCTTTGCACTCAGATTTGCTGAACTGAGAAATGGAGATGATTTTACATAATTTATTTATTTAAATACTTATTTTCCTCTTTAAGGTTAAAAAAACAAACAAAAACAGAACTGTGTCTACAGATCCCAAATTGTCAAAAGACTTTAATACTTGTTGTTAAGCTAATGCCTCATGATAAAATGCAAGAATCTAATCTGCGTTTACTGAGGCAGAAAAAAAGATGGGGTTTTTGGCAAGTTTACTGTTCTTCTGACTGGTAAATCATATCACCAACTGTTCATTTCTGTCTTATTCAGTTGAATATATCAAAGCATATTCAAAAACTTAACATGAATGAAAACCTAATTATTCAAAATCTTGAACCTAACATTAAAAAGTGATTAGAAGGACAAAATCTACTCATGTGTAGGGAGTTTTCCCTAGAAAAATTAACAAGCAGTTAAAACTGCTGATTTCTATCAATAAATCTTCCATATTTTCCAATGATTTGTTCGGTGGTTTGGGGAATTATTTCATTATTCAATTTACAATCTGGAGAAGACCTGAATTTTCTTCAAAAGATGTTCTTTCTCTTTTTGAAAACAGCATGGACTATATTTTAATCATGTGAAAATGTTGCAAGAGTGTAAGTAAACAATTTTAAATAACCTTATTTTTAATAACCTAATACTTTACATAAAATAGAATCGGGATGTTTTTTTCTGTGCAAAAATAAATAATTCTTTTCTTTCTAGCAATTCTTACACATTTCAGTATATCTAAGTTGGAAGTGCCTTGAATATTAACTACTACAAACTATACCCCATCTCTATTATTGTTATTCAAATCAATAAAGAATTAATAAGCACCTAATATGGGCATAAAGATATTCTGGGAACTGGTATATGATGATAAATAAATATTAAAAAGACCATGATCTCAAGGAGTTTAAAATCTAGTAGAGGAGAAAGACACAGACATGAATACCCATGATGTAAGGGAGAGTTAGATGTGTATAAAGCAGAAGTACATTATCTCTAGCAAAATTTCACTTGATGATCTTCCACTTTGGATAACTCTAGTTTGAATTTGTTTTTCTCTTGATATTAAGACAATATCTGCCTCTTTATAACTGTAATTAATTGCTTCTTGCTTTGCCCTATGTGGCCAAGTGGAACATGGATAATCACTCTTTCATGTAGTAATCCTTGAAATACTTGAAGACAGCAATATTAAGCGTTTTTCCTTATATACCCAATAAACTTAAAGTCAAAGATACTCATTTTTGTCAGTCTGTCTATTGCATGGTTTTAAAGCTCTTCTAAATATATTCAAACTTATCAAAGATAATACTAAAATGTGGCCCTGTGAACTAAACGTAAAAGTCATTTGAGAATTAACTGTTTATGCACAATAATATTATTGATTGGCTAAAGCAAAGGTCAAAATTAATATAAAATTAAAAAAGAAAATTATTAGAAGAAAAATATAGCAATAGCTGTCCTCCAAAGTATTCTTATCTATCTACCTAGCTAGCTAGCTAGCTATCTTTTATCTACCTAATATCTATCCTGCCTTGGTATCTCAAAACTACTAAAAGTCATGGAGCAAATTTTCAGCTTTTCTCCCAGTGCCTTTTTTCTCGGTGCCAGGATCTGCTGTTTTCAGTCGCATCCCTGAAACAAGATGGTGAAGGTTGGAGTCAATGGATTTGGCCGCATTGGGCACCTGGTGACCAGGGCTGTATTCACCTCAGGTGGAGTAGGCATCATGGCCATCAATGACCCCTTCACTGACCTCAACTACATGGTTTATATGTTTCAATATGATTCCACTCATGGTAAGTTCAAGGGCACTGCTGAGGCTGAGAATGGGAAGCTGGTGATCAATGGAAAAGCCATTACCATCTTCCAGGAGCGGGATCCTGCCAATATTAAATGGGGAGATGCTGGAGCCGAGTATGTTGTAGAGTCCACTGGAGTCTTTACCATCATGGAAAAAGCTGTGGCTCACTTGAAGGGTGGAGCCAAGAGGGTCATCATCTCTGCCCCTTCTGCTGATGCCCCCATGTTCATGATGGGAGTGAACCATGAGAAATATGATAATTCCCTTAAGATTGTCAGTAATGCCTCCTGCACTACCAACTGCTTGGCCCCCTTGGCCAAGGTCATTCATGACAACTTTGGCATTGTGGAAGGACTCATGACTACAGTCCATGCCATTACTGCTACCCAGAAGACAGTAGATGGCCCCTCTGGTAAGCTGTGGCGTGATGGGTGTTGTGCTTCCCAGAACATCATCCCTGGTTCCACTGGTGCTGCTAAGGCTGTAAGCAAAGTCATACCTGAGCTGAATGGGAAGCTCACAGGCATGGCCTTCCATGTTCTTACTCCCAATGTATCTGTTCTGGATCTGACCTGCTGCCTGGAGAAACGTGCCAAATATGATGAGATCAAGAAAGTGGTGAAGCAAGCATCAGAAGGGTCCTTGAAGGGTATCTCGGGCTACACAGAGAACCAGGTTGTATCCTATGATTTCAACAGTGACAGTTACTCTTCTACCTTTGATGCTAGCACTGGTATTTCCCTCAATGACCACTTTGTCAAGCTCATTTCCTGGTATGACAAGGAGTATGGTTATAACAACCGTGTAGTAGACCTCATGGTCTACATGGCCTCCCAGGAGTAAAGTAGAAAGCCATGAATCTTCATCTCCAGACAAAACAAAAGGAGGTCCACCACTGAGGAGCCTACATTCCTAACCTATGTTCCTGTACTGGGGATCCGTATCCCATTCACATCTTTGTCCCAAAGCACCCCTGTAGTAAGGGGGAGAAGCCCAGAGTCCTGTATTGTGTACCATCAATAAAGTCACCACATTTCAGTGCAAAAAAAAGTCATGGAGCAAAGCATTAATATATTTGATAGATGTTCAAGTTGTTGTTGTGTTTGTCCTTCATTTTCTAAGAGGACAATGACATCAGGGAAATAATGGCATGACTTGCAGCTGACTTTGATTTGACTGAGGGAAGACTGTGCAAGGTCACCAGCCTCACTTTCTCCTCCAGAGCCATCTGGATCCAGTGACCACATATTCATCAGGATGACTGGAGATGATTCATGAAGCAATTGGAGACAATGGCCCTTTTAGGCTAAGGCCTTTTCATGTACTCACTTAGAGTGAGATAATACGCATTTAGTGAATAGGCCTCTTTAAGAAGTGAGTCAAGGAATGGCCCTTTTAATTAGAAAAAAAAAGAAAAAAAATCAACCTGGGAGGGGAAGACCCTCCTGTTTGCTGCTCCAAAGAGAAACACTTACTATTGTCATTCACTTTAAGCCAGGAGAGCCCAAAATGCAACCATTAAGTGGAGCTTGGGCAGGGACCTATTGTGGTCAAATCTATGAGCTACAGAGTGAACTAGATTTAAGGAAGAAAGAAAGAAAGAAAGAAAGAAAGAAAGAAAGAAAGAAAGAAAGAAAGAAAGAAAGAAAGAAAGAAAGAAAGAAAGAAAGAAAGAAAGAAAGAAAGAAAGAAAGGAAGGAAGGAAGGAAGGAAGGAAGGAAGGAAGGAAGAAAAAGAAAGAAATTTAGCCAGTAAACCTCAAGTTAAGTGGCAGCTTCTGGCCATCAAAATTTACCTTCCTTTAGAGAGGAGAAGGAGAGGGAGAGGACCAGCTGAGTTATCCAACTAGCTGGGTCCCCTTTCAGGGAGCTTGGTTTACTCACAGGTTGTGTTTGTCCTTCATTTACTAAGAGGACCATGGCATCAGGGAAATGATAACATGACTTACGGTTGACTTTGATTTGAGTGAGAGAGGGCTTTGCAAGGTCACTAGCCTCACTTTCTCCTCCAGAGCCATCTGGATCCAGTGACCAAATATTCATCAAGATGACTAGAGATGTAGGGCAGCTAGGTGGTGCAGGGAGTAGAGCATTGGCCCTGGAGTCAGGAGGACCTGAGTTCAAATCTGGCCTCAGACACTGGACACATGTACTAGCTGTGTGACCTTGGGCAAGTCACTAAACCTCAATTGCTCTCCCCCCGCCCAAAAAAAAAAAAGAAAAACTATAAAAAAAAGCTGGCTGGAGATAACAAGTAATGTTTTATGGTTTAAGACAAGAATCACGTAGAAAAAAGGCATGGGTAATATGAGACCTGTACCAATAGAAAGAGATCCCATATCCATCAAAATAAGAATATTCAACTAGAAAATAAGCTGACATTTTCTACCCTAGTAGGTTTGTTGAGATAGTGATCATGATTTATTTTTACTATTGTGATGCCAATCAGTGATTAAAGACCTTTCTCCTCCATTCAACGGGCCTCAGGTGGGGCCAGTTGAAGGAAGCTTGATTAGAGGTTTGTTTGTAGACAAGCCTATACCCTTTACTTACTAGGCACTAAGCCCTAAGCCTACACTCTTTACTTGATTCCAAAAAGTAGACATTGTGAAGTTAGAATTCAGCCCAAGGAGAAGGAATAAGAACTCCGATTCGATAGAGCTGCAAAGAGAGTGCAGATGAAAGAGTAGAAACCAGGGAGCTCCAGAGACCAGAGAATTGAGAAGGCAGAGAATGCAGGCAAGCAGACATTTAGGATTCATAATTGTTTGTGGGGAGGCCCCAGCAGGGGGGGAAGGTTACAGGATAACTTGATTTCTTCCTGTAATACTGTGTAATACAATTTCCTTATTGTACCATTGAAGTGGACTTACTGGTTTTGGAATACAATTACTGCTAGGTCTAATTGGGGTTATTGGTTCTGGGATTTGATCCTCTGGTATCTAAATAAATGTTATACTTCCCCTTCCTTCTACCTAGAGAATCTCTTATACTTTGTAATTCTTAACTATACAGGCAGGTTCATGGTTGTCTTCGAGGTCATGTATCTTGCCTTACTAATACAACCATATTATTAAAGTCTGTTCTTTCCTCAACAGGTATGCACACACACACACACACACACACACACAACACATACACATCCATACATTCGTACATATACATATACACATATGCATACACACACAAAAATACATGTATATGTATGTGTGTGTATGTGTATAATATCATTTCAGATATCTAACTCTAAGCTTGTACCCTGCTTTAAAGAAGTCTTTCTTAAGCCATAGATTAGAAACTTATTAGAGTTGGTTATCTAAGAAGAGAATTATATATCATATGGAGGAGAAATAGACTTTAATCACCCAGTACAAAAAGTTTTAATGGAGAACCATTTCATTCAACCTGTTAGGTTGGATGTGACAGTTTATTTACTACTTATATCAATGACACTGGGCCACAGCCCAGCCCTTTATAAAGTTTCATATGTTACGCACTTGATCTCACCATCAACATTGTGCGTTACACAGAATCCATCTATATCTGTCTATCCTGGGTGACATCCATGCCCTTCTTTAAGTTCACTGAATGGAGTGTGCTGCACAAAATTGAAACTTTCCTCATACTTTCTTGACATCATAAAAATTACAAACAAGAACATGTACTAATCATAAGTTATTTCTTCATCTAGGTCGGTATTGCTTAATCTAGTGTCCACAAACTTTTTCTTTAACATTTTGATATTTGCATTTCCATATAATTGGTTTTCTTGGAGATCCTATCTCTTTTATATTATGCATTTAACATATCATTTGGAGAAAGAGCACATAAGCTTCAACAAAGCAATCAAAGTGGTACATGACACAGACAAACTGAAGAACTACTAAATTAATTTTTTTTTTTTTGCTTTGTGATGCTCATAAGTTCAAGCAAGCAGATCATGGTACAGATAGTTATATTTTGCTCAATATGAAGAACTGGAAAAAAAAAATTATGAAAGGTGGGGCAGAGCCAAGAAGGTGGAGTAAAAGCAGGGATTTGCTTGAGTTCTTCTCCAAACCTCTCCAAATACCTGTAAAAAATGACTCTAAACAAATCTGAGAGCTGAAGAACCCCCCAAAAAATACAGAGCAAAGCAAATTTCCAGCCCAAGACAGCCTGGAAGGTTGACAGCAAAGGTCTATTGCACTTGGCTGGGAGAGGAGCACAATCTAGCATAGATCATGCAGCAGAGAGAGGGCTGGAGCAGGTATCAGGTGACAGAATCACTGGCAACTGTGATGGTTTCCGGACTTCTCAACCCACAACTTAGCAGGTCAGTGAGAAAGGTTTCTCCAGACTTGGGTGAGAGAAGAGTGTGTCTGGCTCCAGGCCCAGGGTGGCCATGGTGACAGTGGCTACTTCTGTAACTCTTGGTCCACAGACTGTGGGGGATCCAGTGGCTGATCAGAGGGGGATTGCAAAGATTTCTTTTCTAGTGAGGAGACTGGATTCTCTTGCTTTGCCCTGCTTGGATCTGGGTCACAGTCCTGAGTGGTGGTCCTGGGGAGAGGAGGAGCACTGGTGTGGTGGAGTTTGTGGTGGCTGTGAAGAGGGAATACTCCTCACAGTTTCAAGGCAGAAAAGAGTGCTTGTGGTCACTCATAGACCAGAGCACAGGCCAGGAAAGGAATAAATACCTCTCCTTTGATCATCTCACCTTGGAAGAAGTGAAAATTTACAGTACCCTAGAATTATCAATGAAAAGAGCTGCACAAAACTCCTGAGGTAATGCACTGGAAGCAGAATCCTACCTTACCAGAGTTAAAAAGTTAAGTACTTGGTTGGGAAAAATGAGTAAACAGTGTAAAAAAATCAGACTATAGAAACTTACTTTGGAGACAAAGAAGATCAAAACATAAAACCAGAAGAATACAAAGTCAAAGCTCCTACATCAAAACCCTCCAAGAAAAATACAAATTGGTCCCAGGCTGTCAAAGAGCTCAAATAACATTTTGAAAATCATGTAAGAGAAGTTGAGGAAAAATTGGGAAGAGAAATGAGAGTGATGCAAGAGAATTATAAAAATGAGTCAACAACCTGCTAAAGGAGACCTCAAAAATACTAAAGCAAATAACACTTTAAAAATGGACTAACACAAATGGCAAAAGAGGTCCAAAAACAATAAGAAGAATGTATTAAAAAGCAGAATCATCCAAATGGAAAAGGAAGTCCAAAAGCTCACTGAAGAAAGCAATTCCTTAAAAATTAGAATAGAGCAAATGGAAGCCAATGATTCTATGAGATATCTAGAAATTATAACATAGAAGCAAAAGAAGAAAAAAAAAGTAGAAAACAATGTGAAATACTTCATTGGAAAAACAACTGACGAGGACAATAGATCCAGAGATAATTTTAAAATTATTGGACTACCTGAAAAAAGACCCTAGACATGATCTTACAAGAAATTATCAAAGAAAACTGCCCTGATATTCTAGAACTCGGCGGGGGCGGGGGGGAATTGAAAGAATCCACTTATCACCTCCTCAAACAGATCCCAAAAAGAAAAATCCTAGGAATATTATAGCCAAATTCCAGAGTTCCTAAATCAAGGACAAAATACTGCAAGCAGCCAGAAAGAAACAATTCAAGTACCGGGGAAACACAGTCAGGATGAAATAAGATTTAGCAGCTTCTACATTAAGAGACTGGAGGGCTTGGAATGTGATATTCTGGAAGTGAAATGAGTTAGATTTAAAATCAAGAATCACCTACCCAGCAAAACTGAGTAAAATACTTAAGGGAAAAATAGATATTCAATGAAATGGAAAACTTTCAAGTATTCTTGATGAAAAGACCAGAGCTGAATAGAAAATTTGCCTTTCAAATTTTAAGAGAGAGAGAGGGGGGGGGGGCACAGAGTGAGTTGAATATGAAGAGATGATATCTAAAAAAGAAAATTATGGGGTAAGAGAGGAAGGGAGAGGAAGAATAGGGTAAATCATCTCTTATCTCACATAAAAGAGGCAAGGAAGAACTTTTACAGTGGAGAAGAATAGTGGGGAGGTGACAAGAAATGAGTGTCCCTTACTCTCATGGGATTTGGCTTAAGGAGGAAACAGCATACACACTCAATTGGGTATGGAAATCTGTTTTACCCTACAGTAAAGTAGGAGGGAAGGGGATAAGAGAGGGAGAGATGATAGACAGGAAGGCAAATTGAAAGAAGGGTTGGTCAGAAGCAAATATTTTTGAGCAGGGACAGGGTCAAAGGGGAGAATAGTAGTAAGTAAAGGGTGGGATAGGATGGAGCATCAAATAGTTAGTCCTTTACAACACAACTATTATGGAAATGCCTTGCATAACTATGCATGTATAACCTATATCAAACTGCTTGCCTTCTCAATGAGGGTGGGTGGGGAGGGAAGAAGGGAGATAATTTGGAGCTCAAAGTATTAAAAATGAATGCTATAATTGTTTTTACATGCAACTGGGAAATTAAATATACAGGCAAGAGGTATAGTAATCTATCTTACCTTACAAGAAAGTAGGGGGGGAAAGTGATAAGAGAGGGGTGGGTGGGTGATAAGTGAGGGCAGAAGGGTGGGTGAAGGTGTAATCAGAATACATACCATCTTGGGGTGAGGGAAGGAGAGAGATGGGGTGAAAATTTGGAACTCAAAATCTTGTGGAATGTTGAAAACTAAAATAAATTAATTAATATATAAAAAGGATACAAAAAAGAATATGAAAAGTTCCTGCAAACTAATTTGCATATTCTTCATTCCACACTGATTTCAGTGTAAAGATAAATACGTAGGAGGGAGAAGATAACTATTAGTGGTAGCTTATTATTGGCATATAAATTTCCATGCCAAGAAATGAAAAAGTATATCAGCTTGTGAAGTCCCATGCTTGAGCAACAAGAAAACTTCCTTCAGAATAGAGGTGCTAAATATGGGAGCCACAAGCAATATCACATTGAAAAAAAATATTGAGTCTGTGATTTCATTTCTGAAAGGAACTCCCAGTGAAGATCTTCCTCTAACAATGGAGTTCTACCATTAATCTAGATTATCTTCCCAGAGAGAGTTGCCTGGGGCATTTAAGATTAAATGTATCAGAGTCTGTATTTATCAGAGATCAGAATTTGAATACTGTTCACATTTATAGGGAGACTTCTACATTCTTTATACTACATTGTTTCAGGGGGCAGAGCCAAGATGGCTGCTGAAAAGCAGGGACTATCATGAGCTCCTCAAATCCCTCTAAAACCCTATAAAAAATGGCTCTGAACCAATTCTAGAACTGCAGAACCCACAAAATAGCATAGGGAAGCAGGGCTCTAGCCCAGGAGAGCCTGGATTATCTCTAGGTAAGGTCTATCCCACACAGAGCTGGGAGCTGAGGGGAGCAGAGCTGAGCAGAGTGGTGCCCAGCATGGGCGGCACGGACCAACCAGACCGCGAGCCAGGCGGAGCATGCCCTAGCACCCTGAATCCATGAGCTGCAGCAGTTACCAGACTTCTCAACCCACAAACACCAAGGACAACAGGGTAGGTTAGTGGGAGAAGCTGCTGGGGACTGTGATACAGTTTGTTTTTTGGCCACTGCTCTGGGGGCAGTGGAGGTGGGTCAGCTTTAGAACTATAGCTGCAGTTACTTCTGGCCCAAGGCCCACCTGGTGGGAAGAATTAAGTAGCTGATCAGAGCAGGTATGAAGAGCCTGTGGAAGATCTAAGTCCAGTCCCGGTTGGGGGTTCTTGGGGAAGGAGGAGTGCTAGTATGACATAGGTGCGCATTCCCACAGGCTTGGAACATAGAACTCTTTAGTCTACAAGCAGTCATACCCCGCTGAAAAACTCAAGGGTCAAGTGAGTTGGCTGGGAACATGGCCAGGCAGCAAAAATGCACCCAGATTCAGTCTCAGACTCTGAAATCCTTCTTTGGTGACAAAGAAGACCAAAACATACAGCCAGAAGAAGTCAACTAATTCAAAGAGCCTACAACAAAAACCTCCAAGAAATACATGAACTGGTCTCAGGCCTTGGAAGAGCTCAAAAAGGATTTGGAAAAGCAAATAAGAGAAGTAGAGAAAAAATTGGGAAGAGAAATGAGAAGGATGAGAGAAAACCATGAAAAACAAGTCAATGACTTGCTAAAGTAGACCCAAAAATATACTGAAAAATATACTGAAGAAAACAGCACCTTAAAAAATAGACTAACTCAATTGGCAAAAGAGCTCCAAAAAGCCAATGAGGAGAAGAATGCCTTGAAAGGCAGAATTATCCAAATGGAAAAGGTGGTCCAAAAGACCACT
>CM053626.1:105829298-105849613 GCA_028646595.1 Phalanger gymnotis | reverse complement strand
CTATCTATATTCATTAACACTTGGCAACACTGGTCAAATATAACCAGCCAAAAATCTGTGAATGGCTTAACAGAAAATTTAACTTTGGAAATAGAAAGAATTTCATTCCTATGTAGCTGCATTGATTCAAGAAAGCAAGAAGCAATCATTTATTTATCACTTAGCTAACACAATTTAGCATTTCTTTAGTATTTACTTTATTCCTGGTTCTGGGAAAAAATCTCTGCTCTTAAGGAATTTGCAATTTTATGCAGAAGACTCTCTAGGTACTTATTGATAGAATAAGACAGGTATTGAAGAATAAGAAAATACCATAAGTTTTAATAATTAAAAGACTTTGGAAAGAGAAGTTTTTGGTTAAATGATGAGATTAGAAGCCATACCACAAAGATTTAAGAAGAGAATGAAAAGAAAAGTAAGTGGAAATATTGATCATAGAATTCTCAAAGTATTTTCAAAGAATTTAGCCATAGGAGGGACATATAGAAGTCAATAGTTAATATGGATGGGCAGAATAATAAAGGGCTTTTTTGAGGTTGGGGAAAACATGGGTACCTTTGTAAGCAAAAGTGAAGCATCCAATAGGCATGGAAAGATTGAAGATTAGTGACATTGAGGATGAAGGAGGGGGCAACATGCTGGAAAAAATGGGATAGAATGGGATTATTTGAGTATGCACAGGGGTTTATTTGGCAATAGGAATGTGGCACTTCATCAGGTGAGACAGGAGAAACAGGAAATAATAGTAGAAGTAATGTGAGTGATGTAACATAAGAAAGAGGGGACAAGAAAGGGCTCAGTGAATTGACATTTTTTTTTCACTTAAATATAATACAAGATTCTCAGGTAAAATGATGGGAGGTGAGAGAATCTTAGGAAGCTTGAGGAGGTATGAAAAAGGTCTAGAAAACAGGCTATGATTATTAATATAGTGGATGTATTTGGGAAGTGTAAAAGGATTGCAGTTGCCATAGTTCGAGCCCAGTTGAGATTATATAACATCAATTTGTAGTGAAACTAGTCAGGGCAGTTTCATGATTTTCTGCAACTTCCACCTCCTTGAGTAGGAGTAATTGCAGGCTGCAGATTGTAAAAATAATCCATGGCTAAAGCTTAGCAGAGCAACATCAGCAATGGATTAAGGGGGCAATAGAATTCAAGAGAACAGGATAGTTTAGAAGAAAACTGGCTCATTAAGGAGTCAATATGGAAAAGGGAGGAGAGTATAGACAGTGTAAGGGTGATGGCCTACGAATAACTGCAAGGGTGGTGGGGATATTATGCTGAAGACAAAGAACAAGATTAAAGATTTCAGGCACAGGGAGAAGTATCATGACAACAGATTATGATCGAATAAAATATTTTCAGATTTCATGAACATGGATGTGGAACATTTATGCGTGATGACAACATCAAGGGCATGATTATCACCATTGTATCAATGACCTGATAAGGAGGAGTAGTTTAAGGGAAAGTCCCTTAACAAAACCATGTAATTAAAATAAAATAAAAGCTATATTAATCAATGGTTACCTTGCTGATTTTATGAATGTTCATTATAGGTTTTATAGAGCATTATGGCAATAGTTTGGAAAATTACTTTTGAGTAACTGGTTTATCACTGAGAAATTTATATGCCATTGACAATAATAAGTAGCATTTATAAGGCACTTAAATTTTGTAAAATACTTTGAATATGTAGTTTTTCATTTGATCCCTATATCAATTCAGTGAAGTAGATAGTAAAGGTATTATTATCTTTTTTTTTAAGATGAGAAAATGAAAACTCAGAAAGTTTAAGTGACTAGGCAATTTTCGCACAGAAAATATGTGTTGGGGCAAAATCTGAAGCCAGAACTTCCTGTCTCTAAAATATATGTCCTACTTTTGCACTCTACTTGGCTAAGACTTTTGTCTTTTAGTGTGATTGCTGGACCCCAGTGAGAGAACACGAAATTTATATGGGTTATGGAAATATAATTCTATTATTAAATACCTATAGTATACTTGAAATCATTGTAATAGAACTGAATCAGTGATATGTACTTAGCAAATGAGCGAATAAATCAATAGAGATATATCAAATGGTTTCCAATTTTGTGAGTATGAAAAGACTTATTCTTACCTTCAATGTAATGACATCAACCCTATAATCATTTTAGGTGTATGGGTATATAGATGTATGTAGGAATGTATGGGTATTCAAGGAGAACTAGCACAACCAATGTAAAAGCTTACTAGGGCCTTTTCAGGGCGGCTTATCCACCTTTGGTGTCTATTTGGTATTCAACTCTCCCTTGTGGGTCCAAAAAACTGTAGCGTGTGCAGTGGCCACATCCCAATAAATTGTCACAGCAGATCGACTAAACCAGATTGAGAGTAATCAATGGGCCTCAAGCCCATTGGTAAGTTAGAGGGATGTCTATTCGAAGCATATGAAGACTTTCCCTATTGGAATGGGTAGATGAGAAAAAGTTGTTCAAACATCCATGAAAGGGGTTGAAGCAGGTGTTGTGGAACTCTTAGAACTTGGTCATATGTTGAAGATGCCAAGAGCATCCACTGCATCCCAGCCCATTTCCAGTTGTCTTGACTTTTGTCTTACTGCTGGACCTTGATGACTCTGAAAGAGAGAGTGAAGCTAACAACTTTGTGCAATCCTACCTCACTTAAATCCAGTTCACGCTTGAGTCAAGATGTTGTTGGTCCTCTTCAAAAACAAAAGACAAAAAAACCCAACAGTAATCATTTTAGGTATCATTTATGTGTTGAGGTTTGCAAAATGCTGTACATATTATTTCAGTTGTACCTTACAGAAACCCTGTATAGTATGTAATATTATTATCCCCATTTTAACTAGTGGGGGGGGGGGAACTAAGGCTTGAAGAGTTACTAATGACTTGTCTAGCTATAAATTGCCTAGGTTGGATTTAAACTGTATTTACTCTACTACCTAGCTACTATATTCTTGAGTTCTTTCCTAAGGAGCTGAAATAAGTAGTGAATCAGTGTTTATCTAGTAAAAACGTGCTGCTAGTAGTCCTTTACACTACTTAACAAATACAAAAGATGTATGAGCTTTCAAGTAGTTTACAAACAGGTCTGTGAGATAAGAACACACAGGAGATAAATATAAAACAATTGCATGCTTACCTCTGTAGTACTGTCTATTAGTACAATAGGCAATCAGAGACAGGAAAAGGTAAAAGTAGAATAGAATGATTAGGAAGGGAAGACTTCACAGAGGATCTGACTTTTAGGTAGAATTTGAATAGGCAGAAGGAAGGAGAGGAAATATCCAGAGATAGAAGTATAAGAACCAGCAGAAGTATGCTGCTAAATGCAACTGACTACAAGAAATACTTTTAAATTTAATATTTATGATTTAAATTGTCTCAAACACTTTCTTAAATCTAAAGTAGACAATCAAAAAACAACAGATCAAGCCCCAATTTGTAGCATTTGTTGATTTCTAGGGTAAAAATGTTCACATTAAATTTAAACATTGACTCTCCTAAACCAATCAGAGCTGGCTCCAGCACACCGCTGGAGTAGTATGTGTAAAGGCAAAGATATAGAAATGACCATTACATGTTCAGGAAACAATGGTCTTAACCTGATAGAAGGAAAGATTCATTATGAAGAGAAGTTAGAAGAAAATTAGGTTAGATAGGAAAAAATAAGAGAACATTACAAGTCAAGCATTGTGCTTGATATGATATTGTAAGGGGAAGGGGAGGTAAACTGTGTGAGATGAGTCTGTGGATAAAAGAAGCAGGTAAGAAGCAGGAACCGGGATGTTAGAGCATGAGATCCTATACTAAGCTGATAGTAGTGGTAATGTAAAAGAAATTGCTTAAATTAAAAACATTTTTGGGGAGCAACTAAGTGATTCAATGGATAGAGTACTGGCCTAGGAGTCAAGAGGACCTGAGCTCAAATCTCATCTCAGATACCTTCTAGCTGGGTGGATCTACTCAAGTTATTAAACCAGATTGCCTCAAAAAAGGGAAACAAGAATATCACAGAAGGGGGGGGGATTTTAAGCAATATTACTGAGAAGAAAAATGCAATAGACATTTTAAAAATTAAACTTATAAGGTGTTTGAAATGGTTGGATCTATCTTCATAAATAACTTAGAATTTTGAATGGCCTTGATGATAAATTAAATATAAGGGATGAACAGGTTAGAGTTAAGGGTGAGGAAGGTAGGCTAGATTATTTCCTTCTTTGAAAAAAGAAAAGAAAATGATTTATGATTTTTATTTTTATATTGTCTAGATTTCTCTCTATATCCCTCTACTATCTATCTCCCAGAAAGCACCCCTTGTGACAAAGATTTTTTTTAAAGAGGAAGAAGAAAAAAATGATTTGCAAAACCAATTGACACATTGAAAAAATCTGACCACATGCATATGCATTCACCCTAATACCAGCAAAGGTAAAAGGGGAGATTTTCTTTTATATAATTTTGTTGGAAAGTTTGATATTTATAATTTCACAACAATGAATTTATTGTCTGGTAGCTATTCTTTATAATTACATCATTGTAATCAACATGTTTATTGTCTTCCTACCTTGTTTTCCTTGACTGTCTCAATATATGTCTTTCCATGCTTCTCTTACTTCATTGTTTTCACCATTTCTTATAGGATGGTGCTATTCTATTAAATTCATATACCACAGTTGGTTTAATCATTCCCCAACCCATGAACATATCCCTGATTTTCAATTCTTTGTTACCGCAAAAATATAGTTATAAATAGCTTGATTAATTTGGAACCTCCTTTTGTCAGTGACCTCCTTGGCTTATCTGTCTAGCTGTGGAATCTCTAAGTCAATGGATATGGAAATTTTAGTTATTTGGTTAGAATAATTCCAAATTGCTTTCCAGGATGATATTATAAATTCACAGGTTAATCAGTAATGTATTAGTGTGCCAGACTTTCCATAATCTCTCCAATATGAACTATCTCAATCTTCTATCATTTTTGCCAATTTGATAGATACAAAATGAAACCTCAGGATTGTTTTCATTTGTATTTTATAGTACTAATGATTTGTAGCATTTTAACATACTTCTTGATAATTTGGGACCAGATATTATCTAAGCCATGTTACCAAAACCGAATTGTATGATATCCCAAAGTTTTACCAGAAGCTAAGCCTTCATCCTGCCTTTTGAACTAATGTCACATAGATACAATAGATCTTAGTTTCCATAATTAGTTCTAAAAATGAGGGAGCACCATTTATGCTTTAAGTTCCAAATGAAAAGAAAAGATAATTTTATTTCATTTTCAATTGCTTTTTCAAGATTGAAATTAACATCTATTTTCATTCTTCTAAAATGACAGTAGATTTATGAGTTCTGACTTTTATTCATCTATCTATTTCATGGTAACTGTGGCCAATCTGTTGGTGATAACCTGGATACTCTGTCTTCCAAGTCCTTTAATTATTTGGAAAGTTTTTTAGAAAAACATAATGCTTCACCTGTCCTTTGGAGAATTGTGTATAATAAGAAAATTCCTCTGCAGATAATTTCTTCAAACTTCACTGACACTTTGTTTATGGCAGGATTTTTTCTTTAACGAATATTTCTGAAAATATTATTTAAAACTTTGTTTCTCCTTCTTGTTTCATTACCATAATGATAGTATATTCAAGGGAAGATCATAATTATTTCAGCTAACTATGATTAGAATTCAGATATTAATTATAGCTTACTGCCATAGTGACTTTTGCTCTTTCCAAAAAGAAAACTAATGTAGACTTTTGCCTGAAAGATTAGCTATGAAGCTTCTGTTTATTCAAGATCTGGGTATCAATATAGTCAATCTAAAAATATGCTAGATTTAATGTGTTAAAGGTCTAGTTTCAATTCCCCTCTCTACAATTTACTAGCTGTAAAACCACTATTTTGGCCTCAACTTCATCGTCTGTAAAGTGAAAAGGTTGAATTCTATAGACTTTAAGATCCAGCTGTAAAATTATAATCTTATGATCCTAAGCCTCTTCTTGAATAAGTATGTCTCCCTCAATCAGAATTTGAAGTGAACTCTGATATATATATATATATATATATATATATATATAGAGAGAGAGAGAGAGAGAGAGAGAGAGAGAGAGAGAGAGATTGATGCATCTGTATATATATACACATACATGTATTATGTATACATGTACATACATACACACACATACACATATGTATACATATATATGTATATATACACCTGTATAAAAACATTAATTCGCTTTTCCAAAAGACTCAATAAGTTGGTATTTAAATTTTGCTTGAAATTCACAATGAAAGACAACAAACTACCTCTCAAAGCAGCCCATTCCTCTTTGGATAGCTATAATTGTTCAGAGATGTTTCTTGACACTAAACCTAAATTTGCTTCTTCCCAATCTTTCACCTATTATTGCTAGTTCTGTCCACTTAGGTACAAGAAAGACAAATCTACTATCTCTCATACATGAACGGTGGCCAAACATTTGAAGACATTTATTATGGTCCCCTCATTCAACCCCACATCTTCTAAATAGATTAAACATCCTGTGTTTGGTCAACTTATCTGCATATAACATGAATTATTATAAAATTGCCCCAATAGTCTCCAAATTCATAATGTTCTACAATATAGCACCCATGACTGAACACAGTTCTGCAGGATTGCTCAGTCTATAACAGAGGTATTTATGGTACCATCGCCATCAGCATGGTGCTGAAGCCTAGCAATCTATAAGTTGGGTCATAAAGATTATATATTGTGACCGACTGGGATTTATGCCAGATATATAGGCCTGGTTCAATATAAGGAAAACTATTAATGTAATTGATTATTTCAATGACAGAAGTAACAGAAATCATATGATTATATCAATAGATGCAGAAAGTCATTTGTTGAAATAAAAAACTCATTCTCATAAAAAATGTAAAAGCATAGGTATAAATGGATTTTTCCTTAAAATGATAAAAAGAGCCTACCTAAAACTACCAGCAAACATTATCTGTAATAGAGATAAGCTAGAAAGAATCCTTCCCAATAATATCAAAAGTAAAACAAAGATGCTCATTATCACCAATGTTATGCAATATTATACCAAAATTGCTAGCAATAGCAATAAAAAAGAAAAAGAAATTGAAGGAATCAGAATGTACAATGAGATAATAAAACTTTCTCTTTTGCAAATGTTATGGTGATATACTTGGAAAATCCTAGAAATTCAACTACAAAGTTATTGTTCTAAGATTAATTATGAATGACTAAGCAATTCTGAGTTATACGAATGTCCAAACCAGCTGCAAAGAACCTATGAAAGAAGATGCTATCCACTTCCAGAAAAAATAACGGATATATGGAACTTTGTATTGCATATTTTCACATACACATCTGTGTGAAATGTTGGCCTTCATTAGTGCTGGGTTAGAAAGAAGGGAGTGAAACAGCCTGGAATTCAAATGTAACAAAAAATAAAATTAAAAAGAAAATAAAGCCTGAAACAAAGCTATCACTCTTTGCAGATGATAAGATGATACACTTAGAGAATCAATTAAAAATACTTGAAATAAGTAACTTTAGCAAAGTTGAAGGATATAAAATAAACCCACAAAATCATCAGCATTTCTATATATTACTAAAAAAGCCTAACAGCAAGAGATAGAAAGAGAAATTCCATTTAAATTTGTTGCAAGCATTATAAAATATTTGGGAGTCTACCTGCCAAGACAAACCCAAGAACTACATGATCACAGTTACAAAAGACTTAATAAAGTCAGATCTAAATATTTGGGAAAACATCACTCACTCATGGGTAGGATGGGCTAATATAATAAAAATGACAATTCTACCTAAGTTAATTTACTTATTGAATGCCATATCACTCAAACTACAAAACAAATTTTTTATATGGCTAAAAAAATAACAAAATTCATCTGGAAGAACAAATGTTCCAGAATATGAAGGGAGTTAATGAAAAGAAATGTAAGGGAAGGTGGCCTACCTGTATCAGATCTTAAATTGCATCATAAAGTCATCAAAACTACTTAGTACTGGCTAAGGAATAGAGCATTGGAACAGTGAAATAGGTTAGGTACACAAGACACAGTGGTAATTGTCCATAGTAATCCACTGTTTGATAAACCCAAAGAAACCCAGCTTCTAGGATAAGAACTCAGTATTTAACAAAAAACTTCTCGGAAAACTGGAAAATAGTATGGCAGAAAATATGTATGGACCCAGATCTTATACCATAGACCAAGATAAAGTCAAACTAGGTACACAATTTAGTTATAAGGCTGAAACTATTAGCAAACTGGGAGAGTAATCAATAGTATACCTCTCAGAACTATGGAAAAGGGAAGAATTTATGACAAAACAGGATATAGAGTACATTATGAAATGCAAAACAAATGATTTTGATTATATTAAATTGAAAAGTTTTTGCGCAAATTCAATGTAACCAAGATTAGAAGGGATGCAGAAAGCTGGGAAATGATTTCATAGCTCATGTCTTTGACAAAGGCCTTATTTCTAAAATACATAGAGAACTGAGTCAAATTTATAAGAATACAAGTCATTCCCCAATTGATAAATGGTCAAAAGATATAAACAGGCAGTTTTCAGAAGAAGAAAGTAAAGATATCTATAGTCATATGAAAAGATGTTCTAAATCACTATTGATTAGAGAAATGAAAATCAAAACAACTCTTAAGTACCACATCTCTACTGTCAGATTGGCTAACATGAAAAAACAGGAAAATGATAAATCCTGGAGAAAATGTGGGAAAATTGGAACACTAATATTTTGTTGGTGGAGTTATGAACTGATCCAACCATTCTGGAGAACATTTTGGAACTATGCCCAAAGGGCTATAAAAATGCGCATACCCTTTGACCCAGCAATTCCACTTCTAGGTCTGTATCCCAAAGAGATCATAAAAAAGGGAGAAGGACCACATGTGCAAAAATATTTCTAGCAGCTCTTTTTGTGATGGGCAAGAATTGAGAATTGAGGGGATGTCCATCAATTAGGGAATAGCTGAACAAGTTGGGTCTATTGTTCCATAAGAAATGATGAGCAGATGAACTTCAGAAAAACCTGGAAAGACTTACACAAATTGATGCTAAGTGAAGTGAGTAGAACCAGAACATTGTATACAGTAACAGCAAGATTGTGAGATGACTAACTCTGATAGACTTACCTCATCTTAGCAATGCAAGGATCTAAGACAACTCCAAAACCCTCATGATGGAAAATGCTATCCACATCCTGAAAAAGAACTATGGAGTCTGAATGCAGATTGAATTTGCTCTTTTCTTGTCTGTTTATTTCTTCTTTCTCAGGATTCCTCCCATTAGTTCTCATTTTTTACAATATGACTAATATGAAAATATGTTTAATATAAGTGTATACATAGAGGCTAAATCAGATTGCATTCTCTCTTGGGGTGAGGGAGAAGGGAGGGAGGAGGAGAAATTTTGGAACTCAAAATCTTATGGAAGCCTAGTAACCCATTTTTTCAGATGAGTTGTTGTTTATTCATTCCTCCAATTACAAAGGTGTTTTTATCCAAGCATAAGGCAATAACAAAAATATCCATAATAAATTTAATCTTATTAAATTCAACACAACATTCAAGACAGTTAAGATCTTTTTTGGGTCCTGATTCTTTCATCCAATATATTAACTGTTCACTCAAGCATTCATTTATATGGAAATCTGATTAACATTCCATTGTAACATGATGAAAGTTATGGATAAAAAATGTTAAAGATCTCAGAACAGATCCGTGGTATATTCCAAAGAAAACCTGTATACGATTTGATATTTAACTATTAATGATTACTTTGTTGGTCCAGTAATTCAACCATTTTCAAGTCCACCTAATTTCACTTTCATCTAGCCCAAGTCTCTCTATCTTTTCCAGAAGAATGGAATGAAAGACATTTTCATGTGACTTGCTAAAATCTAAATTACACCTCTTTAAACTCCATCTACATTATTTTCATGATTTACCAGTTTAGTGAAAATGTGAAAAAGGAAATATTAGTCTGTTATAGCCTGTTCTTGATAAAAACATTCTGGCTCTTTAAAACTTTTCATTGATACATTTTGTCTTTTATCTCACTTAAATTTCACTATCTATCTTTCTCCCATTTTCAAAGAGTCTTCTCTTCTTGAAAATAAAAAAAAAAATGAAAAAGAGAGGAGGAAAAATGGACACTATTAAACAACATGTAAAGACAAGCCATCAGTATATACAGTGTTCCACACTTGCAGAAAGTCTATTACCTCTTCAAAAAAGGAAGGGAGGAACATTGCCATTTCTTATTTAAGTCAAGTTTGGGCATTATCATTTTTCATTGCATTAAGTTTCGATTGTTTTGTTATTCTTTATATTTTAATTGTTTTGTTCATAATATGTATTGTTTTACTGGTTCTGATTCCCTATAAATGAATTTATAGCTCTTCCCTTGATGCTCTGTATTGGTCATACTAATCATTTCTTAGAGCTCAATAATATTCAATTACATGAATATGCCATAATTTGTTTAGCCATTTCTCCACTGAGAAGCATCAATTTTGCTTTTAGTTCTTTGTTACTACAACAAAAATACATGTACTGTATTAAATATTTTGATGGTGATGAGATCTTTCTCTTTTTCAAAAGGGTTGAACCAATTCACAGCTCCACTGGCAATGTATGAGGATTTGTCCACATCTCCACCAACATTGACTATTTGTGTCTTATGTCATCTCTACCACTATACTGAGTAGATGCTTTGTTTTTTCTGTCTTATTAAGAGAATCTCTAATTATAATTAATTTCTTATAACTTCCTGTCATTCCACCATCAACCTACTCATTATGTTTACCTCTAATCCTGTTACTCTTCCTCATTTTCTCACACCATTATATCCCAGATATGACTTCACTTTCCTCACTTCTAAGTTCTTTTCACTTAACCAAGTGAAATCTACATTATCCTGTACACTTGATTTCCTTGCTCATTCATTCTCTTCCCATTCATATTTTATCCAAAACAAAACAAAACAGTCCTGCGTTATTCTCATCTCTTCAAGTGTAGCTGAATGAAGCTCATAATAAGTCACAAAATCATGTTGACTGGGATCACTATAAATTTATCTTATTTAAACTACCTCTCTATTGCAACAAGGCAATCCTTTTTATCTTCCCCACAGTATCTCTTTCAAACTGTCCCATCTGTCTTGAAATATCCCACACAACTCCATCTCCATCCATCAGTGCTGCAGACATGGACTTCATACTTTATCCAGAAAAATTGAGAGCATTTGCCGTGATGTCCTTCTATTTCTTTAGCTCAAAACTAGTCATTTACTGCAGTGACTGGTGAAGTGAAGGTTATCTTTGCCAAGGTTATCTTTTCTGCACCTGCTCTCAATCCTGTCAACTCTCATCTGTACAGAAGATTACCCTCTCTCATTTTCAATCTCTTAATATAACCTGGTTTGTTCCACAACACCTACAAATATGACCAAATCTCCAAAACAAAACAAAGTCTCAATAGCCTCCACCATGCCCCAAAGCTATCATGTTATATCTTCCTCCTTTCTGACAAATTCCTAAAAGAAGTCAAACATACTCTTCATTGCTTTCATTTCTTCTTCCCTTGTCACTCTCTTTTAAAACTTCCACAGTCTAGTTTCTGACCACATCAGTAAATGAAATTAACTTTTTATAAAGTCACCAACTGTCTCTTAGTTGCACTATCTAATGGCTTTTTCTAAATCTTGACCCATCTTGACCTTTCTACAGTATTAGACACTATTGAATCTCCCCTCCTGTATTCTCTTTCCTCACTGTGTTTTAAGACATTACTTTGTTTTGCTCCTCCTCTTACCTATGTGACCATTCCTTCTTCAGCCTCCCTTTCTGAGTCATCATCCATAAATCACACTCTAGCAGTTTCTATGTTCCAAAGCTCCTTCTCTTCTTTTCTCTCTCTAAACTCACTTGCTGCAACTTCTTTCTCAACATTAGAAACTGGATGTTCCACAGATATCTCTAATTCAACCTATACAAAACCTACACTCACCTTTCCCAAAAAAGAACCTCTTTACCCTTTTTAAATTGCCCATTTCTCCTTAAAGTACCAGCATTCATTCATTCACCAAGGTTCATAACTTTGACTCCATCTTTGACTCCTCATTTTCATTCATATCACATATCTATTTACTTGCAAAGTTTCATCATATCTACTTCCACAGCATTGTTCTAATTCATCCACCTCTTCCTACTCATAGGGCTACCACTCTAGTACAGACCTTTATAATTCCTCTACTAGATTATTATTAATAGCCTACCAATTGGTCTCCCTTCCTCAATTCTTTTTCCACTCCCATCTATGCTTTTCACATATGCAAAAAATATCATAAAGTTCAAATCTGATCATTGCCTCTGCAATAAATTTCAATGGCTCCTAATTATCTCCAAGATTTAATATGAACATCTGTTTGGCATATAAAACTTTTCACAACCTGGCCACATTCTACCTTATTCAGCTTATTGCACATTACTGCCATCTGTTTACACTATAGTCCAATCTAAACTGGCCTTCTTTTGCCATTCTTCACATGTAGTACTTAATTTACCATTTTCATTATTTTATACTTCCTTTCTTGAAATGCACTTCCTCATCACTTCTTAGAATCCCTAGTTTCCTTCAAGATTCATTACAGATTTCATATTATAATCAAGACTATTCTCTATCCCTTCAACTGCTTATATCTTCTCCCAAAAGTAACCTTGTAAGTATTTTATGTGTACCTATGCATGCATATGCTGTCACTGCACCTAAAATCTAAATTTCTTGTGGGCAAAGACTATTTTTTTTTAATTTTGCATTTCTAATACCTAGAATAGTGTTTGCTATGTCATATTTTTCAACAGATTATTACTAGTGAAAAAGAAAAACATTCCCTATAATGCTTATGAGCTTTAAATCTTTTGAAAACTCTTTATTCATCTCTTTTGGCCACCGATACTGAAGAATAGCTTTTGTTCTCATACATCTGTATCAGTTGCCAATACATTTTGCATATCAGACTCTGACATAATTTATAAAAATATATTTTTCACTAATTGGTCTCTTCCTTTATCTTAGTAACATTGATCTTATATAAGAAAAGTTCTTTAATAACATGCAATTAAAATTATTTATTTTCTCTTTTGAAATTACCTTTATCCTTGGATCACTTAAAAATTTCTCCACTAACTGAAGCTATGAAAGGTTTCTTATCTGGTTCTCTTCAGGTTTTTTTTTTTCCTTTTAATCGTTTGGTCTTTAATATTGATGTCAGATATTAGTTTGGAATTTATTTTGACACAATGACACATTTTCATCAAGATCCAATTTTAATCAAACTGCTTTCCTATTTTCCCAGGAATTCCTGTCTAAGAGTAAGTTCTAAGTAATTTTTTATGTTGGATTGATAAAATATTGTGCAAATGTTCATGTATTTTTGAGTTTTACTTAAATAATTTGTTCCAGTAACTCTTAAATTTTCCTTTATAAATAACAAATAGCTTTGACAATTATTGCTTTCTGATATAATTTGAAGTTTGGAAGCAATATTTCCTTTGATTCTGACTTCTTTTAAAATATTTCCCTTTAAATTCCATATCTTTCGTTCCTTTAAATGAATTTTGTTATTATTTTGTCCTTCTCTATGAAGACTTGTCTTGGTAGTTTAATTCATAGAGCATGAAATCCATAAATTAATTTAGGGAAAATTAATATATGTATACAATATGTGCAGCCTAGCTATGAATTTTGAATATCTATCTCACAATTTACAGGTCATTATTTTTAAGGTACATTGTTAAAAATATTTATACAGGTCTTGAATATGGCTAGATATATTTTCTCTAGGTAGTGCTAAATATATAGTGCTAAAATAGAATAAAATATTTCAAAGTAAAATTATAATTTTAATTTAATATTTTAAACTCAATTGACATGTTTGGTTCTTTTAGTTTTGTCAGTCAATCAATAAACATTTATTAATCACCAGTATCTGAGAGCTGTTGTGCTAAATCCCTTGGACTTGAATCCCTTGGATTCAAAGAAAAACAAAATCAATACCTGCACTTAACAACAAGCTCACAGTCTAATAGGTGAGGCAACATACAAATCACTATGTACAAACAAGCTATATCCAGGATAATTAGGACATAATCAACAGAGGGAGGACACCAGAATTAAGGAGGGTTAAAAACAAAGCTTCCCCCAGAATGTGAGATTTTAGCTGGGACTTGAAGCAAAGTGGAGTAGGAGGTGGAGATGAGGAGGGAGAGTATTTCAGGCATGGGACACAGCCAGAGAAAATGCATACAGAAGGAACCAATATCAATGCTAAACATATATGCCTCAAATGTCAAAGCATTTAATTCATTAAGAAAATTTAACTACTGAATTACAAAAAATATGTATAAGAAATATAAAAGTAAGACTTTAATGTTACTATTTCAGGGCTGATTAAATCTAATAGAAAGACAAGCAAAAGGGAAACTAATGAATTGAACTAACTTTTTGCCACTTTATAAGTCAAAGTCATATGGTATCTTTGGAATGAGAACATTAAAAAATCTACTTATTTCTTAACACCACATCATATATTTGTTTTTTTTTATATTTGTTTTTTAAGGGCATCTGACAAGACATGGAGAAGTTATTAAGGATATAAAATAATCAGAAATAGTAATCATATCCTTTAATAACCATAAAATAATAAAATGGTTTATTAAATGTACAGGGAGTACAAGCAAAAGATACAGACTTCAATTTGGACTTAATAAAGGATTCCTGAATGAACAAGTCAAAGAACAAATCATAGGGGGAGAAAAGATATGTGAAATAGAATAATGAAATTATATTTTAAAATTTCTGGGACATAGATAAGTAATCTTTAGAAGAATATGCATATATATGTACATATATATTCTAATAAATACGTAATTAAAATTAGAAAAAAAGCATTTTTAAATGTAAAATAAGACCAAGAGGGAATCTTGAAAATTAGTGTAAATATGAACAAATTGGAAAGCAAAAGGACTATAGAACTGATAAATTTTTTTAGATTGGTTGTTTGAAAAGACTAACAAAACTTAGCTAACCTGTTTAAAAAGGATGAGGAAAAAAATGAACAAAATAAAAATTACCAATGTTAAATTGCAGCAAATAGGAAACAAATAAATGCAATTATCACAGTATCTTACTTATAGTTATATGCCAGAAAATGGATTTCAAAAGAAATATAGATTTTAGCTACCAAAATGTAAAATATCCAAATTAACAAAATGCCAAATGTAGCTCTTAATCCATTTTTTTTAAATTGTACTACCTAGAAAGGAATGATAAAAGTGGGGACTCAGTGGGAGAATCTAGGACAAATGGAATTGTGTGAAACTTTTTCAAACTTTCAAAGAGCTCTTAACCTCTACACTATAATTTTATTTTCAAAAAAATGAGAAAGAAAGCATGCTACCCTGATGGATCTTTTTTACTTTTGCTTCATTTTCTAGAGATGTTCACTAGCCATTCATTTAACAGTATGTTTTAAATTTTGCCAGAGACTGAAGTTGTTTGCTAGTCTGTAGTTTGAAGGTTTCATTCTTTCCTCTTTTCTGAAAATTGAGACATTTACTCCTCTCTAATATTGTTGTAATACCCTACTCTCCAGGATCTTCAGTGAGCACTGTAGTGGTTCTGAAATCACTGCTTCAAGCTCTTTAATGCCCAAGAATATCTTTCATGTTGGCCTGGCATTTTAAAATTATCAGGGCAAAAAGCTTCTTTGGTTCTGTCTTATTGAGAAAATGGAAGCAAAATAAGATTTTAGTAGTTTCATTTCCCCTTAATCATTACTTTTCATTGTCCTTTTTTAGCCCAGTATAATTACAATTTTTTTTAATTCCTCACAAGTTTTCTCTCATTTGAAGCTTCAACCTTCTTTTCTTTATTCTTGCCATAAGATTCTACCCTTGTATATTAATACTTTACTTACTACACATGATTTCATCTTCAAATCTAAATTGGTGGGGAGGGGAATGGGCAGAGCCAAGATGGCAGAGAAAAAGCAGGGATTTTCTTGAGCTCTCCCACAAACCCCTCCAAATATCTGTAAAAAATGACTCTAAGAAAATTCTAGAGCAGCAAAACGCCAAAAAATCACAGAGTGAAACAAATTTCCAGCCCAAGACAACCTGAAAGGTCAACAGGAAAGGTCTATTACACCACTCTGAGAGAAGAGCCCAGTTCAGTTGGGGCAGGGCCAGAACAGACGGGCTGGAGTAGGCTTTGGGGGACTGAATCAGTGGCAAATGTGGCAGTTTCCAGACTTCCCAACCCACAAACACCAAAGACAACTTAGAAAGTCAATAGGAAAGGTCTGTTGGACCTGGGAGAGAGAGGAACAAGGTCCAGCACTGGCCCCAAGCCCAGGGCAGTGGTGATGCTGGGCTGCAGCACTGGCAGTGGCTGCTTCTGGAGCTCTCAGCCCACAGATGATGGGGGAATCCAACAGCTGATCAGAGGGGGATTGCAGGTATCTGTTTGGTATACTGAGGCAAAATCACCTTGCTTTGCCCAAGCTTACATCTGGGTTGCAGTCCTTGGTGGCAGTCTTGGGGCAAGGAGGAATGCTGGTGTGGCAGAGATTGTGGTGGTACTGGTGGAGAAGGAATCCTACTCACAGTTACAAGGCAGAAAAAAGCTCTTGTGGTCACTCACAGACCAGAGCACAGACCAGGAGAGAAGTAAATACATTTCCTTTCATCATAAAACCTTAAACCAACCAAAAATTAATAAATCCCTAGAAATATCTCTGAAAACAGCTACACAAAACCTCAGAAGCTTCAGACAGTATACCCTCCACACTGGAAACAGACACCTACCTCAACAAATAGCTAAAAAGTCAAGTAATTGGCCAGGAAAATAAGCAAACAGCAGGAAAAAAGTCAGACTATAGAATCTTACTTTGGTGACAAGGAAGATCAAAATATACGACCAGAAGAAGACAACAAAGTCAAAGCTCCTACACCAAAAGCCTCCAAGAAAAATACAAATTGGTCCAATGCTGTGGAAAAGCTAAAAAGGGATTTTGAAAAATTAGGAAGACAAATGAGAGTGATACAAGAAAATTATGAAAAACAAGTCAACAGTTTCCTAAAGAACACCCAAAAATGCTGAAGAAAATAAGACCTTAAAAATAGACTAATGCAAACAGCAAGAGGTCCAAAAAGCCAATGAGGAGAAGATTGCCTTAAAAAGCAGAATTGGCCAAATGGAAAAGGAGGTCCAAAAGCTCACTGAGGAATGTCATCACAGAATCCGCATATCTGTGGTTGTGTATAGTGTTCTTCTGGCTCTGCTCCACTCGCTCAGGATTATGTCGTGTGAGTTCCTCCAGGTTGTTATGAAGTCTGTATCATCCCCATTTCTTATAGCACAATAGTATTCCATCACAATCATATACCATAACCTGTTTAGTCATTCCCCAATTGAAAGGCATCTATCATTTTAGCCATAGAGGTATGAGATGATATATGAAACTTGTTTAATATGCATTTATGTAATTAATAAATATTTTGGGCTTTTTTCATATGACTATAGATAGCTTTGATTTCTTCAACAAAATACTGTTCATATCCTTTGACCATTTATCATTTGGAGAATGACTTGTATTCTTATAAATTTTACAAAATTCATTATATATTTGAGAAATCAGACCTTTAGCTGAGGGACTATGTGTAAAATATATTTTCCCAAATTTTCTGCTTCTTTTTTAATTTGGCTACATTAGCTTTATTTTCATAAAAGCTTTTCAATTTGATGGAATTGAAATCATCAATTTTATACCTTACAATGCACTCTATCTCTTGTTTATTCATAAATTGTTTGTCTATCCATAAGTCTGATACAGTAATATACTCTGTATTCCTCCAATTTTCTTATGACATCTTGTTTTATGTGTAGCTCATGTGTCCATTTTAACATTGTCTCTCTAAATAGTTTAAGATATGCCCAATTTCTGCAAGTCTGCTTCCCAGCATTCCTAACAGGTTTTACCAAATATTGAATTCTTATCCCCAAAACTTAAATTATTGCATTTATCAAACACAAAGTTACTATGATTATTTCCTGGTCTAACTTTCTATTTCTTAGCCAGTATCAGATAGTTTTTGATAATTTCTGTCTTACATAATTTAAAATCTGTTACTGCTAAAACCTACTTTCAATTTGTTCTTCCAAATGTACTGTATTATTATATTTTTTTCAAACTCAGTAAAATAATTTAGGGGTGTAAATTAATTGGGATGGCATTGGATAAATGGATTAGTTAGGTAAAATTGTTATTTTATTATATTGGCTTTCCCTACCCATGAACAATTAATATTTCTCCTGTTATTAAAATCTGACTGTATTTGTATAAAAATGTGTTTTATAATTATAATCATGCGGTTCTTGGATCTATTTTGACAGTTATACTCTCAGGTATTTTGTACTGTTTACAGTTACATTAAATGGACTATCTCTTAGTATGTTTTTCTGAAGGGTTTTATTGGTGATTTATAAAAATGGTGATGATTTGTGTGGGTTTATTTTATACTCTACACCTTTGCTAAAATTACTCATTGTTCCAACTATCTTTTTAGTTGAAACTTCAGAATTTCCAAATATATCATCATATCATCTGCAAAAACAGATAGATTGATTCCTCCAGTTTCTTTTCCTTCTGTTACTGGTATTGCAAGCATTTCTAAAACAGTATTAAAGGGGGTGGAGCCAAGATGGCAACTGGAAAGCAGGGACTAGAGTCCCTCCAAAAACCTATAAAAATGGCTGTGAACCAATTCTAGAACTGCAGAACCCACAAAATAGGAGAGGGAAACAGGGTTCCAGCTCAGAACAGCCTGGATAGTTGCTGGGTTCGGTCTTTCGCACATGGAGCTGGGAGGGGAGCAGAATAGAGTGGAACAGAGCCCAGTGTGGGCCTTGTGTGCCAAACAGACCAGGAGCTGGGCAGAGTGGGCCCTAGTGCCTTGAATCAGTGATCTGTGGCAGTTGCCAGTCTTCTCAACCCACAAACACCAAAGACAACAGAGAAGAATTGCAGAACCCACAAAATAGTGGAGGGAAGTAGGGCTCTAGTCCAGGACAGCCTGGATGATCTCTGGGTAAGATCTATCCAACACAGAGCTGGGAGTGGAGCAGAGCAGAGCAGAGCAGAACCCAGTATGGCCGGGTTGACCAACCAGACCAGGAACCAGGCAGAGAGTGCCCCAGAACCCTGAATCAGTGAGCTGTGGCAGTTACCAGACTTCTCAACCCACGAACACCAAAGACAACAGAGTAGGTTAGTGGGAAAAGCTGCTGGGGACAGAGTGAAAGAAGGAGTTCAAGGTTCAGCCACTGCCCCAGGGGCTGTGGAGGTAGGGCACCTACAGAACTGCAGCTGCAGTTGCTTCTGGGCCCCAGGCCCACCTGGTGGGAGGAATTAAGTGGAAGACAGAGCAGGAGTTTAGAACCTGCTGAAGATCTAAGCCCAGTCCTGGTCGGGGGTTCTTGGGGAAGGAGGAGTGCTGATGTGGCAGCACATCCTCTCAAGCTTGGAACATAGTACTCTTTACTGTAAAAGCAGTCATACCCCACTAAAAAACTCAAGAGTCAAGAAAGTTGGCTGAGAACATGGCCAGGCAGCGAAAATGCACCCAGATTCAGTCTTAGACTTTGCAATCTTTCTTTGAAGACAAAGAAGACCAAAACATACAGCCAGAAGAAGTCAACAAAGTCAAAGAGCCTATAACAAAAGCCTCCAAGAAATACATGAACTGGTCTCAGGCCTTGGAAGAGCTCAAAAAGGATTTGGAAAAGCAAATAAGAGAAGTAGAGGAAAAATTGGGAAGAGAAATGAGAAGGATGCAAGAAAACCATGGAAAACAAGTCAATGACTTGTTAAAGGAGACCCAAAAATGTACTGAAAAATATACTGAAGAAAACAACACTTTCAAAAACTAACTCAAATGGCAAAAGAGCTCCAAAAAGCCAATGAGGAGAAGAATGCCTTGAAAGGCAGAATTACCCAAATGGAAAAGGAGGTCCAAAAGACCACTGAAGAAAATGCTACCTTAAAAATTAGATTGGAGCAAGTGGAAGCTAGTGACTTGATGAGAAATCAAGATATTATCAAACAGAACCAAAAGAATGAAAAAATGGAAGACAATGTGAAATATCTCATCGGAAAAACCACTGACCTGG
>CM053626.1:105804464-105828798 GCA_028646595.1 Phalanger gymnotis | reverse complement strand
TGGTTCAGAGCCATTGTTTTATAGGTTTTTGGAGGAACTTGGTGGGGAGCTCACGCCAGTCACTGCTTCCCAGCCGCCATCTTTGCTCCGCCCCCCCTTTCCATTCTTATGTAGCACAAATTCTTTTCCCAAAGTTTAAGAACATTAGAGCTGAAAAGGATCTTAAAGATCACTGCTTCCAACTCCATTTTATAGATGAGAAAACTGAGGCACAGAAAGATTATTTCCCCATAGTTTGTAAGGAAGAAGTAGTCAAATTCAGGTCTTCCTGATTCCAAAATCAGTGTATTATCTATCTGCTTTGCCATCTACCTACAATGATTTTCTCATGAAAGCAGCTATAAAATTTCTGGTAATGGATCATTAAAAACATTGTACAATTTCCAGGAAATTATTTTCTCTTTTTCTACCTGTTTTTAGGTGCAATTCATTCTCCATGTACAGTACTTCTTCCAAGTATATGCATAAATGTACTTACTCAATAAACTTGCAATCAACAGAATATGATAATCTTGACTATAGAAATTTTTCAATCATTTGTTTTTTCCTGTTGCTGCTTATCCTTAGTTCATGAAGGGAACCATGACATCCAAAAAGTGATGCCAATGCATGCAAGTGAATTTGATTTAAGTGAGGGAGGGCTGTGCAAAATCACTGGCCTCACTTTCTTCCTCCAGAGCCATCTGGGTCCAGTGGCCAGGTATATATCAGGAAAATAGGAGATGGCACAGGATGCAATGTGGAACCTTGGCTTTTTCAAGCTAATGTCTTTAACAGGTTTCAGTTGGCAGTGGCAAAAGTCTCTTCAATGATTAAGGCTTAATAAGAAATGTGGCAAAGAATGGCCTCTTAAAAAAATAAAAGAGCTTGGAGGGGAAGGCCCTCAGGGTTTCTAGACAAAACAGAAAAAATTACATTTATTCTGAGCCAATCTGGGCCCAAACAGTGACCAAGTAGGACCTGACCTGGGACCTATTGTTGGCCAATAAATGAGAGCTAGAGCAATTTGGAGACCCAGAGTGATTTTTGAGTTAAGGCCAGTCTTTAAGGGTTTCCTGTAAAAATTGTTAGGTAGGTCTGTTTTTTTTTTTTTAAGTAATTATGTCACAGGGAATTCTTCCATTTAGACCTTGCATAGGTCATGTTAAGTGTCAATGCTGGATACTTTTGATGAATATTTGTCTTCCTGTTTTATCACTTGATGGATGTCAATAAAAAGGTTATATTATTGCTCAGTTATTTCTATGATTGCTTTTGTTAAGGAATTAATTATGATCTTACCATATGTATGACTATGTGTTAGTGAAGAAAATATGTCAAATACTTTTTTGGTAATAAACAACAACAACGATAAGCACAGTATTATCTTGTATTTACTGCATCCTCCAGGCAATTGTGTGACTATCAAAGTGTGGCCTGTCATAGAGAATAGTTGGAGTAAGCCTGTCCATTCTTCTTTTTGTGTGCTTATCATGGATAGCCTAGATAACATTAATCAATAAATCAAACAATATATATTAAGCAGTTACAATGAGCTGGGCACTACACTGTGCACAGGAGTCACAAATGCAAAGTGAAATAGTCCCTGGTGTCCCAAAGGTTCTTTACATTCCATTGGCAGAAGCAAAGTTGTAACAACAATGCTACTTGCCACTACTGTGGCTGTGTAAGACCAATAACACCAGCACATAGGAGGGCTACTAGCATAGGTTCTTTAATCTCCATTTTTATGGAAAGCAACTTTAAAGGTTTACAATCTTACTTCAATTAAACATACCCATATCATTCACTTAGTTCAAGAGGAAAAAGTCATCACCCTGAACTTCAGAGCAAATACAAACAGAAATTACAAACAGAAACATTATATAAACAGAGCAAAATAACACAAATCAGCAGTCATAGCTTCTAACCATCTGACCATAGCAATACATACATAGTTACCAGAAAGAGAAACACCAACATCTGGGTTTTTCAAAGCTGGGGCCTCCAACAGCTACCCAGAATCTCATCTGGTCAAATCACACTAAATTCTTCCAGTGAGTGAACCCCCAAAGCAAAACCTCTCCTCCCACATTTCTGGGACTTCTAGGTTAACAGCCACCCTCAAAGTATAAATACCTTTTTTCAGGGCCCAAGGGCTTCATATTGGTCAAGGGCTTTACACCTCTTGTGGCTTAATTAGCAAAAGGGCATAGGCCTTCCTACAAACAAAGGCAAGACTCAGTCAAAGCCAGTTGATCACCTTAGAGCTGAATAGCACTCCAAAAGAAAAAAAAACAGTTAAAAAGTCCCACTTTTCTTGCCCTTACCAAAATGGCGATACAAATTATATACAAAGTCAATATCAGGGATGAGGAAGCCATTATCAGACAGTATCAGGGAAAACCTGATATTGGATCCTGAGCTAAACTTTGAAGGATATTAGGGATTTTCAGACATGGGATTAAGGAGAGAGTGCATGCTGGGCTAAAATAAAAGCTGAGAGTTGGGAGATGAAATGAATATCACGAGATATGGCAGACTGTCATATACAAGGAGTAGTAGAATTATTGGCTGAGTTCCCAAGATGTAGAGCCAATGGGATTAAAGTTTACAGAGTAACAAATTTGTAGCTGATGTAAAGAAAAATTTCTTTCAGAGAAATCAAAAGTGGAATAATAGCATGAAAAAGGAGATTGAAACAGTATATTCAATGATCCCACTTACATAAACTAAGGCTACATGGCAAACAAGATAAGGCATAACAGAAATGATTGTCCTGTAGATTAATCTCTTTAATATTTTATTCAGTCTGGAAAATAGGCATATGAGTCAATAGTTATTGCTATGTTCTTTATACATTTTCTATTAGTATGCCATTTCTCCCTGCTTTTAGTGATGTATTCCGTTTCATGAAAAACTCCCATAAAGTTACTCCTAAGTACTTTCTAGACAATACTGCCTCCAGCACTGAATGTGTCAGTTTCTAAATTATTCAATTTTAGTAATTCTTCTTGACTTCATAGTTCTAAGTGCCTGTTCTTTGTCTAATATACAGTGGAGAGACATTAGGTTGTTCCTCTATCACGAGTGATGAAAAAACATGTTATAGAAACACTGACAAATTTGTTCCATTTTCTATGTATTTGCTATTCTGATCATTTCATCTATGATTATTTTCATCACAATATGGCTCCTTTGGTCTGATGCTTTTATATACACTGTTTTGTCTGTATATTATCACTAAAAGCATTGCATGCAAAGCATTTTCAAAAACATAAATCCATATGAACTACTAGTAATAGCAGTAGTGATTTTTAAAATTTTGTAAAGCTTTAATTGAACCTCAATAGGCAAGCCTGACCCACATAACCCATGCTCTACGCAGGCTTATAAGACTTTTCCAGAATTTCAGACATAAAAATCATCTAAGAGAATATTTGTTTTCATAGACTTGATACTGAAGTTCACATTGATCATGGAGAATAAATTATTGAAATTTGAGATAAAACATTAGGAAAGTTGATTTTTATTGTGTCTTGCACTTAATTCCTGAAATAGAAAAAAAAGATGAATATGACTGAGTCCACCTAAGAGATTCAAAATTAGAGATGAAAAAAATCTTCAGTTTATATCACATTAGATTATTTAACAATCCAAGGATATCATTGACAGAAGACAAGTCCTTCTATACGTTAAAACATTTATAGCAACACTTCTTTTTCTACAGTAAAGGACTAAAATAAAATACATGTTTATAGTTTTCTGAATAGCTTAACAAATAGTGTGACATAAATGTAAGGGAATATTTCATGTTGTAAGAAATTATAAAAATGACGAATATAGAAGCTCATGAAAAAAACATATTCACATAGACAAAGCAAAATAAGTTGGGCCAGGAAAACAATATGCACAATGTAAAATATAAATGGAAAGACCAACTACCACAAAACAATTAAAACTCAATATGAGATTATAAACACCAAGTTTGGCCCCAAAAAAAGGAAATATAAGAAAATATCTCCTCCCAGCTCCTTTGCAGACATTTGGGTCCATGGTACAGAATATTATGACTCACATCAGATGTTTTCAATGCATTAATTAGTCTTGCTGATGTTTTCTTCTTCCTCTTTTAAAAAGGAAAAGATTCTTTAATATAAGGAATGACTTTGTGAGTGGAGATGACGAAGATATATGGGGAACTGTAGATGATATGAAAACAAAAGATCAATGAAAATCTAAAAAAAATTTCACATGGAAAATGATACCTAGATCATATACTATCTTCATCTTATATCCATGGTAGTTATATATTGTAAGAAGTTCTAAGTAAGAAGATATTAATGTTATCTAATAAGGAGGGATTGTAACATCCCATCATTTAGTTTTTTTTTCCTAACAACATTAACACTTATTGATATGTTGGCACATCAAAGTTAACTTTATGTTATAGATACATCATTTGATTTTCATAATCTTAAAGGTCTTATATAAAAAAATATTGTTACTGAAAATCATGATTTAGTTAAGGTTCATATTCATTGCTTCAGTCATTCAACAAATGTTCAGTGAACACAAAGTTGCTTTATTGACTTAGTTTTTGGCCATTACTAGCCTTAGTTGGTCATTTTTATTCTCAAGATTTCCTTATTTTTGGCTTTGCTAAGTCAATATTGTTATAGATTCTTACATTGATTCCAAATTTAAATATGTTAGCAGACAAGGAGATGGAGATTTTAATGTGAATTGTAAATATTTAAGTGATCATGCTCAAAGAAGATTAAAAAACACGTACACACACACTTATTTTATGTATTATTTGAGAACATTCAAATTAAATTTAGAGTACCTTTACTTAAGATAACTATTAAGTAGAAGTGATATCTTTACTAGTCAGCTACTAGGAAAATAAAAACAAATAAAGCTATTTCCTTTCTTTACCCTTCTCATCTATCTGAGAAAATTTTAATGAGCAATAGAGATATTAAACATAATAAGCCAATCAATTTTTCCCTGAAAAATCCAGATGATTTTGGTAAATGTATTATTTTACTTTTTCCTTAAAAAAAAATTAAAAAGGCTGATTCAATACCCATTTCATAAGTAGAATTCTAACAATGACAAAAGATGTACCAGGAGCTCAATGAATGATTTAGTTTTTGTTACTTCTGCTCATCAGGTTTATCTATTCCCATAGAGTCTAGTGAGGCATAATGGAATTGACACTAAAGTTAGACTTAGAAGATTTGGTTTTGTATCTTGGCTCTGCCACTTATCATAAGTGAGCGTAGTTTCCTTGTCTATAAAATGTTGGTGTTGGCCAAATGATCTCTAAGGTCTTTTCTATCTCTAAATTTTATATTCCTGTTATCTTAGATGATTCATTAAGCAATTGACCTGATGGAGGGGGGTGTTCTCCACAACCTAATCATTATAGTTTTTATAATATCAAAATATTTTATATGTACGCATGTATTTAATGACTGTTGCTATTATCAAAAGAAAATCATTTTTTCACAGGTCACCTTGCTGGAGTTGACATGATTAGATCACCAAAGAAGGAGGTGATGTGTGATGCCCAGACTAATATATATTGTTTTAATATTATGTATGTGTGTATTCATATTTATGTGTATATATGTACTCATGTTTCTATGTATATGCGTATGTATACATACATACATCTGCATTTATTCAATAACAATTTCTATTAGCAGGAAAAAGTACATTTGTTTCCAAAAGGTCATTCTTCTGGAACTGACATTGCTTCAATCACCAAGAAAGAAGATAGGGCTCTGGTCATGCTCATAGGGGGATATATCTCAGGCAGGTAGAGATTGACTGTGAAAAGAAGGCAGGCTTGATATGGTACAGCAGGAAGTGAATTCATCTTTTAGAATGCATCCTTAAATCTTAGGCCTTAGGCCGTATTATTTCTGCCCACTGTAAGGAATTTCATGACTATAAAACGTGTCAGGTGCAGATAAGAGAGTTTCACACTTAAATAAGTGGGAATTTTTGTTTGTTTTAACTTATTCTGTTGAACATTTTATATATTTCAGAGAGACTAAAATGAAAATAAAAAATATAATCAAATAGCAATATAAATAGTTTATATTTGTATGATGCTTTCAATATTAGAGAGAAAGCATGTTATAGTAGACAGACCACTAACTTCGTAGACAGAGGATCTACCTCTAATGCTTAACATGTATGTGACCTTGGGCAATTCAATTAATCTTCAAAGATCTCAGTTTCCCCTTTTATAAAATAGGGGAGTTGGATAGGATGTTCTCTGAGATAACTTGCAGCTCTAGATCCATGACCATCTCAAAGAGATGAGGTAGTTATTAGTAAAACTGGGCATTTTGAAAGAAAATGTGATGCTCAGAGAAATTAAGTAACCAAGACCTGTATTGGCTTATTGGATTTATTAGGAAATAAAAATTATTATTATTATTGTCATCATTCTTGAGTATGTACCAAAAATACTCAATAATTTGTTGTTGTTTTTACAATTTTGGGCCGGATCATTAAAAACTTTTACAGTATTAATGCCAAGCTTTCTTTGAGTCACTGATAACAAGATTAAACAACAAATTATTGGCTAATTGTCTCAAATTTCCATTTTATTTGAGGACACCCAACTCCTTTGTTTCTTTTACAGTCTCCAGAGACTGGGCTCGATTTAAAAAAAAAAAGAAAAAAATCTGTGTATTGAAACTTACTGGAAATCTAATATCTAATTAATTTTACCTATTAATTAAATTAATAATTGATAATATTTAATATTTAATAAAAATTCTTAACACTAAGATCTGAGACTATTGCTTAGATAGTTCCAATAAATATAATCTACTCCTTACATTTTTTTCTGACTCAGATTTTACCTTGTTTTGCTACATAGTTTTATTTATAGACCTAAGACAGCAAAAGAAGAAAAGGAAATAAACTCTTCTCAAAGGATGTCTTCTCCAAAAGTTTGAAATATATTTATACCCACTCAATTAGATACATAATTCTTCTATATTTTTAAAAATTAATTTCTTTTGTAATATCTACTATATAGATATATAGCCTACTGCTATTAAGTTATTTAACATGAGTCAGCATTATAACACTATAGCCTCTATAGAGAAATAGAAAGACAGTTTCATAGTAAGAACTTCCCTTAAGAAACACTTCTGATACATCCTGGCTGTGTGACTTTGGACAAGTCACTCAACGTCTCAGTATCCCAAGACAACTCCCCAGAACTATATGTTTCAGAGCAGGTAATTACTTCGATTGGTAAAAATAATTTTGTCCACTGGCCTTCCCTCTGACTTTTCCAGAGTTCTTCTATCTTATCATTTAACTCCTGCATGCAATTAAATCCAGTGACACTGAGCTTCTTGCTGTTCCTGGAACTAGACACTCCATCTCTCAACTCTAGGCATTTTCTCTGGTTGTCTCTGATGCCTGGAATGCTTTCCTTTCTTATCTCTGCCTCCTGACTTCCTTAGCTTCCTTCCAGTGTTAGCTAAAATCCCACTTCTAAAGAAAGCCTCTACCAATCCCCCTTAATTTTTATGTCTTCCCTCTGTAGATCATTTGCAATGTATCTTACATATAGCTTATTTGTACATAGTTCTTTGCATGTTGCTTCCCCCATTAGACTGTGAGTTGCTTGAGAACCAGTATGGTGTTTAGCTTTTTTTTTGTATTCCCAGTATTTAGCACAGTGGCTGGCACTTAGTAGGCATTTAATAATGTTTATTGAGTGACCTACCTAGGAAACCATACATTTGGTCCAAAACAAAGTAGTAAAAAAAATCAAAATATGGTACCTACAAATGTACTATACAATTTCTATCTTCACATAGCTATAGTCATATAAGGAAACAAACCATACATTTGTGAGAGAATTAAGTTATATGAAAAGGTAATATTTGATTAAAAACCAAATAAACAGTCCAGACAAAAATGTGTAGCAACAATCCAGACATATGAGCCAAAACAGATTTGAGTGTACAGGATGACTGGAGCCAGAGAAGTTGGACTGTAATTAAGTACAAATGGTTCCAATAAGTGCTTTTCTAACACACTAGTCATATCTTTATTTGCATTACTATTTGTCTTGTTAAGATGAGTGCTATGATACTAGAGACCTGCTCATGTGTGAATGGGTGTGTATGTTTATGTGTATGTGTTAGAAAGAGGCCTGTTATTAATTACATCATATAAATGTATTTTCCCTCCTTATAAATACTTCCACGTAGAGGGAACATGAACTGTGAGAACAACTGGAGAGTGCTCAAAGAAGTAGATGGAATAGGAAGTAGATGGCCAAGGAAAGTTAGGAAATGCCTGTAAAATGCTTAGCCAATTTTGCTAATGAGTTGGTGGCCAGAAGAAGTACTCATTTATCTTGGATTTAAACTCCTTCTCAATAATTTTGGACTAGCTTTTAAGTCTGGAGATTATTCTCCCTTGGAAGAGAAAACAGAAGTTGTATATATATACATACATACATATATATATATACACATACATACACACATATACATATATGTATATGTATATACATATATATGTGTATATATGCATGCATGTATGTATATGTCTGTATATACATATGTATGTGTATATATATGCATGTATGTATATGTATATATATTTACATAGTTATGTTTTCCTTTTGTTATCCTCAAGTGTTGTTCTATCTGTTCCAAGTAGGAAGCCTGTTCCTTTTTTTTTCTGCTTGCTCTGAACATCCCTTTAAATGCCTTTTTTTTCTTAATAATTCACTACCAGTTTTAGCTGATTCTGTGCTTTGGTCTTGACACTATTTTTAGGGAACTATGCCCTTCTTTTTTTTTAATTTATCATTCATTACTTACTCTTTCTCTGATAATGTGTTCATATTTTAATAATTTAAGTATGCATGATATTATTGGTGTGAGTGTGGGTATCCTCTCCAATATTCTGTATTACAACTTGTCTACATCCTAATAGATAATCCTTAAGAGTTATTGTAATTGCAAAATTCATCACTCGGCAGTCAAACTGTGGTGAACCTCTTTCCATTTTAACCGTGTTGGTCCTTGAATGATAATCATATGGTTTGTTGATTCTCAAAGTCTTTTCAATTACATAAATTGTTCCAGATCTTACTTTCTGTTGGCATAAACTTTAAGAAATTAGATTCATCTCTGAAAATTCAATAAAGCATTAGAGTAAAACTTTTTCTCTCCAATAGAAAGTAGGCTTTTAAAAAACATTTTCTTTTTACTTTCATGTTTATATCCCTAGAACCTAGCACAGTGCCTTGTTCATTGATTGATTAACTTTATTTAAGAAAGTATACCAAGCTGTCAGTCTCTTTAGTTGTCTTTTTTTTCTTTAGGATTATTTAACATTCCATTCCTAGTATTTTTCTTTATGACACCCCTTCTTGCCTTTTGAACTGCCTTCCTTTCTAGATCCTTAGGCTGTGATACCAAAGGTGCCTTTGCCTTTGAGTCTTGTATATTCCAGAAATTCTATCCTTGAAGAAGCATATTTTCCAACTCTGATCCATCAGCTGGTGGCAAGAAGAAATTGGAACTTAGCTTATGGGGCATTCTTTGTTTGGGAGCTTTCCTAGAATGCCATATTTTCCCAAAAATTTCTAATGGATTAATGAGAAAGGAGGGATTGATGTAGATTGCAGCAGTTGGAGAAGGCTTTTTGGAAGAGGAAGGACTTGAACTGAGCCTTGATGGAATCACAACATATGGAGAGGCAGATGGGACAAAAGAATGGTATGCTAAGGATGATGACAGTTTGAGCACAGGCTTGGCATTCAAAATGAACCTCACTCCCCTTTTCATTACCAAGAAAGAACAGGCTAAGGAGCTTTAAACATAGGTGTAATCAGCACTTCTAAAGTGAATGTGTAGTAATGACATTTTGCTGTTTTGCGCTTTTGTTATGGAGTATGAATTTAAACTCAATTTTCATAGCCCAAACTGTTGAATATGTACTGGAAGAATTTCACAAAGCCTGACATGGGCAGAGATGGTACAGAGCTAATATTTTCTCCAAAGAACTAGTAACCTAAACTGAATGTCGATTTTGAAAGGTCACTTTGGTAATGACAGAGAAGAACAGTCCATTTACCACAGATTTAAAGGATTAACTTGAGTAATTGATTAGAAAGAAGTTTTGTGGCTAGTAAATGTATAATTTTTTAAACTCATTTCACCCTTAGCAGACTCCTACAAGATTTATGCATCTTGTTTTTCCTTTACCATCTGAAGTGAATGCTCCTCTCTTTTCCACAAATCATGCACCTGCAGAACCTGATTCACTGTCTTTCCAGCAACATAATAAAATCTACCCAGAGAAAGGCAAAAGTTGCTTTTTGCAAAATATGAATAATGTTGCATATGAGACTACCATTCATCCTCACTCTCTATTTTACAAATACAGTTAAAAGAATTTATGGCTTGAATGAATGACTGGTCTAGTGGGGAATAGTTTTTTTAGGCTAAGATGTAAAATATTGGATGAATGTTCATCACTTTGACTGAAGCCGAGTCTTTTTGAAACTATGAGACTGCAAATCAGGGGCATCAAACTGAAAAAATAGTGATGATTAAATGAAAGGGAAAATATAAAAACAAGATTAAGCAATTTTGATCACCATTTAGATTTTATCAGGACCTGCTTCATGTCTTCACGGAATTTATGAACATAACCTGGCTACATACTTACAAACAATATATTAAAACTTAGAACTATATTCTTTTAGTTATATAGTTTTACTTCTTAGAGATGGCATATTATGACTACTATTCCTAGAAACCTTTTTGAAAACACTGTACCTCTTGTTAAGTTTGATTGATTCCATTTCAAATATGTATCAGGTTTTTATTTATTCATTGTTATTATTCAGTCTTGATGACTCAGGGTTTTATATAGCCATGTTTTCTAACAATGAGGAGTCAGCCTTGGATTCAGAAATACCTGGGTTCTACTCCTTTCTCTGATGTGCAGTATCTCTGTTCTTAAGATAGAGAATTGGTTAGCTTCCAGTGCCCCAGGAGATGCTCCAATATTCTAAGTTCATACAGATTAGTGGAGGGAGTTTCTACCTCAGGAGGTCCCTATATCCATAATATCATAAATCTGGACTATACCCCAATGCAACTGTGCAAAAAATCCTCTAAAGAATCATTTGGCATCTAAACACATTATCTTTCAACTTCATTTTTCTTTGTTGCATCCACCAGTAAAAATGAGTTTTCTCCAATGTGAAGATAACCAAAGAAACCTAAGATGATCATTAGATGTTGATGTTATCAATATAGAACAGTTGTAGCTAATGGCAAGATTAAGCTTGGGCCTGTCTCTATGTGTAGTTGACAGGGAATGGAATGGGTGGCCATAGAATTTGTGTTGGTGGAAGAAGAGGTAAGAGTGTTAGAGGAAATAGCAACATGTATGCTAACTCCTACCACCCTCCTCTCCTTCCCACTTCCCTATATACAGGCACGAGTTGTGGTGGAGAGGAAGACTACACACTAGTTATTTAGCCCCTTGAGAAAGTACAGAATATAACCTATGGGCTAGTAGATACAGTAAGAGCTACTGTGATTTGAGTTAGGTGATGAATTTGAATATACAGGAGAGGTTGTTGAGCAATAATGGCAGAGGGAGAATCTGAAAATGGCAAGAGGGGTGGGGCAAGAAGTATTCTAAATCAGCCTTTAGGAGTGGTGTGTTAAGACTTATAGGAAAGGGTATAACCAATATGGGGAAGGCCAGCCAGAGATTTGGCATCATATAGGAAATGGTAGGTCTCTGTGAGTGCCAGAATATGGAATGAGCATGAGAGGAAGAAGTCTAAAATAAAGGAAAGTTTGATAATTACAGAGCAGAAATCCAAGAAGGGACATGGAAAGTATGGGACATTGGAGGGGATAGGATTGAGGTGCATTGGTCAGAGAAAAATGGCAAGGGAGGCTGAAGACAAGACTTTACTCTTAGAAAGGAATTCAATATCTCTGAAATTGAGAAAAGAAGAAGGGAGAAGAGTTTCCAGAACCATAGGGGAAGGATTTGGTCACATGGGAGCAGCTCTACTAAGTATGTCAAATGAACGGAATATTCATTATTTTGATGTCACTGTGGTGTGTCAGTGGTGCCTCTTTGGTGTCTTGGAGTAACCTCTGGGACCATGTTGGTTCTTCCTCACTTTTCACAAGGCATCCACCTCCTTCTATCACAATTGTGTGATCCATTCCCTTTATTTTACAATTGAGAAAATGGAGATTCATAGATGTTCGTTCAAGATCACATGATGACTAAATGACAGAGCCAGTATTAGAATGCAGCCATTCTGATGCAGAATCCTAGAATATATGATTAGAGATCTTAGAAGCCAGCTAGTCCAATCTATTTCAGGAAGAAGTCACCCTATAAAATACAAGTAGTCATATATACTATGACTGAAGACCAGCAGTGCAGAGGGACCCATTATTACATGAAGCAATCTAATGCCCTTTTGTACAGATCTGTTTGTTAGGATTTTTTTACATCAAATTTTAATTTGCTGCTTGACAGCTTTCAAACATTGTTTCTGGGTCTGTTCAGTAGGGTGTTGACATGTGTGATTCCTCTTCCGCATGATAACTTTTTAAATCTTTTAATGCTTCTGGTTGAATATTTTTCTACTTTATTATTTTACCTCAAAATGATTCATTTGCACTTTTTCCCAAATAACTTTTCACTGTTTAGTGAGGTTCTTACTATTTTTAGGTAGGCAGGATTTAAAAATATTATGGTAGAAATGTGAAGAATTTCTCTACTTATTTCTGCCCACCACACAGAGTAAGGCTAGTAGTGTTAGTTGAATTAAGAGAGGATATTTATTGATATTTCCTCACATCTGTGGAATTAAGAAAGTGTCTAATTAATGTGTTCTATGGCTATACAAAATTAATATGATGAATATTCTCAAAATGTGACTTAGAGTAGCCAATTTATAGAATCATCATAGCTGATAAGTTGTCTAGTACAAGAAAATTTTGATCATCTCTAACAAGTGGTCACCCAGTCTCTAGTCTAGCCTCCATGGCAGGCTATCGCATGTTTAAATAACTCTAATTGTTGCGAAAGTTTTCTTCAAATTTACTAAATCCACCTATTTGCAACTTTCTCATATTTATTCTAGTTCAGTACCTGAACCAATAAGAAAGTAAGTTTCATTTCTATTGCCCATAAAAGTCATGCAGATGCTTTAAGATAATATTTGTGTTTGAGGCAGCTAGGTGGTACAGTGGATAGAGTACTGGGCCTGGACTCAGGAAGACCTGAGTTTACTTCTTTCCTTAGACACGTATTAGCTGTGTGAGTAACCCTGGAGAAGTCACCTTATAATCTCTGACTGCCTCTGTATTCTCATTTGTAAAATGAGGACCTACCTTCCAAAGTTATTATGAGGATGAAATGGGATGATATGGCACATAGTAAGAACTAAATAAATGATTATTTCCTTTCTCCTCCTCTACTATTTCCCCTAAGCTTCATTTTCTCTAGGTAAAATATACCCATTTATTTCAATCAATCTTTATTTGGAAGGGCCTATCAACAATTTGCCATTTTGGTTGTGCTACTTCCTATACTATCCAGTTGATTAATGGCCTTACCAAATTCTATTGTTTTAGAAGTGAACACAATCCTCCAGAGGTATGACCAGTATAGACTATCACTTCCACCTGTCTTGGATGCTTTGACTCTTAATAGACTGTAAGTTTAAATTATTTTTCTGAATTTCTCTTGCAATATTATACCATCTATTCAAAATGACCTTGAATTACACTAAAATTTTCACATCTTTTTAAAGACAAACTTCTTTGTAGCCACGTCTCCCCCATTCTATACTTGAGAAGCTGATTTTTTGAACCCAAGTATGAGATTTGAAATTTTACTCAATTAAATTTTTTTCTTATTAGACTCAATTCAACATTTTGCCATGCCAAAAAACCTTGCCTTTTTGACTCTATAACATTATGTTTTCCACTCAGCTTTATGGCATATATAAATTTGAATAATGTGTTATCTGTGCCTTTGTTCAAATCATTTATAAAAATTTTAAGAGCATAGAGTCAACTTAGGAACACACATGAATATTTTCCTTTTGGAAGAGCTAGCCCTGGTTCAAATCTCAGCTCTCCCCCTCAACTACCTGAATAATTATGGTACTTAATTCCACTTGACCTAAGCTCTTTCATCTGGAAAATGAAGGGCTGCAATAAATGACTTTTAATGTCTAAATTTATGGGATAATCTATAGCTGAAGTCTTTGAAGTTCTTCTTCCCACTGATTTTGCTTCTCCTCCATGAAATGGTCAATTATTCATTTTTCTCCTGTACTTAGTTTTGCTCTCTATTTACAAAAAATTGGGGGGTAGGGCAGTGAAAGGAGGTGGCTAGTGAGTACTAGTTATTTGGGGCTTATCCCCCATCAGACTAATCCTTATCCCATTCTACACAACCCATCCCATCCTACCATGTTTCCACAACCCCATCTCCTTCAATTCTCAACTCCAAAATTTCAACCTAACTCCACCTAGTCCTTCCACTGAGCCTTTTTCAATGACTGTTTCAGTGGCAATAAACTTCTCTTAATCTTAAAACTTTTCCTATCCCATTCTTCCCATCCATTAGTTCTTAATGAAATCTGGCTTCTTCTGGATGAGACAATTTCTGGACACCCTTTCCTGGAATGTTTCTTCACTCATTCTCTGCTTACTGGTCACATAGGAGTAAGACAATCCCTTGCTCTTCATCACTTCTTCCAGGTTTTCCCTCTTCCTTCATAACTCAGTAGCTTCTTTTCCTCTGAAGTTCATGCTATTCATATCTACCACCCAATCAAAATCTTGATAGCTATTGCCTACAGACCCACAGGTCACACTTCCTTCTTCAGTGAGTTTTATTGTTGGCTCATGATTTTTCCCCTTCCCCAACTGCTACCTTCATATTAGAGGACTTCAACATATATGTTGACTCTCTCTCAAATACCCAATCCCTACTTAGCCTACTCACTTCTCCACCCCACCTGAGCTACATATAAAGATGGTCATATCCTTGATCTTGCTACCTCTCACAAATATACTGGCTCTATGTTTAAGAATTTCAAAATCCCCCTATCTGACCATAATCTATTGACTCTTCACTTCTTCCTCTGCCACTCTGTACAAAACCATACTCTTCATCCACACCACGACGTTCAATCCCTTGACCCCCTTAATTCTCTCTTTGGTTATCTTCCTTGCACTAACCATTTTCTCCTCTTTTCCCCATCTTTACTCCTTGGTAAACCAACTCAGCTGTACATTGTCCTCCTCTCTTGAATTTCTAGCCTACTTATGTCACAGATCCAGCCAAGCCTGAACCTTGTATCAGTCCCACCATCTTGTACCATTGCCCCTATATGTGTTTTGCTGAATGAAGGTGGAGAAAACTGTGAAAACTTTTTGATTGGGTTCAATAAAAATTATGTTGTACAATGTCAACTGGGCACTCAATGTTGCTAGATAATGTTACTACATTTCATATATCAACTCACTGTCCCATTCTCAGCAGTGATGCTTCCAAATCTTTTCATCTGTCTTCAAATTCTTCATGCCTTTTTCTGTCCTCCACTCTCTCAGCTGATAATCTTGCTTCGTATTTTACAGAAAAAATGGGATCATTTGCTTTGAACACCCCCTTCACTCCTCTTCCTCGTTTCCTATCACTCAGGTCCTTTTTGAAATTATTTTCCTTTTTACTCTGTCTTACATGATGAAGTGGCCTTATTACTTACCAAGAAGACAAACTCTTCTACTTGTTCAAGTGATCTCATTACATCATCTCTTCTCCTATAGATTGTCCCCTCTGTTATCCCCACTCTTTCTCTTATTTTCAATCTGTCCCTCTTTACTGGCTCATTTCTTATAGCTTATAAATGTGTCCATGTCCTCAGCCATACTGAAAAAGTCCTCACTAATCTTTCCATCCCTGCTAACCATCATCCTAGAACTCTTTCTCCCTTTTAAGCTAAGTGTCTCAGAAATTCTATAATAGGTACTTCCCCTTTCTTTCCTCTCACTCTCTTCTGATCACTTTATAATCTGTCTTCTGACCTTATAATTCCACTAAAACTGCTCTCTTTGAAGTTACTAATGATTTCTTAGTTGCCAAATCGAATGTTCCTTTCTCCATCCTTATTCTCCTTGACCTCTTTCTGATGCTCTTGATCATGCTCTTCCTCTTTAATACTATCTTCTCTCTAGGTTTTCAGCGCACTACTCCTCATTCTCCACCTCCTTACCTGACCACTCTCCCTCTGTCTCCTTTGCTGAATCCTCTTCCAGGTCACATTCTCTAACTCTAGTTGTCTCTTAGGGTTCTGTCCTAGGCCCTCTTCTTCTTCAGTGCCATTTCTCCATGGATTCAGTTACCATCTCTGTGCTGATGAATCTCAGTTCTATCTTGCCTCAAATTCTCAGATGAACTTCACTCTTGCAACTCAAACTGCCTTTTAGAAATCTGAAACAAGATGTTTATTAGATATCTTAAAATCAATATATCCGAAACTGAACTTTTTTCCCTCTAAACTTGGCATTCCTTGTTCCATCCTCCTTTCCTATTACTGTAGAAGGCACCACCATGCTCCCAGTTCCTCAGGCCCACAAATCAGGAGTCATTTTCAGCTCCTCGTTATCTGTCACAACCCATATCCAATCGGTTTCCAAGGTCTATTGATTGTAATATTTCTCAAATATGCCCCCTTCACTCCTTTGACACTGTCATAACTCTAGTACAGTCCCTCTTTACCACACATCTAGGTTTGCAATAGCCTGCTAGTGAGTCCACCTGTCTCAACTCTCTGCCCCACTCCAATCCATTCTCCATTCAGCCACTAAAGTAACTTTCCTAAAATCAGACCATGTCACTTCCCTACTCAACACACTCCAGGGGCTTCCTAGGATCAAATCCAAAATTTTATTTGGCATTTTGGGCAAAGCCCTGTTTAACCTAGCCCTTAGTGTCTTTCTAGCTTTCTTACACTATATTCCCTGACATGTACTCATTGGCATCGTGGCTGTTCCATAAACAAGATACTCCATACCCCATCTGTCATCTCAGACATTTTATCTGGCTGTCCTCCAAGCCTGGAAGACTCTTCCTCTTCTACTCTAACTATTGACCTTCCTTTAATTAAATTTCCTCAATTAAATTTCCACCTTCTTCAGGAAATTTTTTTCTGACCTCATTCTAATTCCTGTCTGTCTGTTAATTCTTATTTATAGTGTACATAATTTGTTGTCTCCCCCATTAGACCATAAGCTCCTTGAAGGCAAGGACCATCTTTCTTTTTTTGATTAGTATCCCCAATGCCTAACACAGTGCCTGGCATATAGGAGGCACTTAATAAATATTTATTGAATTGACTTAAATCTTCTATAGATATCTGCTTTCTGACTGAGTTTGGTTGTTTGAATAAACTTGTGGTGGACATGGACCTGCAACACTATTAGCTACACCCCACATAATGTTCAGGACCAGGATAAATCATCTACTCAAAGGGTAGTTTAGAAAATGTTTCAAACTCCCATCCTCATAGTCCCCTGTCCCCAAAGTGCAACCTTCTACAATATAAAGATGTATAGCAGCTGAAATACTCCGTCAGGTAGATGAAGCATAAAGTAATTTCGAGACTACACCTTAAAGACCTGGAGGCCTGCCAGAGTAACCACTAGCCAAGGTAAGGTGACAGTCACAATACTTGCCCAGTTAAAGCCTAGATTCTAATATGGGTTACATAAACAATATGAAAACAAGAGAAAGCAACACTGAGAAAAACTCTGAGAGAGAACATTTGGGAGAAAATAGGAAAAGGTAAAGCATCCAAGACAGAATGAGGAACAAATTGTGTTTTGGTGAATGAGAAAACTGTCTGGATTTCTGAATGAACACACTGTGCGTTTTACATTTCTGAGCAAAAAAGAAAACCCTCATTATAGACTACACCCATTAGATCCAATTTCATATTCGTGTCTAGGCAACTTAGTGTCACGATGTTAGTATAGTGCTGGGACTGCAGTCAAAAAGACTACTTCACATCTAGTTTCATACACTGAGGAGTTTGTCACCCTGGGAAAGTCATTTAACCTGTCTACCTCAGTTCCTCAATTCAGAAAATGGATATAATATTAGCGCTTACCTTCCAGGGTTGTTTTGAGTGTCAAATAATATTTGTAAAGCACTTAGCACATTGTCTGGCATACAATAGGAGCTTAATGAATTTGTGTTTTCTCTTATCTCACAAGTAATAATTGGGTGTAGTAAGGTCAGATAGGAAAACTTTAATAATTTTGAACAGGAGTATATCAATACAAGGCTAATAATATTCATTGATGCTATGCATTAAATAATGGAAAGCAATAAATAGCAAAAGGAAAATGTTTCCCCAGAATTTTTTCTTTCTTTTGGGGATCAAAAAAGTAATGTTTATTAAAATTCAATCAGCCAACTAGAACGCATACATGTCCATATATACATATACACATATATGTGTATGTGTGTATACATATATATGTATGTAAATATACATACATGTATATATATATATGTATGTATATATACATATACTGGGAAGATAAATTGGCTAGCCATCTTTCTCTGAATTAGTTGGATACTCAACGTAGTTATCTATTATTTTGGTATTGAAGATTTGGTCAAAAAGATCCAGACTTGTTACTTTGAAGAATTTGCTTTGTTGACATGGCTACAAGTGAAACTAAATAGTTTTTTCTCATTCTTTTCAACCTAAGCAGCATTTTTAGTGTGTCTTTTACGTTTGAGTCAGTTAATACTCATACGATTATTTTAAAAAATCATATTCTCCCTCATTATTTCCAGTTCACATTTCTGGTCTCAAAGAAGGATATTTGTAATATTGAGGTGTTAAACAAAATGGATGAACTTAGAAGGGGTAAATACTTTTCTAAGGTAGACACATATTATATTACTTTAAAAGAATAATTGAAACACATGAAGTTTGCTGAGGCTAATATTTGACATGAGATAATAATAATATTAATAATAACACTAATAGAAAAAAAATATAAATTATTGGTAGCGACATTCAGGGACTGGGCCAGGAGGAGAAGCTATAATTACTAAAAAAACTTTTTCAATGTCTTCTCATTTTCACTTTCTGCTCCCTTTACTCTCCTTATTCATTCATTTATTGATATATTTGTAGTTTGTAAATATATAGAGTGCACACACTATATTTAAGGTGCTTTCCTGAGCATTGTGGGACATAGAGAAAAGAAAATGGTCTTCATAGATCTTATAGGCCATTAGTAGAAAAATATTTCTTACACTTTCCCCAAATTTCCTATGTTGCACCCTGACTTTCTTAGGGCCTAATCTGCTGTACTACCTCGTAAGAATATGAACTCCAAGAAGATGAGAATTACATTCCTGCCTTCAAAAACAAATTCCTAGTATGTCCTTAATTACATGCTTGTTGACTGACTGATAAATCTTCCCTTGCAGAGTATCCAGTGTTCTGGTGCTATCAATTGGAAGACAGTCAATGCAAAAGCACAGATATTGTTGATTACAGTTTCATATGTGAAGATCAACAAGTAAGCCAATAAATATCAAAGAGAAAATTTTATATTTTCTCATAGTGGCAATAAGTAGCCATTATGATTTGTTTCATAGGGGAATAAAATGGTTAGACTTAACGCTTTAGGAAAAACTCTTTTTCAGTTGTAAGGAGGATGACTTAGGCTCAAAGAGAGTTAAAACAGGTGGCCCAATGCTAAAGTCACTGCAATAGACCAAGAAAGAGGAAGTGAGGGCCTAAAATAAAGTTGTGACCATCTGAGTAGAGAGAAGATGTATCCAGTATATCTGTAGTATAGAAGTATAGCGTAGAAAAGAGGTAAAGAGAAAATCTATCCAAGAGATATAGTGGAGAAAGAAATCACAAGATTAATATTTCAGAATCTGCATGTAACAATATATGTTAGGGCCATTGTCAAGTTAAAGACCATGGGAGAAAGGTGGAAATTTTTAGGAATTTTGTAAGCAAATATTAAATATTACTATAGCAGAAACAACTTGAGAAAACTTTTGAAGACTTGCAGAAAAATATTGGAAGATTATATCAAAATCTGTACAGTACATTCTGTAGAAAATTTGAACATATGGCATATTTAAAAGCTTTGACCTCTAAGGTAGACAATCAAATTGAATCAATGGATGAAAGAAATATTTTCTTTTTTAAAATTTTATTTATTTTTTCCTAAATTTACTTATTTTGTTCTGAACTTAGGAAATAAAATAAGCACTTCCATAATGTAGTAGATTAGGAAAAAAAGATGTTTGTATAAGAAACTGCAAATCCATTATGTACAAATTTCTATTCCTTTCAAATATATAATAAAGATATGATGTAATTTTATTCTTTATTTTACTTGTTTCTATCCTCTCCCTCCCCCTAGAGATGGCTACAATTAGACATAAATATTTTATATTTATATTTATCTACCATCATTCTATACATACTTCTATTTATCAGTTCTTTCTCTGGATGCAGATGGCATCTTCCTTCACAGGTCTTTTGTTAGTATGGGTATTTATAATAGTCAAAATGACTTAGTGACTCAAAGACATCCTTAAAACATTATCACTTTTACTGTATACAATGTTCTCTTGCTTCTGCCCTTTTCACTGTTCATTATTTCATATAAGTGTACTCATGTTTTTCTAAGATCATTGAGCTCATCATTTCTTATAGCACAGTGATATTTCATCACTATCATATACCACAACTTGTTCAGCAATTCCCCAATTGATGGATATCCCCACAGTTTCCAGGTCTTTGCTACCATAAAGAGAAATGCTATAAACATTTTAGAACATAGAGGTTATTTTCCACTTTCGCCAGTCAGCTTTGGAAACAGATCTAGCAGTGGTATTGCTGGGTCAAAGGGTATAGGAAGTTTAGTAACTCTTTGGGCATAACTGGGGAATTATTCCTATTCTTATAGATTTGACAAAGTTTTTAATATATTTGAGATATGAGACTTTTATCTGAGAAACAATCTATAAAATTTTCCCCCAATTTTCTGCTTTCCTTCTGATCTTGGCTATATTTTTTGTATTTGTACAAAAACTTTTAAATTTACTGTAATCAAAATTATTCATTTTATATTTCACAATACTCTGTCTCTTACTGATAAAATCTTCTCCAATCCATAAGTCTGATAGATAATATCTTCCATGTTCTTTAAATTTTCTTGTAACAGCCTCCTTTATATCTGGGTCATGTAGCCATTTGGAATTTTTCTTAGTAAATGGTGTAAGTAATTGGTCAATGCCCAATTTAAAAAAATTCTTTTTAGGTTTCAACATTCACTTTTATTAGATTTTGAGTTCTAAATTTTCTCCTCCTTCCCCAAGACAACACATAATCTCTGTATGCATATGAGTTAATTCATGTTAAACATATTTTCACATTAGTCATGTTGTAAAGAAGAATTAGAACCAATGGGAGAAATCATGTGAAAGAAGAAATAAACAAACAAACAAAAAAGAGAATGAGTAGAATGTGTCAATCTCCATTGAGATTCCATAGTTCTTTTTTTCTGGATGTGGATAACATTTTCCTTCATGTGTCTTTTGGAATTATCTTAGCTCCTTGCATTGCTGAGAAGAGTTAAGTCTATCCTACTTGATCATTGTGCAATATTGCTATTACTGGGTTCAATGTTCTTCTGGTTCTGCTCATTTTACTCAGCATCAGTTCACGTAAGTCTTTTCAGGATTTTCTGAAATCTGCCTTTCTTATAGAACAATATTATTCCATTACTTTCATATACCATAACTTGTTAGCAATTTCCCAATTGATGGGCACCGCCATAATTTCTGATTCCATACCACCACAAAAGAGCAGCTGTAAATATTTTTGCACATGTGAGTTCTTTTCCCTTTTTATGATCTCTTGGGGATACAGATCTAGAAGTGGCATTTTTAGGTCAACGGGTATGCACTTTTTATAGCCCTTTGGGCACGGTTCCAAATTGCTCTCTGGAATGATTGGTTCAGTTCACAACTCCACCAACAGTGCATTAGTATTCCAATTTTCTTACATCTCTAACTTCCATCATTTTCCTGCTTTGCCATAGTAGCCAATCTGATAGGTGTGATGTGCTTCCTCAAAGTTGTTTTGATTTGCATTTCTCTAATTAATACTGATTTAGAGCATTTTTTCATATGAGTATAGATAGCCTTAATTTTGTTTCTGAAAACTTCCTGTTCATATCCTTCGATCAGTTGTCAATTGAAGAATGACTTGTATTCTCATAAATTTTGCTCAGTTCTCTATATATTTTATAAATGAGGCCTTTATCAGAGATACTGCTTGTAAAAATTGTTTCCCTGCTTTGTGCTTTCCTCAAAATCTTTGTTGCATTGGCTATGTTTATACAAAAGCTTTGCAATTTGACGTAATCAGAATTATCTATTTTGCATTTCATAATATTCTCTCTCTCTTGTGTGGTCATGAATTCTTCACTTCATAAATTTGAAGAAAACCATTCCTTGCTCTCTGGATTTGCTTATAGTATCAACCTTTATACCTAAATTGTGTATCCATTTTGACTTTATCTTGTTGTACGGTGTAAAATATTGTTCTATGCCTAGTTTCTGCCATACTATTTCCCAGTTTCCCAGTAGTTTTTGTTAAATTTTTTTTATTGTATAATATCAATATATTTTATCTTTAAATACCATAATAATATAGAATTCTTCTCTGGTACAAAGGAAAGCCCCCAAAAAATTTTTAAAGTATGTTCCAATCTGGAAGGGATAACTGTACCTTTAAAGAATCTGCATGGGGTTAGGCTTACAGAAAATCTAACCTAATCTACATAACAAGGCCGTGGGATACAGTGCTCCCACTGCACCCTCAAAATGCCATGTAAGACTACTACCATATCCCCATTAAGTCTGAATTTCCCCAGGATAAATAGCTCTCATTCCTTCAACCAAGCTTTACATGACGTGTCTCCAATCACCTTACCATCTGGTTTATCCTTCTCTGGGTCTCCTGTAGGTTGTCCATACTCTTCTTTGAGGATCTTTATTTTTATTTAATATTTCTAGTTTTCTGCATTGATTTCCACAGGAGTTTGAATTACAAATTTTCTCCCTGTTTCTACCTTCCCCACACTCCAAGATGGCATATATTCTGGTTCCCCCATTACCCAGGCAGCCCCCCCTTCTGTCACCCAACTCCCCCCATCCCCTTTTCCCTTACTTTCTTGTAGGGCAAGATAGATTTCTATGCCCCACTGCTGGTATATCTCATTTCCTAGTTGCATGCAAAAACTTAATTTTTTGAACATCTGTTTTTAAAACTTTGAGTTCCAAATTCTCTCCTCTCTTCCCTCCCCACCCATCCTCCCTAAGAAGACAAGCAATTCAACATAACATAGCCCCCATGTGTATCATTATGTAAAACCCTTCTACAATACTCATGTTGTGAAAGACTAACTATATTTTGCTCATTCCTATCCTATTCCCCTTTATTCAGTTTTCTCCCTTGAACCTGTCCCTTTTCGAAAGTGTTTGTTTTTGATTACCTCATCCTCCTAACTGCCCTCCCTTCTATCATCCTCCCTTTTTTAATCCCCTTCCTCTTACTTTCTTGTGGGGTAAGATAACCAATTGAGTGTGTATGATATTCCCTCCTCAGGTCAAATGCAATGAGAGCAAGATTCCCTCATTCCTCCTCACCCGCCCCCTCTTCCTTTCCTACAGAATTGCTTTCTGTGTTGTGTCCTCTGGTTTCAGGAGGTGTGGGGAAGGGGTGTTCTGGCTGCTGGAAGTCTCTAACAGAATTTGTGAGAGAGCATCATTAGTTGCCTCCTTCTACAGCACCATCTTGGCTCCACCCTTCCCCCTTGATGTATTATAGAGTCATTACCTTCCACTTGCCCAATTCTATTTTTTTTTTGTTTTACTGCTTTTTTTAATTTAATATATTTAGTTTTCAGCATTGCTTTTCACAAGAGTTTGAATTAAAAAATTTTTCTCCATTTCAACCCTCCCACCCGCACCAAGATGGCATATATTCTGGTTGTCCTGTTCCCCAGTCACCCTCCCTTCTGTCACCCCACTCCCCTCCCATCCCCTTTTCCCTTCCTTCCTTATAGGGCAAGATAAATTTCTACACCCCATTGCCTGTGTATCTTATTTTCTGGTTGCATGCAAAAAAATTTTTTTGAACACCTGTTTTTAAAACTTTGAG
>CM053626.1:105776342-105803964 GCA_028646595.1 Phalanger gymnotis | reverse complement strand
TCCGTATATTTTTTCAGTACTTCTTTGGGTCTCCTTTAGCGTGTCATTGACTTTTTTTTCACGGTTTTCTCTCATCCTTCTCATTTCTCTTCCCAATTTTTCCTCTACTTTTCTAACTTGCTTTTCCAAAACCTTTTTGAGCTCTTCCATGGCCTGAGACCAGTTCATGTTTTTCTTGAATGCTTTTGTTGTAGGCTCTTTGACTTTGTTGATTTCTTTTGGCTCTATGTTTTGGTCTTCTTTGTCACCAAAGAAAGATTCCAGAGTCTGAGACTGAATCTGGGTGTGTTTTCGCCACCTGGCCATGTTCCCAGCCAGCTTACATCTTGACCCTTGAGTTTTTCAGTGGGGTATGACTGCTTTTAAAGAGTTCTATGTTCCACATTTGGGGGGATGCACCAGCTGTGCCACACCAGAACTCCTCCTTCCCCAAGAACCCCCAACCTGGACTGGACTTAGATCTTCAGCAGGCTCTGCACTCCTGCTCTGCTCTGCCATTTAATTCCTCCCACCAGATGTGCCTGGGGCCAGAAACAACTGCAGCTGTAGTTCGGAAGCTGCCCACCTCCACTGCCCCAGGGCGGTGGCAGAAAAAGCAAACTCCCTGTCCCCAACAGCTTTTCCCACTAACCTTCTCTGTTGTCTTTGGTGTTTGTGGGTTTAGAAGTCTGGTAACTGCCACAGCTCACTGATTCAGGCTGCTAGGGCATGCTCTGCCTGGATCCTGGTCTGGTTGGTCTGTGCCGCCCACGCTGGGCTCTGCTTTGCTCCACTCCCAGCTCCATGCGGGATAGACCTTACCCCGAGACCATCCAGCCTGTCTTGGGCTGGAGCCCTGCTACCCTCTGCTATTTTGTTGGTTCTTCAGTTCTTGAATTGATTCAGAGCCATTTTTATAGGTTTTTGGAGGGACTTGGCAGGGAGCTCACACCATTCCCTGCTTTCCAGCCACCATCTTGGCTCTGCCCTCCCCCCCACATTCTAATTTTTAAGGAATTATTTTCTTCAGGTAGCTTTTGTATCTCTTTTTCCATTTACACAATTCTACTTTTAAAGACATTGTTCTCCTCAGTATATTTTTTTCCCCATTAGGCCTATTGTATTTCTTAAGGAATTGTTTCCTTCAGCTGATTTTTGTCGTTCCTTGTCCAAGCTGTTGACTTTTGCATACTTCTCATTTCTTTTCCCAGCTTTTCTTCTGTGTCTCCTATTAGATTTAATTTTTTTTTTTTGTGTGCTCTTCCCAGAAGCCTTTTTGGGCTTGAGACCAATTCATATTCCACTTTGAGGTTTCAAATGTAGGCATTTTGACGTTGTTGTCCTCTTTTGAGTTTGTGTTTTGATTTTCCCTGTCACTATAGTAGCTTTCCAAGGTCAGGGCTCATTTCAGTTCTTTGATCATTTTTGTGCCTATTTCATGGCTTTTAAAGTACAGCTCTGCACCTGGGGCCCAGGGAGCACTGTCCTAAGCAATTTTTTTTTTCCCTGTGGGCCAAGGGCTTGGTCCCTGGCTCTCCCTGCTGGGGTGTCAAGTGCTAGAGGCTTGCCCAGTGGTTGAGCCTTGTTGTGCCTTTTGTCTCAGAATCTGGGAGCTGTCAATTTGCCTTCTGCACTGGGCCCGGAGATCTGTTGTGCCACTAGCCTGCTAAGCCATGATTGCGGGTCCTCAGTTGCTGATTTATGCTATAGATAAAAGCCTCCTGCTGGCTTATTGGGACCTTGTCTGCCCTGGGCTACTCTCCCCTTTTGCCCAAGTGAGAGAGACCTTTTCTGAAGTCCTTCTAAGACATCCTAATGTGGAAAATTGTTTCACCCCTTTCTTTTTGTGGGTCCTGTCTCTTCAGGATCTATTTGGAGCCTTGATTTATTGTTCTTTCCAAGGGAAACTGGGGAGAGATCAGGCAACTTCCTGGTTTTTCATTTCCATCTTGACTCTACCTCTCTTGACTTCTTTGTTATTTATTTTTGTTTAGATTTATCTAGATCTGAGAAGGGAAGATTAGAGTCCTCCACTTTTATAGTACTACCATTTATTTCCTTCTATAAGTCATTTAACTTTTCTTTTAAAAAACTAGATGCTATAGCATTTGATGTATATAGGTTTAATATTTGTACAACTGACACAAGGCAGTACTTTCAAAATTTTGATCATATTTCGGCAAGGTTATTTGAGGAAGGCAAAATTCATGACCTCGTAGAGGACTATAAACATGCCCAAATGGCTCAGAATTGCAAAGTACAATGAATTCTCTAGGTAGAAGGTAGAGAAAGTACAACATTTATTTAGACTCCAAAGGATCAGACTCAAGGACCAATGCCCCCAATTCGATATTGTGGCAATAACATTCCAAAACCAATAAGCACACCTCACTATAGTAACAAAGAGATTATGAGAAAATATTATAGCAGAAAGCCAAACCATACTTGTGCTTCCCCTCAATGCTGGAGCTTTGCTATAAGAAGATCATGCATGAATCGTAAGTCCCTGCTCAGCCACTCTCTCCTGCAGCTACACTGACTCCAAGTTCTGAAACTGGCTCTTGTGTTCAGCACTCTCTGCTCTGCACACTCTGGAAGCTGATCCTCAGTTTCTGAGTCCTGCTGCTCTGTGTTCTGCTCTCATTCCTCAGTTTTCTGCTCCTCTTTGTCCTCAGTCCTCAGTTTTCTGCTGTTCCTGAGTTCTGTTCTCTCTTTTTATACAGTCCTTAGATGTCATCTGATTGACAAGAACATCATCTGATTGACTACAACTCAGGCATATACTATTGGCTCTGGTCTTAGCAAATCCCCTTAGGGACCTGAGGGCTTCCCATCTCTCTCAAGCTAGCAAACTAGTTTGCTCACTAACCTGGGGCCTCACATGTAATTAGTGAAAGGGTGTGGGCCTGTCTCTAATCAGATCTACCTTTGTTGGCCCCACCTGAAGCCTATTCAATGGGCTGGAAAGATCTTTTTACTTACTGATTGGCTTTACAAAGGTACATAGAACATACACATGCAAACATACATATACATACATACATACAAATATATACGCACTTATATATGTATGCATGTGCATCTGTATGTATGTGTATGTATATAAGTACATGACAAACCTGAGGTTGTATATGCTAAGAAAAGACAAATCATTAACTGGAAAAACAAAAGTAGACTAATAACAGTTTCAGTGTATACTTTTGCTGTGACAAAAAAAAATCAACATATGCAGAAAATAAAAAAAAACCTGCACAATATTAGAAAAACAAAAAGCCCATTACCTGAATGTAGAAAGCTTAACAGTTTCTCATCAAAATAGAGCAAGAGAGTAGATAATTGTTGTCAAAGAATGTAGTAATAAACAGGTTAAAATTTACAGAAATTGATTTTGAACAAACAGACATATTATAAAGCAGTAATAAAGACTGACAAAATTCCTTTTGTCAGTCTTTATTACTGTGGTTAATTTTTTTTTTCAGAGCCTTTGTAATGGCTATGATTCAAGAATGGAATCAAAAGGCCCACATGAGTGACATTCATATAAATTCAGTCAGAATATTTTGACAAAAGAGTGTCAAACACATGGTTAAATCATGCAGATTTGTTTCTAGAAATGGAGACATCTATGGTAACAAGTATAATGGCAGAAATTACAAAAACACTATTCTAAAGCAGCCCAGAGTCATTGATCAACCCAGAATATGCATTAAAATGGCACAAACTATACAATATTTCACCTTAGATTACAAAAACTGGCAGATACCTAGGAAGACATGGTCACATGACTAGAATTATGCATCAATTGTTCCCTGTTCTTTATAACAGATCATAAATCCATATGGTACAAATACGAGCCCCTAAATATTATTGAGAATTCAACAAAACCACAACTAGAACATCATTATAAATAAAATTGTTTCCCACAACTGTCTAATAATACTATTGGTACATTAAAATTAAGAACAATATTTTAGTAGTTATGACCAAAGGACTCACTCATGGGCTAAAACCTTTCAAAATAGAATCAAATCAGAAGAAGTTAAAACCACCTGAGAATATAATTGCATAATTATATAAGAAAATAATTATAAATTTACATAAATGTTAGTCCTGTTATACAATCTGCTACTAAAACTGTCTACAAAAAGCTTGCCTCAAAACTCCTATTTAATTACGAGTCAAACACTTTATTCACTTGCATGACAGAGCACAGAATGTTAAATATAAAAGAATAGCATAAGAATAAATATTTGTCCTCACTACATGAACTCTATCACAGGAGATGGAAAGAATGAGATAAGTGATGATGATGATGATGATGTTGATGATGATGATCTCTCACCTTGATATAGCAAGATTTACAAAGTGATAAAATATTATTTAGCACATAAAATTCAGTGTTACATACTCAAATAGATCTATGTTATTGACCACCAGGTTGTTCAATTATGTAAAACATACCCATTCATGCCTGTTCATTCAGTCTGATTGTTTTTCATATCCTTACGTGAGTTAGCCACAGAGGTTCCATGTGGTATGCTAAATCACTCAATTTGAAAAGTATTTATTGAGCATCTATTGTATGTCACACACTGTGCTAGGCTCTGTATAAGCAAATACAATAAGTTAAACAATACCTGCTGTTAAGGACTTTACATTCTAGTTGAAGAGGAAAAAAGGAGATACATAAAGCATATACTAATAAATATAAAGAGAATAATTATGAAATAAATACAATGTAGATTGAAATGGAGGGCATTAGTAGTTGAGGGGATCAGGAAAGGCTTCATGCAGAGCGCCTGAATTGTGTCTTGAAAGAAAAGAGGGATTCTTTGAGGTGAAGATGAGGACAAATTGCATTCCAGAATAGTGATTGTCCATTCCAAAAAAAAAAAAAGGTCCTGAGCTGGGAAAATGGAGTGTTTTGTGTAAGTACAACAGAAAATCAGTTCAGCTGATTGAAGAGTGCTGGAATAGGAGCAATTCATCAGAATATTGGAAAAGATAGGTTTACTTAAAATTCTGAAGTTCTTCAAAAGTTAAATAGAGGAGTTTGATATTAGAGCCAAAAGAAGTAAAGGAGTTCATTGTGTAGGGGAGTAGCATAGTCATATCTATGCTTAAGGAAATGACTTTTTCAGCAACATGGAGGATGGACTAAAATCGGAAACCAATTAGGAGGCTATTGGCATAATCAAGACAAAAGCTGATAATGACCTGAATTAAGGTGGTAACTGGGTGAGTAAAGTAAAGTTTTTGGATGTGAGAGATATTGTTAAAGTAGAATTGAAAGAATTTGGTAACTGAGTGAAATCTCAGGTTGAGAGAGAGTTAGAAGCCAAAGATAATGCCAAGATTATGAATCAGGGATACTGGAAGGATGTTGGAGTCTTTGACAGAAATAAGGACATATGGAAGATGGAAGGACTTGAGGGCAAATATTATGAGTTAGATCTATAGCAATTAAATTTCAAGGGACTGGATAGATGGGATGAAGGAGAGTGAAGAATAAGTTGAGGTTAATGCCAAGGTTGCAAAACTAGGAGACCTTAAGAATGGAGGTGTCCTCCAGAGAAATAAGGGAGGTCGAAAGATGAGAGGATTTAGGGAGAAAGATAATGGATTCTGTTCTGACATGTTAAATTTGAAATATCTTTAAGATGTATGAAGGCTCTATTCCTCCTGACACTGAGAAGAAACCACTGGAGCTTTTAGGCTGTCCAGCTCTCTTTTCTTTTCCTGTATACATGACCAGCCCACTTGTCTTCCTATCGCTTCCATCAGTTTCTGATAATATGTTTTACTTTTGCCAGCTAAGAAACAAAGATCACTGTTAATGACTCTTAAGGACATAATGCATTGCCCTCTAAGGAATAATTGTCATTTAACATGAGGCAATATCTTGTGAACAAATTTTTTGATGATAGAACATGAGACTCTCTGATAACTCATGGTATTTGTATGAGTCAGATTTACCACTCCAGATCACACCATTTATGTGGTCACCTATAAGGATAGTTGCATTACCCTCTTTAACAATTATTCACTTTCAAAAATTCTTGTAATATCATAATTTCTGTTTGAAAGTATATCTATTGTTATCTATCTGTTATTAAAGTTAGAAGTATAAATTTTCAGTACAATTAAAATATATGTCCACAAATTGTTTTCTGAATATTCTATTATAGATGTGGATTTTTTATTGTTTTCATACTAAATCAGTCACCAGTTAAAACAACATCTCCAGGTTGAGTAATGCTATCACTGAAAAAGAATGGTATGTACATCCTAAAATATTGTAACATTAAAGGGATTAATATTACAGAAAATAAGGTATAATTTTTCTTTATATGTGGCATGTCAAAACCGGGAAAAATTAATTAGTGTGACAGAAGGTGAAAAAATCATTTAAAATATTGAATTTCTTTTTTGGTGTTAAGTGGAAAATCTATTGTGAATTAAGATTTCTTAATAGATGATTAATAAATCAATATGAATAAAATATGTGAAGGGCTTCCTTTCAATGTATATAGTTTTCATTTAGAGTAAAATGTCAACTCAAATCAAGGGGCACAATATAGGAAAATTGAGGATATAAAGATGTATTTGGAAAATTTCCATATTTTAAACCAGACCGTATGTTAAAATATTTTTTCCATATTTATGCACAAAAATGAACTGGTAGAAATGAAATTAAGAATGTAAAAATAGGGTACTGAAAGTTTGCACAATATACTGTGATCCTTTACATAACTGAAAAAAAGTTTTGAAAGTCACGAAGCAAACCCCCTATAAGGCTCTCCCATCTGGAAGGACATCCTCATTCTTTTTTTTCCTAGTCTAAAACCTAGGTATACTTCTGGGTGCAGTGTTTGCATAAAGCTTTTGTACACTATTTAAACATGTCTCTTCATTCTCTGAATTCATTGCATTGATCATAAGGTCCACTTCAAAATGCATCATTTCTTCAATTCTATTTTTTTTTTTGCATGATTGTCTTAACTATCACTATTTTTTTTTCCTTTTTGGCTTTTTCTCACCAACTACGATTTAAGTTCTTTGGTAAGAAGAATGATATGATGGCTTAACTTTCTTTTGTTTCCTTCACTTGGTGAATATAGGCCCTTGCACTTGGTTGGCAAGTAGTTACTAAGTTTTTTTTTTTGTTTTGTTTTGCTTCGTTTTAATGAAAGAGGCAGATGAATTTATGTAGCATGGTGTGTTGGATTTGGGGTCAGAAAAATTTGAGTTTGAATCCTTGCTCTGCCATAAACTAACTGTGTGACAATGGGTAATTGTTTAAATTCTTTCACTGTCTGTACCTGCTTTATATTCCATTGCAAAGACCAGATGAGGTCATATGTCTAAAGTGCTTTGTAAACTTTAAAGCAATATATATGTATATATATATATATATATATATATATATATGTATATATACATACATTCATCTTTATAATCATCATCACATTACGTAGATGCCATTTGATGAAGAGCAGTACTTGTTTATTATTTATGTGTAGAAGGCATAACAATTAGGTTTTTTTGTTTCTTTGTTTTTGTTTTTGTCATGGATAATAAGAGACTAAGATAGCTATGCTGTCTCTTTAAGGGTCATTTTCTCCAAGTAAAACAGCCCCAGTTTATTCAAACCTAGATCTCAGCAAATACTTAGTCTACTTTCTAAGCCCTTGCTCCAGGTATTATCACTAGATTTGGCTAAACTATAAAAATGGAAGAAAAATCCTGAACTTGCAAAATGGAGAGTACAATGTCCTTACATCTAAAAAAAAATTCTCCTGAAATCAAAGTCTCCTCACTGACCTTTCTACTGTTTTTTTTCATAATCCTGATACTTATTATGCATAACAGCACATTAATATATCAATTTAATGTCTACAAAGAGTTTTTCTCACAATACCACAATAAGGTCTAGAGTACAATTATTTTTATCTACATTTTACAAATGAGTGAACTGATGCTCAGAGTGTTTAAATGACTTATCTATGGTCATATAGCCCTGAAGAATGAAAAGCAGATGTCTCACGACTCTATAGCCCATGTTATAACATGCTGTCTTCCTTAAAATTAATGCACATCACTGTTTTAGACCTCAGCCTCAGTGAATAGAAAATGCTCCTTTCTTTAAATGACCTAGCTTTTGCTTCAGCCCCTTGAAATCTTAAAGGCACTGGGGAAACCTGAATGAAAAAATAGCAACAAGGTAAAGAAAACAGGTCTTATGCAAAAATGCCCAGTGTTTTCTTCACAAGACCTACCTAAGTTAGTACACTTGCTTGAGAAAGTTTAATATATAGCCAAACATATGAAATGCTTGACATATTTGGGTTAGGAATTTTTATTGCTGTTCTACAGACTATTCAAGTTACTGAAACCCTTTAATGATGCATTAACAACCATCAAGAGCAGTAAAAAACTTCCCCAACCATATGAACAATTGCTTCAAAAAGGCTGATTTTAACTGTCATGTTGTTTCTAGGAGTTTTGATCAAAAATAAAATGTCACTGCTATGGTAGCAAACATAGATAATGTTTAAAAGGCAAATTCATTTTACTGCCCTTAGGAATAGCAGGACTTTTCATATAAATGATTTTATTAGTTTCTAATTGGTAGACAAGTGAGTATATTAACATTTTCTTAATTATAGCAGTGCTTCCATGAGAATTAATGATATTTTAAAATGTCTCATTTTTCTCCCTTTTGAACAAATTACGTTGATGCACTTGGTTTATACAAGTCATTCAATTATGGATGTACTTCATGCATCCCTCTACCCTATGTTCCCTTTAGTGAGCCTTACCTTATGACAAAGAAAAATGATTAAATAAAATGAATTGATAACATTACACATGAAACATTCCCCACTATTTGACTTCCACCTCTCTGGCCACTTCTTTTGTAAATTTCTAGACATCCCTCTCAGAACCCTGATTGTTCTGGAAACAGGAACCATGATTCAAATCAAATCTGTCATTGTTCTTAGATGGAGGGTGCCATTCTGCTCTACTAAGGTACTACTCAGGTATTTAACACAGAGGAGGCACTGGAGGTTTCGGACTCCAGCCTCTAAGAGGTTCACTCTTGATCTGGTCAGACAGGCAGACAGTTTCACAGGGGTTAATAATCAGCTTTATTCTAGTCTAGTTTTCTCTGAAAGCTTGCTGATAATGAAAGAACCAACTCCTATAGCATTTTCTAACAACACTTTTTTGCAGGGTCCAGTGAGAAGAGGGAGCAACTACCCCTACTTCTAGATGGGGTCAATCGAGGCAGGCACAGTTTGTGTGCTACCCTAAATCCCCTCAAGCTTCAATGGGGAAATAGTTAAGGTAGTCGCATGAATTCCTCTATGCATTACTTGTGGTTTCCACATGGATTCCTCTGTGGATTCCCCCCACTCACTAACCAGCGCTAATTTGCTTTATAGAGCATCAGACAAAGAAGACATCTTGCCAACAACAGCCTTACAGTTCAACTTTAGCAATATTGTCATTCTGTACAAGCATAGTAAATATCTACTGTCACCCCCATATCTTACCACATAGCCTCAATAGGACTGCCTGTCAGTATGATTCTGGGAATTACTATCTAGGATCCTTGAGGATATTCTGGGAGTTGTTATTTAACAGCTGGAAACCAGATATTTCCATGACCATGGATCCTGAGAAACTGACCTCTAAAAGTATAGCAAAATCCTCCTTACATACATCAGGATCCCTATAACTATCAAGACATAAGTTCTCATTTGCTACCACTCTCTTACGTGGTAAGGAAGGAAGGAAAGAAGTAAGGAAGGCAGGAAGGGAGGGAAGGAGGGAGGAAGGGAGGAAGAAAAATTGAAGAAGGAAGAAAGTATGTTTCAATCTACACTCATTTCATTAGTTCTCTCTCTGAAGGTGGATAGAATTTTTCATTATGAGTTCTTTGGAATTGTTATGCATCATTATAGAGTAGGTAAGTCTTTCATGGTTGATTATCATTACGGTATTGCTGTTTCTATATACGATGTTCTCCTAGTTCTGTTCATTTCACTTTGCATCATCTCATATACATCTTCTAGGTTTTTTTTTTTCTGAAACCATTCCCTTCATCATTTTTTACAGCACATTATTATTCCATCACAATCATACACCACAACTTGTTCAGCCATTCCCAAATTAATGGGCAGCCCTTCAATTTTTAATGATTTGAAAACATGCAATTTTTGCACCCGCCACAAAGAGAACTGCTATTAATATTTTTTGTACATGTGGGTTATTTTCCTTCTTATTTGATCTATGTTGGGTATAGACCTAGTGGCAGATATTACTGGGACAAAGGATATGCATAGCTTGCATAGCTTTATATCTATTTCAGTGCAATTCCAAAGTGTTCTCCAGAATGTTTGCATCAGAGAAAGCTAAGTCATAACAGTTAGGAACAGTGGAGCAGAACAAGAGTGAGAACCTTTGAAATATATTTGCTCATCTGTGATAGAATACTCACAAACATCAGGATTTGGTTGGATTAAAATGAGGGAGAAATTCAGAAGCTACTAAGTAAAAATGAGAACTCTACAGCATTTATCAGCAGACCAGTTCATCTTTTTCTAAGAAGGCAGTGTTTAACTCCATCAAAAGGAAAGTGCAGGATCCTTGGCTAAGTAAGAAGGCAAATGAGATTCACTATGATGCCAATAGCAGTAATCCAAAGAACTTCTATGATGCAATGAAGGCTATTTATGGGCCAAAGGTCTCTGGTATGTCTCAAATACTCAGCACTTATGAAACCACACTGGTAAGTGATAAGGACATGATCTTGGAAAGATAGACTGAGTACTTCCACAGTGTTTTCAACAGACCGTCATCAAACAATGTTGAAATCACTGACCATATGCCTCTGGTTGAAGTTGATCCCTCTGTAGATGAACTTCCAACTGAAGAAGAGTTATTGAATACCATTAAGGTCCTCTCATGTGGCAAACATCCAGTACTCATTCCATCCCAGCAGAGATATACAAGGCAAGGGTACACTTCATATAGAAGTTGACTGAAGTCTTCCAAGTTTTCTGGCAAGAGGAGGTTATCACCCAGGAGATCAAGAATGTCTCCATTATCCATCTGTATAATGGAGAAGAAACCAGGTTGTCCTATGACAATCATACATGGGGGAGGGTCTCTCTATTAGTCATTTCTGGGAAGATTCTTACCAGAAACCTTCACCTTGAAGATGGTCATCTACCCAAGAGTCAGTGTTGCTTCAGAAAGGGCCAATTAATGGGTAGACATAGTGTTTGCTGTCCAACAGCTTCAGGAGAAATGCCAAGAATAGAACAAATGTCTACACAGTATTTTCTTGATTTGATCAAGGTCTTTGATGCTATCAGTTGTAAAGGCTTGTGAAAAATTATGGCAAAATTTGATTGCCTGGAGAAGTTCATCAGTATTATATGCCAGTTTCATGATGGCATGCTTTCACAGGTTTTGTGCATTATCTCATATGTTCTGAGTCGTCAATGTGCTTTTTCTTTTGTTTTTTTTAGTGTGATGTTTTCCATCATATCGTCAGATGTCTTCGACAAGGATGAAAATGAAATCGAGGTTAACTACCACACTGATGGTATGCTATTAAACTTGAAAAGGCTTCAAGTGGGGTTACATAAAAATGAATTGGAAAAAACCGAGTGGAAAACTAACAAAAGGAGAAAGAGAAGATAAAACTGAGCTGTGGCTGAGAAGGAGAAAATATGGACTAAGGCCATTGAATTTAGACTGAAATCACAACTTGTACCCATCTATTTAAAACCAGAGGGAAATTCCAACAAAAAAGTCTGCTGTTTTTCTAAACTTCCCCTCTTAGGCTGCCTATCCACATACACTGTAATTTAAATGCTGATTTGTTATCCAAATTCATTTAGCAACTGTTTTTTTTCCTGAACCACAAACCAGGGGATAACTAGACATAGACGTTAAGTGTAGAGTAAGACATTCAAACCTCTCCCTAAATATTAGGAATTTACTGAGGGCTAATTGTTATTTAAATTGTATACCAAAGTTTTCACCTAAAATAAACCCCAGAAAGTTGCAGAGAAGGGAAGCAAATGTTTTTTAGGGGTCATTATATTGCTCTTAGACTTAACATGAGCTAATTTTTATAACATTGTATTATATGAATGCTATATAATATACACCAGGTCCTACATATGTCTATAATTACATTTTTTTAGGGGAGGAAGCCAGCTTCATGACATTTTAGAGCACAGAGATAAGTGGACGTTCCCATTGGAAGGATAATATAAGAGAAATAGATAAATATGATAGACAGAGACAGAGTTTCTTTTCAATATAAGAAAATGCACAGTAGAAAATGCACAGTAGAGTGTGTAGTCAAAAGAAAAAGGTATACTGCTTTCTACTAAAAAAGAAAGAAAAAGAACCACAAGTGAATTAGAATTCAAAGTTCATATAAGGATCTGACAGGAAGTTCAAGAGATTTTACTTGTCTGATTTCCCTCTTTAAGATAAGCTATTTTGTTTTGTTTTGTCTTGTTCTTTTGGAGGGGAGATGCTCAATCTGTGATTCCATTGATATAGTCCCCACCTGAGGAGGAAGCATACTCTACCAATACAGGTCAGCAAGTGCTCTGTAATTTAAAATGTTGCTTAACACACTGAGTGGTTAAGTGACTTGTCAGGGGTCACACAGCCAATATGCATCAGAAGTGAGGCTTAAGCCTGTTTTTCTCAGGTAGGCCCTCTATCCACTATTTGATGTTTCTCAAGATCAGGTGAATGGCCTTTAATTAGTTATGTTCAGAGTTGGCTTTTTGACCTTGACCACTTAAGGTTATCTAATATATAATTAAATGGTCTACCTTTGGGCATAAAATAGTAGATAAGTCCCCATGTTTCACGGAGAATTCTAGCTTTTTGGAATTTTTATTAAGAATATCAAATATGAGAGCAGTTATGTTCTCAAATATCAAAATATCAAAATTTTCCTTAATACAATTAATTACCACAATTTTCTAAGCAGGGTTTATAAATAAAGACAGATATTTCTTAGTGTATCTTAAAGATATCCATTTTACTGGTCACTTGATAGCAATAAATGTGTCAATACTTAGTGAACCTTATAGATACCCCTTTTACTGGTGACTGGATAGCAACAAATGTCTCAATACAATGTTCCAAGTTTAGTGCAGCCTTCCCACTTAGACTAAAGACCATGCCCTAGAGGATTTAACTTTCTCAATGGGCTTCCTGTCATGGAGCTCCACTATTCTCATTAGTGAGTGCTTCAGGTTATTTACACATTTGGTAAACATCAGACATGGTTCACTAAAATCCCTAGACATCTTTTTGACAGGAGCCTTGCTTCCATGGGCATAGCTTTCAACATCTTCAATTCTCCTTCCGGTTCCAGATCTATGATCAAATTAGTTTGATCATTTGCCACTGGAAATAGTGTGGTGATCTACTGTCTTCTGGTTATAATCATCATTTAAAAAAAATTCTAAACCAAAATTCCTCTTCATAACACCTTCCACCCACTCTTACCCCCCACCCTGTATTGATTTCTTTATTAAAATGTAAGCTCCTTGAGGGTAGGGACTGTCTCATTTTTATATTTGCATCCCCATGGCTTAGCATAATACCTATCACATACTGAATGCATGATAAATGCTTTTTCCTTCCTTCCTTCCTTTCTTCCTTCCTTTTTTCCTTCCTCCCTCCCTCTGTTCCTTTCTTCTTTTCTTCCCTCCCTCCTTGGCTCCTTTCTTTCATTGAATTGAACTTTCACAAAGAACCAATTATATCTTTTTGTGAAAGTCAATGGAAGCCACTTTAATCTGAGTACTTCAAGTGAATGTTATGCAAATCTAAACTGTAGTATTCTTGGTGGGCTGGGTGAGTATGATGATCTCAATAGTCTCCCCACCCCACTAAGTGAATAAGCATTGGAGAAGCTGAGAATTCCAGAGTCATCCAGTCAAATTAAGACCATCAGTAAAGACTGAAAGCCTTTTTATTAATGTACAGGAGTTTGAATATCAACTAGCCTCTAATTTCTGAGGAGTAATTCTTCCTGTATTAGCATGAATCAGCAACAGTCTCTAGGTCTAGTCATCTTTATTTTTCCCAGTGCTCGGTTCTGCTCAACCCACACAAGAAACCTATTAAAACCCACCAGACTTTACTATTTTGGAGACCCAATTCTACCTGAGTTTCAGAAATAGGTCACTACTTCCAAGAATTTCCATGACACTACTTTTCTTTTTTTTCTTTTTTTTTTTTTTGTCAGTATGCCCCTTGGATAATTTTGGCTTGCTGTAATATGTTGCTCGGTTGCTCCATGTTTCCTCATAGAAATAATTGCTGTCAGTATTGTTAATGGAATGGGGATATTGTAAATGGAAATGGGAAGATCTTTCTCATCCATTAATAGGCCCATGTGACCTACTTAAGTCACATGAGTCTGAGTCACATAAGTCCAAGTCACATGGAGCCTGTGGTGGGAGGAGCTTGCTGAATGGGTGGAACAGGAAGGAGTGGAGCAGGAGGTTGGAGTGAGTCAGAACTGGGAGAGAGTTGCAGGTTGGAGACAGAGGAGTCAGGCAGAGAGAGCAGCAGCTAGTGTGAGTGAGAAAGAGAGAGATTTTCGTGTGAGGGAGTTTGTCTGTGGGAAGGTCTGATGGAGGAAAGGCTTGGGGATGGCGGTGCCCCTTCATTGAGAATGTATACAGATTTCTTGGTTGCTATGATGGATTTGGCTTTCTGGTGTTGAAATAAATGTTTTGGTTTAGCCTTCAATGAAAGGAGTCTGTTATATTTTGCCATTCAAACCTGGGATTTTGCCTGGACATTCATAGCTGCCTCTTTGGGTATTGCATTGGTGATATACTATCCTACATCTTACAAAATTTTTATTTAGGTAGAGGTAAACTCTTGTTTTCAATTTTCCCAAGATGTTTGTGGCCAGGTCTCTAAGGCCAGCTTTGAAGTAATACAGAGAGAAGGTATGCTACCCTTGGTGAGGTCCTAGATTTGAAGTTTCCAACTTTACTTATGCAAAAAAGGTTCTACCCTTTACATGTCAATAGTGGGACATGAGGCACACAGTGCATAAATACATGTTTATTGACTAGCCTGTGATAAATCAGATGTCAACAAATTTCTTCTTCACATTTTTGTATTAGTTTAGACCAAAGTCAATCAAATACATACTCTGGAGTCCCTGAAATAATTTCAGGAGCAGGGGAAATGAACTGAAGCAAAGCAGAAATGGTACCTATATAATAATCATCAGTAACCTTGCATTATAGCTTGAGTTTGACCAAGAGATTAGGATGTTTTATTATTTATTGGATAATAGAAAAAAACACAGACTTTTACTATTGGTTAAACTCAGTGATTTCATCCTGATTTCAGTAAAAACAACAATAGCTTTCCTTTTTCTTCTGAAGTAGAAAAGCACCTCTGGAGTAGACAGTCAGAAAAAAAAAATGCCCCAAGGTAGTCCCTTTAGTCTTAGAATTACCACCTAGTATTCCATTGTCATGATAGGTCATTAATCTCAATCCACCCACTATATGTGGCTGGCTCTGACCCACGGACCAGATCATACATCGCATCCCATCTAGTTATCTATGCATCTTGGCTATTTTGGCATCTGGAGTGTCCTACTCCACTTACTCCACTTCCTGCCCACCCCACACCATACCACAACCTCCTTCCAACTCTGCCTCTTCCTGAAAAGGGTGCATCAATTGACTATCCTAAGGAATAATTTGTTGTTGCTATGAGTCAGACACTTCTTTGACTATCATTGTAATGTGTGTTTGTGTTTGTGTGTATGTAATATGTATGTGTGTATATTTATATACATACACATACAATAACAACATATACATTTATATTTAGAAAAATCTCATTTTTGTATTTGTATTCCTGGAGTTTAGTATAGTAAATGCCTGGAATTTATCAAAAGGTTAATAAATGCTTTATTTATTCATTCACTTATTCATTCACCCACCATCTCATTTAATCCACGCAACAACCTTACAAGGTAAACAATACAAGCATAATTATCCTCATTTGATACAGGAAAAAATCAAGTCTCATAGAAAATAACCACACAATTAGTAAGTAGCAGAACTAAGACTTGAACCCAGACCTTCTGCTTTAATAGTGTATTATCGTCAATTGTATTCTGAGGTAAAACTGAGGGTAGGAAAATTTTCCATTAATTTAGCATAAATTATACAGGGAGCAAAACAAGCACCAGTTCTGAATATTTATTTTGTTGATGGAATCCATGATTTTAATGCCATTAAAACAGAAAAAAAAAAACTATATTGTGATCACTTTAAATATATAATCGTGGTTGTATGTAAATGTAATTTTGTCATGCTGAGACACTTTTAGCTATTTATACTGCTTTTAAAAGGAATAAAGCTGTGTTCGTATTTTCTGGTCAGTAGTATAGGGATACAATTTTTTAAATTTGACTTAGGTCTCATAAAAGACATAGTTTGGCTTGTTTGGCTCAACTCATTATCTTCCTAAACCCTTCTCATCTAGGTATTATGAACTTATTTCCCTAAGCCTTTCCTATTAGGTCTTAAATACCCATTACCTTTCATTGTTTAGATTCTCTTCTTGGTTTTCTATATCATATTCCCCATATATCTATCAGTTTTCAAATTTTATTTCTATCTACACAAAATTTTTCAAATCCGATTTCTTCTCTCTCCTCATATAGCCAACATTCGGACTGCTCATTTTCATTCACTATGCATAGCCATTCAATTTCCTGATCTCCCCAGCTCCATTTTAATGTTTACTTTCTCTCCATTCATACATCCACCATTCTAATTCAAGTTCTCATCACCTGTCTTCAACTATTGTCCAGCCTCCTAACTAGTTCCCTTCCTCAGGTCTATCTGCAATCCAATCTGTCCTCTGTATAGCTGCCAACCTGATGTTTCTGAAGTTCAGGTCTACTTGTGACTCTTCCATTCAGTAAAACCTAGTGGGCCTATATTGCTTATAGATTCGAATACAGACTTCTTTGTTTTGCATTTAAAAAACTACATAAACTGACTCCAGTGTACCTTTTGGTTTTATTATATATTATTACCTTGCATACATTCTGTGATTCAGTAAAACTGACCTTGCCCCTTCTCACTCATGAGTCTTTGTCTTCCATTTTCATGCCTGTTTCTCATGTCTGGAATGCAGTGCTTCTTTATTCTTCCTCTTAGAAGGTATTTCCTTCTAAACTTAGCTAAAATTTCACTTTTTATATGAAGCATTTCTGTATCACTTCAGTTTTAATGCCTCCTCTCACCCCTGAAAGAAATTACTTTATGTTTATTTTGTAAATATATACATATATATATATATATTGCATATATATTAGACACATATACATGTGAGCTTCTTCAGAGCAGGGGGTATTATTGTTTTTTTTTTTTTTTTACCTTTCTTTGACTCCTCAGTTTTTAATACAATGTCTGGCACACAGTAGGTGGTTAATAAATGATTGTTGTCTTTACTACTTGTATAAGTAGATTTTGTCTCAGCTAATAAATGTTGAGTTCCTTGAAGAAAGATATTGTTTCATTTTTTGTTTTTGTGTCTAGTGTCTAGCCCCATGGCTGCAATCTAGTATTCATGTATTCATTCATTTAATCAGTCACTCATTTATGGAGCTTGTAGTAGGATTCTAATAAGTGATTGTTGATTGATTGAGGTTTCATTTTGGATTTTTGGAAAGCAAACTCACTTCAGTAAATGAGTTCATTCTATTTTATTCAAAGTTATGCAAAATACTACTGTTAAAAGTACATTTTTTAAACATTCCTAGCTGGATCACACTGTCTTGGGTATTGATGCTTGTCCCTCATTTGTATACTTAGATATTAAAAACTTTCTAGGGAAAAATCTTTCAAGTAGAGAGTAATTCTGATTACTGTAGAAAGAACTTAATCTCCAAGGGATTTGAGGCCCAGTTCTATATTTCTTTCATTTTTCTCTGGGGAAGGATTCTATGTACAGTTCCTTAGAAGTCTGAATTTCAAATCATCAATATGGAAGTGAAACTTAAGATGTAAAAAGATGCATCTCAAAGTTTTGAAAAAAAAAACCTATAATGAAATCAGGAGAAAATAATGGGGTCATAATACTGGAAGTTAAGGAATTGAAGGAAATAATGAGGGATGTTCTAAAAGATAAAGATAAATTCTGTAGTAAGTAGGTTACAGAGAGATTGTCTTCAATTTCTACAGGCTTTAAAATAGGATAGACACTCATTTGTTTGGAATCATTTGTTTTGATCCTTCTTAAAAGCAGAGAAATGCTTTAAATGATCTCTCAAAGTTCTTGTTCTTTTTTCTTTCTTTCTTTTTTTAACTGTGATTCTGTACGAGGCTGAAACGGAATTTGCTAGGATTCCTTGAATCTTCAAGTAAATTGTGGACTGGACATAGTCAGTGTGGTAAATTGGCAGGTATACTTGATGATACCTAATGTATTACTGTAATTCCTTCTGATAACTCCTGAGATTTGACTATTGCAGCTACCTGTCAAGAGTAGTTATTAAAATATATCCATGAAAAAGGTATATTTTATTGGGAGATACCAAAAAAAGTGAGTCATACAAATTTGCTTTAACAACAGCCATTGAAATGCAAGTTAAATGGATTTTCAGATTTTAGCTGTCCTATATATTTTGTAATCTTTTAATGGGGATGTTGTGGTTATTATATTGACTTTGCCCAGATTACATCTTATGGCTGTATCTTCTAAATTAAAGCACAAATTACAATTTATGGATATTACTTTACATATTTTAAAGATTAAAAATACTCCCTAAGAGACAATGTTGTAACAAGCAACCCATACAAGGTCACCTACGAAGGAATATGAAATATTAAAAACACAAATTCATACTTACATGTTCCCTTCCCTACTCTAATCACTACAACACACACACACACTCACAAACTATTGGAAAATAAATGATCATTTGTCATCAGCAGCCAATCCTCAAGCACTGGGGCAATTTTACGCCCTTATTATGTATGGATTTCATTTCCTTTTTTATTAAAACTCTGGTAATTTCCCCATTGCTAATGGAAACAATGAGAGCAAAGTGCAATGCTTGTAAAAATGAATCCTTAAAAGAGTCAGAGTTCTTTGTTAAGAAGATGCTGACTCATTTTCTTTGAATTATTTTTGGTATGTTACTAAGAAAATTAAAAATATAACAGTGTAAAAAATAAGCATTATATATTCACTGATCTCCCTCTTCCCCATTGATTACTAGTGCATTGAAGTAAATACACAAAGGATCTATAATTTTGTCTTTGAAGTGGTATCCCATTCTATGAACCCTGGCCCTAAAGCAGATCTCAGCTGGGAGATAAGTTTTAGGGAGCAGTCTGAAAGGGCAGAGACGAAATGACTTGTCTGATATAAAATATTATATCATGTATATTATTATATTTATTCAAATTAAAATATGATTTCCATTTGATCAACAATGCCAATAGCAACAATTTCCACTATGCCAAGCTGCCAACAGAAAGTTTCAATGACATAGAAGGATGGCTGACAGGTTCTCGTTGGAGAAATAAAAGAATTTGCCGAAATTAGTTAAAAATAATCAAGAAATATCATTCATGGGAAATTTAGTTAAAATTTTCATTATAAACACATGAAAAATACAATGAAAAGAATCATAACTTATTCACCAACATCTGTTGAAAAAAAGAAGGCACAGTATAAAGAGAAGTCAATATCCTCCCAAGTAGATCAACATATAATTTAACGATCAAGACTTAAATATATAAGTTGTCTGAGGGAGAACAGTGAAAGATATTGCTTAAGTTTAAGAAAAAAAGAGGCACACACCCTGTTGTTACACAGAATTCTTACACATATATGATGGATATATTATTGAATTTAGGTGTACTAGTGATGGGAAGCACCAAACATCACAAAAAAATGAAATAAAGGGGAAGGAATAGTATGGTGCCTACAATGTGTCAGGCCCAAGGCGCAGTGTTTAGCACTTCTTACAAATATAATCTCATTTGAATAAGTATGTCTTGATATACCAGACACAAATGGTTACCCATGTGGAAATCAATTTGAAGTCAATTTGCTGTGGTCAGACCATTTAATTGTCAGAGCAAATATCATAATCAGTGCCAAATTGAAAGGAAAAAAAAATGACCACAAATGGGAAGACATGGCATGTAATTAAAACAGATTCAAATTGCCCTTTTAAAAAAACTATGTTCATACTAAAGAATTGTAAGTGGATAAAAGAATACAAAAAATAGGCTACCGTCATTTCCAAGGAAGTTTCTGCAATATAAATCAATCTCTATGATGTGGAAGCCAAAAGAATCTAAAAACTGCTTTATCTAAGAAACACAACCCCTTTACCAAGCCAAGAGAAATAGCCACCAAGAACTATGCTGGTTTAGAATCAGAATTCATTTATAAAAATTCAAGGAAGATGGTGGAAGAATATGAAAAATTCTGTCTAAAAGCAAAAATAAAAATAGTGGAGGGAAAAATAAGTTTATAGAAAATTCAGCAAGAAACTCGATTCAGCGAGGTTGTCCTGAAAGGACTTACGAATGAAATTCTTTCTTCATGCATTAGGATTTGGAAGCAAAGTCGGTGGAATAGAATTTTTATTAATGCTTCAAGGACCTACAATTTTGTTGGTATGACTACTTCTTCCATCAAAGTAGTTTGCAGCCTCTTAATAGATAATATCATGAGTGGTTGCTGCCAAAAACAATTCATCACCTAGTGTCGAACCTTCTGATGATAAGCCTCTGTTCACACTTTGCTAGCAGCCCACTGTTCTTGTGCAGAGGGGAGAACAGAACACAGTGTACTTTAGAAAGGAGTGCTTTTTATATTGTACAAATTACAGTGATTTTTTTAAAATGTTAGTCTCTCCATAATTTAAAGATAAAATGTTATTTGAATCATCCATAACTTAGAAACACAATAAGTATGCATGTATTGAATTTAAAATATAACAGATAATTTCCATTCATTCCTGCTGAGATTGAGAGGAAGCATATGGATAGAAAGCTAGCCTAAGAGCCAAGACGAAATGGATTCATTCCTTGACTCTGACACTATTGCCTGGGCAAATCACTTAAATGCTTAGTCCTGTAGGCACCTTTCTAAAACTTTCAGTGTATCTGTGGGTGCTGAGCTTCCTTGGTTGAGAGAGAGTTTCCTCATTCGAGAATTCCTTATACCAATGAAACCACAGGTCCAATCCTTATCTTTTTCTTACTGATAACGTGACTATTTTTATGGGCATGCTATTGCATGGTAACAGACAACATGTAATAAGGGAGAAATGAAAAGTCATACTATCTAAGCATATAATCAATATCCCAAAGACAAGAATAAATACAAATGAAAATCAGGGTATATAAGGCAAAGCACTGTATTATGTTATACAATTTCAAATTATTAGAGGAAAGTCTGCTTTATTTATATGTAATGACATTAGAAGGCTATAAAAAACAATAATTGGCAATCCATTTCAACCAAAGTTAAGAGAAATATAAAACCACCAAGGTAAAATTTAAGAAAATAAAACATCAAATAAACATCAAAATCAAAAGAATATATAAATTTGGAAATAATTTTTATACATTCATAAAAATGAGTAGGTCCAGAGAATTAACTACCTTCTTTGAAATAGTGTCACCTGGATTTACATGGTACATTTATGTCATATGCTATTTTCCAGTGCTTACATTTATATATGTCAGCTGATGCCGTAAGAAAAAAACATCATGCAACACAAAAGCTCTCTTGTGTACTCTATGAACTCACATAAATAAATGATGGCATTAGTAGCTTCTGAAGGGATTAGCTCAGTCTTGGGAACTATCTCAAAGCAGAAATATTTCTCCATCCTCAAATTGCTTATAGTACTTTGTGGGTAAGCTTGTTGCATCCTAATTTTTTTATTGTAGCATTGACTGTAACCTGTCTAGGGCCAGGATTATATTTATTCATCTTTGTGCATTCCAGTTCCAAGTATAGTAAGTGTTAAATAGTGGTTGAATCAAAATCTTTTTTTTTTAAATTTAATTGAATATCTCACATACTATAGTATATATCTTGTTGCCCTAAAGCATTATCTTCAAGGTTTTGACAGCAACCTTAAATTTCTCGCTTCTTAAATTGTTATGCCCCCCCCCCCCTTTCAGTTTCTCCATCCTGCCTCAGCTTGTCACCCGGTTTGTGTCCCCATCTCCACGGAAATGATCCTGCCTCAGCTTGTCCCCGTTTGCATCCCCATCTCCACGGAAATCTAATTGTGTTCTTTCCCTTTAAATATTCTTTCTCTTCCCTTACTCGTTGCTGTTCAGTTTGAGTAATTACTCCGAATAGTCGCTCGCTTCAATAAATCCACATCTAAATTTATATCCGGGTCTTGCTCGCTTTTTCGGCACATTTCCGGAGGCCCCAGCAAGATCTGGGGGTGGTCTGTGGCACCTCCCCCCAAGACCTGGGCCAGGTAGGGTCTCGACCTCGGGGGGTGGGCGTCTCCTAGTCTCGACCTCTAAGAAGAGACGGCCTCTGAAATATTAATAGTTGGCTTTTAGGCCAGACGTTTTACCGGAAAAACAAATGAAACAAAAAGACAAAGTAAATAAAAACATCTACAACATGCTGGAAAAATGGCCATCCAGTTTTACTCTTACACCTCCGGTGAGGGAGAACCCTTTACCTCCTGAAATGGCCCCCCTTTACCTCCTGAAATGGCCCACTCCACATTTGGGATGACTAATTTTCCGGGAATTTTTCTTTATATTAAGCCTATTTTTACCTCTTTTCGTATTCTGCCCTCAAGGGCTAAGGAAAAAAAAAAGATCTAGTTTGCCTTTCACATAATAGTCATTCATATGAAAAAAAATTATATTTCCCCTGCCTTCTCCATATTTTCTTCAGTCAGTCACATAATCTATAAAACCTTAATATATTTATGTGCACAAATAATTTATTCATTTATTTTGAGAAGGCTTCCATAAAAGTACATTAAAATGCAATTCCCATTTGTTTTTAACTTTTTTTTTAATCAAAGTCAAAATCACAGATGGCATTCTGGGTAGGTATTAGCAGTTAGAGTAGGCCACATAGGGTCTAACATTCAGGAGCATGACTCCAGGGAACAATTTTAATATTACTTTCGTAAATGTGTAACTGTTTAATGCCACAAGATACCACTTTACATGGCATGAAAGTTTTTATTGTGTGATAAATCAAGGTCTATGTGTTATAGGAAAGGCCCAGAGGCCTCAGTGGTCAGCAGCATACTAAAGGCAAAGTTTTCAAAATGCTGCCTGAGTTCTACTAAGGCCTGGATCTGCTTTGAGGGCTTCAAAAGAAAAAGAAAAAAAAACATTTTCCCCCTAAAAGAGTTATATAGAAAGAATAGGGAAGACATAAAGTGACGCAAAAGGAAATAATCAGAACTAGGATCACAATATACACAATGACTGCAACCATGTAGATGGAAAGAAAAATTACAGTAACAACAACCATTGAATGCTATGAAATTATAAAAATAAATGATTAAAGTAGATCTCAAAAAAGAGACATCATAAGGCATCCAGTTCACTGCTTTGCAAAGGTGGGAGGAAACAATTATGGAATGCTTTATATGTCAGACTTCTTTCAATGTGTCGGTTAATTTATTGAATTTTTTTCTGTTATAATGAATGGCTCTAATGTATCTAAGGGAATGTATAAATAAAAAAGTATATTTAATGTCAAAACAAAAGATATCAATAAAAATAATAAAAGGCATTTGCCAGCAAAAGAAAAAAAAAACAAGTTTCTTATAAATAAATGCACATTCAGAAATAAATAACTTCAGAAATAGAAATGAGATAAAGCTATGCAGTTAAAATAAATTTTTAAAAATTGATAAAATAGAAAATATATTTCAGGGAAACTAAATAATTCTAAGTAACCTTTATTTGAAACAGTTCATGTTCTCACTTGTCTAAATTCCTGGATCTTTTAGGTATGGATGAGACGTCATGACAGATGAGGATGAGACATGCAAAAAGGTTGGAATTTGAATTTCCCATACTGTTTAATGTATAAGATGTAGGGTGAGAATATTTTTAAAAGACTTTCACTTGGTCTTTGACAATCACATAAGACTCCCCAGAGAAAGCCTCAGCACAGACCCTTCCTTGGAGTCCTGCATAATATTTGCTTGGCTAACAAAGAGGGAGCCCCTTGCTCTATCTGTCTACCTTATCCCTGGTTTGAAAGTGCCTGCTTTATTTTTTTAAATAATTAATTCATAATAATAGCTATTATTTACACATATTGTCTTGTCTCATCCTCACAAAAACTCTATGAGATAAGTGCTCTTATTATATGTATTTTGCAATTGAAGAAATAGGGGCTGAGAAAGTAAACGTGTTGCCCAAGGTCATACACAGCTGGGAAGTGTTTTTATTCAGGTCTCATTAACTCTAAGGCCTGCATGCTATCCAGTGGCTGATGAAGATGGTGATAACCACCTTTTTTTTTTCATTTCTTTAAGCAGTTACTGGTGATGGAACTTCATCTACTGATGCTGCAATGCTGCAACTTAGGCAGTTGTCTAGGGATTTCAGTGGAAAAGTGATTTGCCCAGGGTCACACAGTCTCTGATGGTTGTTGTTGTTTTTAAACTGCTGAGTCTGTGGCTTTTGATATGGCCTAAATCTCATTCCTAGAAACTTAGTGGAAATATCATTTGATTAATACATCAAGGATCTGTGATTTGATTGGTGTTAGAATTCCCTTCCCCTTCATGAATCATAACCTAAGTACTTAATTCTTAGAGCCTAGATTATTTGTTTGTGGTCACACGGCTAGTAAGTGAAAAGACAAGATTTAGACACAGTGCTCATGGACTTCAACTCTGGCTCTCTCTATTCATATATAGTACACTGCTTTTTTTTTCAAGTATACATTATCACCTCCATTTTATAGATTAAGAAACTGAATTTTAGGGAGCAAAAATTACTTTTTAGATGTCACAAAGGTAGTAAATGTCGAAAAATGGGATCAGGTCATTTCATCTTATTCTAAATTGACATGCTGTTTTCCTCTACACCATGCTGATTGTTTCTTATAGTGCTGTCACTTGACATCAAGGAGGTTTCACTCCATTTCTATTGTTGTTCAGTTGTTTCAGTCATTCATGAGCTTTATGAGCTCATTTGGAGTTTTCTCGGCAAAGATACTGCAGTGTTACCATTTCTTTTCGTAACTCATTTTAGAGATGAGGAAAGCTGACCCAAACAGGATTAAATGACTAGCCTAGAGTCACACAGCCAGTTGGTATCTGAGGTCAGATTTGAACTCAGGAAGATGAGTCTTCCTGACTTCAGGCCTGGTATGCTTTCCACTCCATTTATAAACACTAATTCTAAGGCAGTATTTCACGGCGGATAGAAAACCTACAGCTTTAGAAAGACATAGCTTCAAGTTCTAGGCCTCTGACACTTAATAACTGCTTCACCACAAGCAAGTTACTTAAACCCTTAATGCTCCCAAAAAACTCTTCAAGTCTATAAATTCCAGATGACACATAGATTTTCATTGGTAGAGGGTGTTTCCTTTTTCAGAATTCGATAAACAACTAGAATTATAATACTAGACACGGATGTATATGATATATGTGTATATGTGCATATATATAATATACATACATATACACATGCATATACATATTTATATGCAAACATATATACATACATATGCATATTTATATGTATGTACACATGCCTCCTGGCAGCTGGGTTGCACAGCAGATAGAGTATTGGGTGCTCGACATGCTGAGTTCAAATCTGGCCTTATACAGTAGCTACATGAACCTGGGCAAATCATTTAACCCTGCTTGCCTCAGTTTCCTTATCTGTAAAATGAACTAGAGAAGGAAATGGCAAACCACTCCAGTGTCTTTACTGAGAAAACCCCAGTGGAGGAGCTAGGTGGCAAAGTGAGTAGAGCACTGGCCCCAGAGTCAAGAGGACCTGAGTTCAAATACAGCCTCAGACACTTGACAGGTATTAGCTGTGTGAGCTTGGGCAAGTGACTTAACCCCAATTGCCCTGCCTTCCTCCCTCCAAAAAAAGGAAAATCCCAGATACAGTAATGAAGAGTTGGACATGACGAAACCAACTGAACAATTGCAAGGGAGGGAAGTCACATACATATACACCCCAGACTAAATAGTAACTATTTCTCTTTTGTCCAGAAACCCTGGGTCTTCTCTTCCCAGTTTGATTTTTTTCTTTTGAGTTTTGATTAAAGGGGCCATCCCTTGATTAACTTCTTAAAGAGGACTATTCCCTAAGTGGGCATTACCTCACTCAAAGTGAGAACCTGAAAAGACCTTAGCCCAAAAGGTCCAGGGTCTCCCAATGTATCTTAGGCAATCTCCACCCATCCTGGTGAATATCAGGCCACTGTACCCAGATTGCTCTGGAGGAGAAAGTGAGGCTGGTGACCTTGCACAGCCCTCCCTCCCTCAAATCAAAGTCAACTGCAAGTCAGGCCATCATTTCCCTGATATTGTCATCCTCTTCGAAAACAAAAGACGAACACAACAACAGCATAGACACATATATGTTGTGTGTGTGTGTGTATTCAAGTACCTAGGAAAGATAGGTGTTTTTGGACTATTATACCTATAAATGATCAATGCAAAAAAATGACATCTATTTACCCTCCAATCACTAATCTCATACATGAAGATGATACCACTCTGATAGCAGAAAGTGAAGAGGAATTATGTTTCTTTCCTTTTTATGGAGGGGGCAAGGCAGGGCAAATGGGGTTAAGTGACTTGCCCAAGGTCACACAGGTCCTCCTGACTCCAGGGCTGGTGCTCTACTCACTGAGGCACCTAACTGCCCTGTGAAAAGGAATTAAAAAGCCTCTAGATGAGGTGAAAGAGGACAGTGTAAAAGTTGACTTGAAATTAAAATAAAAAAAATTAAGATCTTGGCAACTGGTCCCATCACTGCCTGAAAAATAGAGGGAAAAGAAATGAAAGCAGCATCAGATTTTATATTCTTGGGCTCAAAGATCAGTACAGATGGTAACTGTAGCCATGAAATTAAAAGACACTTGCTTTTTTGGAAGGAAAGCTTTGGCAAATCTGGAAAGCATACTAAAAAACAGAGACATCACCTTGCCAACAAAGCCTGTGTAGCAAAAGTTGTGTTTTTTCCAGTAGCAATGTATGGCCGTGAGAGTTGGACTGTATGAAAAGCTGAGCATTGCAGGATTGACACTTTTAATTGAGGTGTTGGAGAAGACTATTGAGAGACCCTTGGACAGCAAGGGGACCAAATCAGTCAATATTTAAAGAAATTAATTCAGGCTACTTACTGGAAGGTCAGTTACTGAAGCTAAAGCTTAAACACTTGGGCCACATAATGAGAAGATGGGACTCATTACAAAAGATCTTAATGTTGGAAAAATTGAAGGCAAATGGAAAAGGGGACAGCCACGAATGAGATGGATAGATAATATCATGGAAACATTGAAGACAAACTTGAACAGA
>CM053626.1:105754517-105775842 GCA_028646595.1 Phalanger gymnotis | reverse complement strand
TTCTCAAGCCCCGCCTCAATGACCAGAGACCATTGGTTCCCGAGCTGGCCCCTCCTAAGTCACCAACCCACACCCACACAGGTTTCACACCTGACAGGGCCCTGGGCCTGGGGCTTAGCACTTAACAGCTGAAAGTACTTCCACTCAAAAGAAACAAAAGCCATGCTAATGAGACAATTTTGCTTAACAACACACATGGCCAATAAAATGTCAAGAAAATATCAAACTATCATAGGTCTAGAGTTGTAAGAGACCTCAAAGTCTATGTAGTCCAAACCCCTCATTTTATAGGTGATGAAACTAAATCTTAGGATCATAAAATAACTTTTCCAAGAGAACGTGGGCTGAAAAGGTCAGAGGTGGGACTTGCACTATAGTTCTGAAGTCTTTGAACTCCAGAGCCAGCATTCTTTCCACATCTTGTGGAGAATTATAAATTAAAAATACCCATATGAAAACATTCTTCAAATATCTAAGAGAAATTTATGATAAAACAACCCTGTTGTTCACTTCACACTATTGGCAACCATAACAGAAATGGAAACAGTTAATGTTGGAGTTGCTTTGGGAAGATAGGCACAGTAATGCTGATGGAACTGTGAAGTCATCCAATTTTTTTTTAGATTTAAATTTAGAAATGTGCAAGAAAAATGCCTAAACTATCCATACTCTTTTGACTAAGAAATTTTTAAAAAAGTGCTGATCAACTGTACTGAGGAACCTAAAGACAGAAACAAGTTTCTAAAAGATCCTGAAATATTTATAGCAAAACTTTATAGTGTAAAGGAAATAGAAAGAAAGTGGGTACTTATTGATTGGGGATTGGCTGGGAAAAATGGTATATAAATGTAATGGACTATTATAAGTAATGACAAGGAATATAAACATGAAGATAGTTTTCTGTACTTATGAAGTACAAAATAAGTAAAATCGAGAGAACAACATAAGATAATTCTTTTGAATAAATATAAAGATTACTTAAAGGAAGAACTCTGAAGTAAAGGGAAAAACAAAACAAAACAAAACACTAAAGATTCAGGAGGACAGATTGCCAAAGCAAACTCTTCCTGTAGCAGAGACAGAGGCAGAATAACGCAGTCATTTTTCAGATGTGATTGCTTTATCAGACATTTTTGTTTGTTTAATTGTTTTTCTTTGTCGCAAGAGAAGTTTAAATTTTAGAGGGGAAGTTGAAATGACTGGTATGAAAAGTGAAAAGATCACAGTAAAATATGCTTTAAAAGTCATTTCTGCTTTTTGTATTTCATTGTCCATTTATGGAAACAGGCCTGATCTTTACGTATGACATAATTATTTCTGTCACAGGGCTAAAAAGTAAGAGGGAAAGGAATTTTTAATAGTATACTTGGTTTGTTGCCTGATTTCTGATAATCAGGATAATTCTTTAATTATAACTCTGGCTAATTGGGAAGTAGTTTTTTTTTTTAACTGTCATTTTAACATTTTCAGAGAAGGGGTGGAAGGAAGGGAATAAAAATTTTTATAGCACATGCTTTGTTCTAAGATCTTCTTTGATCCTTATGATATTCCTACGGAATAGGTTCTATTATTCTCCTTATTTTACAGTTGAGGAAACTGAGGTAAACAGAAGTTACATGACTTGACCAGGGTCACACAGTAAGTATTTGAAACTGAATTTTGACTCAAGTCTTCCTGAGTCTAGGCCCAGTGCTCTATTCATTGAACCACCTAGCTGGCTCTTATCAAAAAAAAAAAAAAAGTACCTGACAAATGCTCTTTTGCAGGTTTTTTTTTGTTATTGAAATTTTTCTTCCTGGTAGGCAGATGCTCCTCATACAAACACCCAAAGTTAGCACACTTAAATGTGCATTCCTCTCTTGTATGAACTGAACACAATGAAAATAATGAGGTAAAGGAAAATAACATTGAAAACCAGAAAATATCTGATTAACACAGACACAAAGTTTGACTGCAGTAGACTGATAACAAAGTATTATCAAAAGGTGGTATATGACAGTAGAATGATGCATACATTGTCAGAGTTAAGACAATTTATTTACCTGTTTTTTTCTTTAAAGGCCATTTTGAAGGAAGATTTCTTTAAGGTAGGAGATAGAGCAAGTCACTAGGAATGGACAGCAAAGTAAAAATAAAAACGTTAATGAAATACACAAATGAATGCATTATTATTGTTCAGTTTTTCAGTTTTGTCTCACTCTTTGTGACCCCATTTGCAGTTTTCTTGGCAAAGATATTGGAGCAGTTTTCCATTTCCTTCTCTAGCTCTTTTTACCTATGATGAAACTGAGGCATACAGGGTGTGAGGTCAAATTTGAACTCAGGAAAATGGGTCTTCTTGATGTCAGGGCTTGAAAACTGTGCCATCTAGTTGCTGGTATGCATGTGTATATCCCTCTAAATTGATACTGATTGTTAAAATAGAGGTATTATATATATCTTTGAATATTATAGGACATGGACCACTCTAACAGACCATCATTTTGTTGCCTCTCTGTACTTACTGTATTTACATTTTTAAGTCATTTCAGGTTATTACAGTCTTTCAGTGTATTCTGAATTCTTGATATTAGTAATTTTTACCATGTAGGTATATGTCAGTACATTTATGAATACTAATCTATCAGCTATACCTCATATGTGATTTTTAGTATTTTTATTATAAGAAATAATGTTGCTACTGAATGAACATATTTGTGCACACAGGTCTTTTTTTTTAGTCAATACTTTACTTGAAATATATCCCCAGACATGGTCTTTCAGTGTTAAAGAATATGAACAAATTTAGTAACTTTTAAAAATTGTAATTTTCCCTTGTGAATTATTAAACCAATTCATCATTCTTTCAGAAGCTGGCTCCATGGTATAATGCAGAGTCCTGGCTCTGGATTCAGAGGATCTGAATTAAAACTCTGCTTCAGATGCTTACCACCTGTATGACCTTGGTCAACTCACTCTATTTCAATTTCTTCATCTTTAAAAAGAGAGTTGGACTATATGGTCTCTTAAGTTCCTAAAGTATGATAGATATTCTTATCTTCCCATAGGACGTGCAACAATGAATTACCCCCCTTAGTTAGCTTGAAGTGTGTAAGGTAATACCTCAGGATTGTTTGAAATCTTATTTCTCTGATTATTAGTGACTTTGAACATTTTATTTTTCAGGAAGATATCAATAGTACTATTTTTGAAAAAAATCAGCATATCCTTTGACTTCTTGTCAACCTAAGAATAAATCTTAATTATATTTTGTCAATTCTTTTTAGATGTCAAATAATATTAATTGTTAAAGTATTTTACCCAAATGGTTCATTTTCTTCTGATTGTATCTCTATTGATTTTCTGAAATCAAGAAGATCTCATTGTATTTTATTATTCTTTCTATCCCATGTCTGGCTATTAGTTTCCCCCATTAATACCTGCGAATGGTATTACCTTTCTTTCACATTTATTTTGTGGTGTCTAATTTGATAAGCTATCACTTTGGTGGTTTAATTGGTAAGTAACATTAAATCAGTATAATTATAGCAATCATCACTTTTACAATGCTGGCAAAACAAGCTATGAACACTGAGTAAGCTTTCCAATTTTTTCGAACATTTTAATTTCTGCCAAAATTGTTTAATAGCCAGACTTGTAGAAGTCCACTATGTCTTTTTCTGGATTCTTTCATATATATTTAGTATATCTAAATTTGAAAGTCTCTTTCTGATATTTCCTCCTGGGAAAGATAAAAAAAAAAAGTTCTTTTCTGGATTTATTTGGATCCTACACTTTTCCTGAAGCTAAAGTAGAGATAATTTTGCTAATTTCTTATTTCCTTTCTTATCTACTGAAGGCTTAATTTTAGCTGTTCTTTCTAATATTTTTAGCATTGTTTCAAATAATATTGGAAACAGTAGGCATGCTAGCTTTATTCTTGATTTTATTGGGGGAGCTTCAATGTTTTTCCTCCATATATGTCCCTTTGTTTTAGACTTTTAGTAATTGAGAATATCTGAGGTCTGGAAGTTTGACAAACTGATTCGATCCAACTTCTATATGCTCAATGTGTTTTGGGGAATTTGGCAAAAAAAGTCTGCCTCCTTTTCTTCCATTGATTTGGGATGAAACACTTTGACCTTGAGGTTGGTGAGGAATGGTGATGACTCTAACCAGAACATTTTTCTAATCAAGTATCTTGAACTTCTCCAAAATAGGATGAGCTAGGAGCCAAAACTCTCACATCTCACAGCTACACAGGACAAGGGCATCCATTAATAACCAGTTAAGAACTAGGGATATTGCAATGCAGAGAAGAGAGTCCAGCAGCTGCCAACACCCATCTGGAACACAGGATGTAGGTTTGAAGGGAAAAAAAAAAAAAGATTTGAGGATTCCACGCCTTGTGCTTCCATGTGGGAGTGGGAACAAGTTTCCCATGTACCTGACTTCATCAGTTTTCTGCCTTCATTAATCCCTCCCATGAAAGAGCTGGATGAAAAGAAAGCAGACACAATCATTCTTCTCTCTTCACTCCTAATTGCTTCAAGGGGCAGCTGGTTGCTTTAGAAATGTTATTTCTTCAAGTCGTGTGGGTTTTTATTTACGCATTTTTAAAAATTTTTCTCATGATGCATGTGATACTGTAGAAAAAGACATAGCTATTCAAATTTTGGCCTTATTTGAATGAATGAAGGAGATTAAGAATTAAAAGCAGAAACTCAAACTCAAAAGGGGGCAGATTTAAATTACTGAGGATTTGTAAATCTAATTTGGAACCAGAGCAACATACTTAACTGAAATGACAGGGTATGAGGCTGTTTATGTGTGGAGAAGGAAGGGAAGAAAGAGAGAGAGAGAAAGAGAAAGAGAGAGAGAGACAGACAGAGAGAGAGAGAAAGAGACAGAAACAGAGACAGTGACAGAGAGACAGACAGAGAGAGAGAGAGAGACAGAAAGACCACGTGAGAGAGAGACAGAGAGACAGAGACAGAGAGGGAGGGATGGAAAGAGAGAGCAATTTCTTTGGCTAAAGATTTCTCTGATATTGAAGTGAGTACAAAAGAACTCCACAAATATGTAAGCAAACAAACAAATGTGAAGTTTACACAAGGCCCAGAAAAAAAGTGTCACTGTCCACCTGGAACCTGAAAAGAAAGACATGACTAAGGAAAGGAAGGAAGTGAGTTATTTGGAAGAGTAAAGACCTGTCCCTTCTTGGTAGGCTGAGAAAATATACCCAGAAACTAGGGCTGAATGCATACGCCCAAGGAACACATTCCCCTCTTCCCTTCCAGGATGAAACTTCCCCTATAGATGACTCTCTTACAGTGTTATGACTTTTACAGACTTTCATCATTGTCATGGGCCTGTGGCAGAGGCAGCACTAATAGATGCTAATGATTTAATGTGTTGCTTCTCCCAGAGAGCAAACTGGAATTTCATTTTACGATTTATATTTCTGAAGATGCTGCCTTAACACAAAACAATATTTATGTTGGGAATTTCAGGCACTGTTACAGGTCCTTCAGGGAGGTATAGGCAGGACTTACTTCATTGTCTTCCCTAAATTACATCTTCCAGGGAACTGCCAACTCCATCTGAAAGGCTTGTAGTGAACAAAAATGTGACTGTTTCCTTTCAGGACCATAGTGCTCTTCACTTGTCTAGACTGACCAATTCTGTGACTCTCTTTTTTTAAGGATTGAATTTATATTCAAAATATCATAGAATGAATTCAAATTAATTATTGTTGTTTTTAATCAATCATGGCATAGCTTTTCATTGTGCCCTTACCAGTTCTTAAAAAAACAAAAAAGTGTCATATACCTTCACATAACCAATTTCATCCTCTGTAAAATAAATAGGCTCACCTGTGAGGTCTCTTCTTGGTCTAGATAGGATTGAGTTATTTTAAACCTAAAACAAAGAGGGATAGTTACATAGATTCCTTTTCATTATAGTATTAAAATAATGGTTTAGAAGCAACTGCTGATTATGCCTACCCTGGATGCACTTTAGCTCTAAAAGTGGGGAGTATGAGGAGTAGGTATAGACTAAAGCTAGTGGGAGTTGACACACTCCTGCAGTGGTTCATGTGTTCAGTAAAAGCAGCAGTGAAATTGAAGACTCCCAGCCAGAGAGTGATGCTCTTCAGCCTGGTTGCTGAGAAACCAGGAAGTGAGAGAGGCTTTGTCTCTTGCAATACCAGCCACTTGGTCAGGCTGGAGGGCCTTTAGGAATTACAAGGGGCGGGTTAGTTTATATGTAAACAGTGGGAAGTGTTTATATAAACGGGGGCATTGTGAGTGTGAAGCAGTGGGGTGCCTTCCTAGGAAGTCTTTACAAAGCATAGAAGGCCATAGATATCAAGTACATAGAAAGAGAAAATACAAGAATGCCTCCCCTTCCTGTGTCTCTTTATGGCTGCATTTAGACCTGGTTACTTTACCTCTTCTTGTTAGTACTAAGAGGCAAAGCAAACATTTGTTCACTCCTCTAATTTGAGAGATGGGAAAACCTACTGGGGAGAAATCATGCAAGTAAATATTGTAATCAGAGAAATTTTAAAGTTATTTTTCTTTTAATTTTTGGAGGGGGTAAAATAAAATAGGAGAGACAGAAATAGAGACAGAGACAAACAGAGACACAGAGACAGAGACATATAGACTATTGTTATCATCCAAATAAAAATCTGCTGGTATGCAAAATATGTCAATAACACCCTAGGTCACAAATTTAAATGAAAACTGGGTAGATGATAGCTGTATGGCAAAGAATTTTTAATTAATAGGAGAGACATCCTTAGGAGGAACAAAGTAAATTTATTTTACAAACCTTGCAAGATTTGGGCACACCTCCATAATGGAGGGGGAGAGGTAAAAGGGAACCTGCCTTAATTTATACTCTTAATGAAAAAGATTTCCACTCACCTCTATCCTTTCTCACCATTGGCTGGAAGGTGGGCTTACAGTCTAGGCAGGAAAACTACACAGAAGACCAAGGTTGATCCAGTCCATTCAGGTTTTTCCCTATCAGTACTCAACTGCCTGGGTGGTGTCTGAAAGTCTAGGGGAAGGAGAGACCTTCCTAGAGCAAAGAACAAATAGCTCACAGGAAATTCATTATCTTCTAACATCTGAGACAGAGGGGGAAGGACATGCCTTCCAAAATTACAAGGCCAAATCCCAAAACCTCTCCATTAGACATACCCTGTGAAGTCTTCACAATTATCCATCCCATTCAGTCCCTCCTCTTTTTATGCTAATCTGAAGACTTCACACATCATTGCTGATATAAGTTGCATCCCCATTACCCTTTTCTAAGGTTTCCATTCCTCAAAATCTCCAAAGCATTGACAAATCAAAGGGGGCACTCCCCTTTGTAAATACAGATACAGACACCCAAAGGAAAACGATGATGCAGTCGTCCCTTTAAGATTCAAAAAGTCTTTTCCTGTATGGCTGTCCGGCAGGGAGCACCAAAAGTCTTCTGGTCTTTGGCATTTGCTCTCAGCACAGCATCCCAGCACCTTCCTCTTGTCTTCTTATAGGAAGCAGCTTTCTGTCCATTCTCCTACAAAAGTCACCTTAGCACAATTTTAAGTTACTATTTCTAATCCTTATAACCCTGATCATTTTACAAATTCAGAATTGGAAACTTGACCAATAGTTCTGTTCAAGAAATTCACATCAGGACCCAGTTTCTTATATTTTACATTCACTCATTATTAATTTCCTCACCAAGAGGATGATATCTCACTTAAGGAATTAATGGGCTCCAGTACATACACATTAAATAACCAATTTTTATCACAGTACATACAATATCTTAAACTTTTGTCATGCCATGTTTCTTTGATGGCATTTACAGGATAATACACAAGCCATTCTTCTTTTAACATTATTAATTGTAGCAAAACCCTAGACAAGCTTGATATTAACCAAATAGCAAAATAATATTCCCACAAGCCCTTGACTTAATTATCTCCATACCATTACGGAGAAAAACCTAACTTATATACGACCTATACAAAAAACACTACTCCCAATCCTATAGTAAGCTAAGATGTTCCATAATCAATAGATTTTTTTTACTGTACTTAGAAAACCTTCTGATTATAGAAATTTGCACCAAGACAGTGGGGACTCAGAGTAAGGGGACCATATTTTCCCCAGGTTCCTATCAACTCCAGGAAGAAGTTATGTCAAACTGTAAGCTGCATTAAGCCACGCCTAGTCTGCCAGGCTTCAGTTAAGAGGGTCCCACCTCAGCACATGCTGAATGGTTGCCCTCTCAACTTTGCCAAGAAATTATACCTGCAGCTCATGCCTGCCCTCCCACAGGGCTGCTGGCATCTTGGGTCAGCTCAGAAAAACTGTCAGTTAACAGTCCCATTAAGTCTTTGAATGTCAAGATTGAATGAATATAATCTCACATTGCTTCAGGAACATCCTTAAAGCTAGCTCTAAATAGCTTGTATGCATTTGCTCCCTTATTCATAAAGTCTTCCCATTAAGATCATAAGTTATTGCTCTAACATATTTGCATCAGTTTCTCCTCTATTTTCCTATTCTTCTCAAATTATGCCTAATCTGAAAGAATTGAACCATAACTTTATGTTTTAGACAATGGAATGAATTCAAATCCACATTTAACTTTCTCATCAATACAGAAATATTCTACAACTTATATCTCCTAAAGACACTTACATTGAAATTCTTTTCCCTAAACTGAAGATGTCTCTGATTTAGTTCCAGTGATTAATTACACCATTTGTATTAATACCTAATTGTTCTCATATCACTTTAAAACATCTAAGAATTCTATCTCACATAGATACAATATAACTGTAAAATCCCGGCCTTAGTCTATGGGATAATGATTCAACCTTACATTTGTAAACAATATTATCTCATAAAACTTCTTTTCTCGTTTTCCCAAATTATTCCCATTAATACTTTAGAAACCATATTATCTTTCATTTGGCTATACAAAAGTACCAATGTAACTAGTCATTCGATTAAAAACAACAAGATTTCACATATTTGCATTTATCCAATTTTCCATTTTTCCCCATAAAACCAACTTCTTTCACAATGGTAACAGATTCTGGCAGATGACTTCCCTTTTGTCACTACCTGCTTATTTCTGATTAAAGAGATCTGCCATATCATCTCCCCCTGAGGGTGGGTTCTTTTCCATCAGATGGCAAGCTTCTTCTATGGTTATTCCTTTCTACCTTGGTACAGCACATCAGGGCCTTCCAAGCGCTGAGATTTGCAACCAGTTTACATGAGACAAGTTGTCCTTGTCTCCAGGTTAGAAACCTCACAAATTCCAATCCTCTGGCACTCCAAGGCCAGGTGGCTTGTTTTTTTTTTTCCTCCTAAGACCTTGCAATCTTAGCTCAGTCCCCCAATGTCTTCTCAGAGTCCTTAAATCTGTCAGTGGACACTCTTGGATCGCAAAGACAGAGGACACTGAGGACTTACCCTGGGTCACATGGTGTATGACTGTTCACGACTGAAAATTTCACAGCCGGCTGATTTCCACTCAGCACATAGTGCACTCAGATTTCCCCCTTTTTACTTTGCTTCTCCAAGTTCCTCTCCTCCGAGTTTGTGACTCTCCAGTGAGACCAGGCCTGCCCTCAGGCGCTCAGCTAGTTGGAGAAGTCTCCTCTGGTGCACTGGCTAAGCCCTGAGACCAGTGCCTGCCCACATGGAGAGTGCAAATCTCTATGGGACCTCCAAAATGTATGGGCCAGAATTTTTAAATAATAGGAGAGACATCCTTAGGAGGAACAAAGTAAACCTTGCAAGATTTGGACACACCTCCATAATGGAGGGGGAGAGGTAAAAGGGAACCTGCCTTAATTTATACTCTTAATGAAAAAGATTTCCACTCACCTCTATCCTTTCTCACCATGGGCTGGGAGGTGGGCTTACAGTCTAGGCAGGAAAACTACACAGAGGACCAAGGTTGATCCAGTCCATTCAGGTTTTTCCCTATCAGAGCTCAACTGCCTGGGTGGTGTCTGAAAGGAGAGACCTTCCTAGAGCAAAGAACAAATAGCTCACAGGAAATTCGTTATCTTCTAACATCTGAGACAGAGGGGGAAGGACATGCCTTCCAAAATTACAAGGCCAAATCCCAAAACCTCTCCATTAGACATACCCTGTGAAGGTCTTCACAATTATCCATCCCATTCATAGCTAATGTTAATCCTATTTACTGGGGAAAAGCCTGAATCAGGTTTGTAGATAAAGTTTGTTAAGAGTTTTTAACCTTCAGCTTCCCTTCTCTCCACCTCACACTTTCCTTCAATGGAAACATTGTTGTCTAAGTATTTTTTATTGTAACAACTATATAAAAAAGAAATGTGTGTGTGTGTGTGTGTGTGTGTGTGTGTGTGTGTGTCTATTAGGAAGCTATAGATTGAAGTCATAAAAATCTTAGTATATGTCAAGTTGTTCTTGGACTGATGCAATTAGAATATTCAAGATAAAACAGGAGTCCATGAGTAATAGTAAGCTATAGATATAGTCTTTGCAATACTGACATACTGACAATTGTATGTATACCAGTACCTTTCCTGTGGATGATAAGGAGAAATATATCAGTGAATTTAAATTTGCATGTAAAATCTGTAATATCAAATAGAAATCAGTGCATAATTAAAGGTTTTTATGCACTGTGGAATGTTAATAGTTCGTAATGCTTAAATTCAAAATAGTAAGGGATGCATGGTAACAGACAACAAATTATAAATAAAAGTGAAATAAATATTTTTAATTGAGATACTGAGTATTTTTGATCACCTGGGTAACAAAAGAATTTTGAAAGGATAAGGTAGGTAGAAACTACAGAAGATGTTCTCTTAACAGAAAATAGTTGCAAGATTGTGCAAAAGGCCAAAGGAGTAGAGAGTGAAAATTAAATGAGATTGCAGATCTCTCACTTTATTTCAGAAAGATGAATACTTTAAACTGGATCTTGAAATGAATTACTACCTAAAAGGGCATCTGAGATGAATAAACAGGCAGAGTTAAGATGCAGAACATTATGACTTTCTACGAAAGTTTTCTGTGCAATTTAGGAAATTCGAGATCTGGATTTGTAACTATAAAGTACAGTGAATGAATGAGAACTAAAAAAGTGGTTAAATTACTTATGTGGAAATGGTGGCAGAGTATATTTTTTATCAATAATACAAGATGGTTAGGGTAGATTTTCAAGAAAAAATAAGACAATAAGATCAAAGAACCTCAAGGGTCATCCAGGCCAATGCCCTCATTTTTTTTCTTTGCGGAAAATGGCATTCCTTTTGTGTCTCAATTATATATTGTGGGCCAAGGTTGACTTAGATCTGTTGGATGGTTCAGGCTCAGAATTGGAACAAGATAGGACACACTTGTCGATCATCTAACACACTTGGAATTTTTTTTTTTTTTTACTTAACTAGAATAAGGAAAAATGCTCAACAAGGACAAAGCAGTGGTTCATGTGACTGAACTCTACTCCTTGTTCATCTTTAAGATGATGGACCTAGTTAGGAATGTGTGTTGATTAGCATGACAATGGAGTAGTGGGTAATCCTTCAAGTCTAAAGTGTTCTGACTCCTTTTATACTTGGCCTTGTGATACCTAGGCCTCTAGGAAGCCTCATAAATAACTCAAAACTTAGCCCCCTGGGTCATTTAAGTCTCAGTGACAGCTTCCCTTTGTTTTGGGGGAAAAATTAGCTTAGGCTAGCTGGTAATAATATTAATAGATTTTGCTTAACAGTATATATTTTATGGCATAGTGGGCAAACTGCTATGCCTAAAATCCAGAAGGCTCATCTTCCTGCATTCAAATATGGCCTTAGATATTTACTAGCTGTGTGACCCTGGGCAAGTCTTTTAACCCTGTTTGCCTGAGTTCCTCATCTATATAATGGGAGAGAGCAGGAAATAGCAAACCGTTTCAGTATCTTTGCCAAGAAAACCCCAAATGGGGTCACAAAGAGTCAGACACAACTAAAAGGACTGAACAACAACAATTACGATGAATATATTTTGTCTATACTGATATATGTCCGTGTTATCACCTTTATCTAGATTGTTAATTTGTCAAGGGCAGAAATGGTTACATTTTTATTTTTATATTCTTAGTCCTGAGCGTATGACCTGAAATATAGAATACATTTATTCATGTTAATTCATTGATTGAAATATTTGTTTATTCTTTTGCATGTTATTTCATAACAACCAAGGAAGAAATGAAAAACTTGCTTCTCAGTCCTTTGAGGTGTATGCATTGATTCTTCCTCAATTAACTTCTATATTCCAATCTTTTATATACAGCAAGATGCCCTATGGGTAATTAGTATCTGTGTTCCATTCTTTCTTTTTATATGTACATATCCTGTTATTCAGTTCTTATATGATCAACTAGTTTCTGTATATACTTATGCATACATAAACATATATACATACATATACATGCATATTCATATGTATATATGCATGTATACATATATACATATACATATACATATACATATACATATACATATACATATACATATACATATACATATACATATACATATACATATACATATACATATACATACACATAGGGATCAGAATCAGTCTTGAAGATTGACTATCATTGTGACATCACGGTGAGCTCGATAAGTTGACGATAACCATATGAACTCTTTACCCTGTGATTATACTTCAGAATTAGGAAACAAAGTTTGGAGTGGGCTACTAAATGCTAACATTTGACTTACTCACCCTGAAGAGCCAAGCTTATCGTTTACCACAGAGTCAAGGCCCAGAAGTGGCTCAGGTGATTGATGTGTGTTGAATCGTTGTGGATCCTTTCTCTATTACTTCTATTAAATCATTCAGTTGTTTAAGAATGTCCTTGGGAATGGTAGCAGTTGTTTTTCCATGAACCTTGAAAAAAAGTGTTTTTCTTGCTTTATACAAAGGGTTAAGTTTGAACTGATAAATGAGGGCAGGGTAATATTTGCTCTACTCTTTCATAATTCCCTACTTCTTCCATGAACTCCCTCTGCTCCCCCCTGACCCCCACCATGATGTTTACTCACTGTTGTCCCTCAACTCTCTCTGGAGAGAATTAACTCACATTTTGCTTAGGCTGACTTAATGGAAAGAGCAATTCAGTGAACTGTGAAAGCCTGGGTGATTATGACAATTCATTAATAATATGGATGGCTAAGGATTTCTTCAAGGTTAGCTACCATCAAGTCCCTTAAATTGAAGTAAAAGCTAAAGTATGAAACTTAATTGTTGCTTAGTCCAAAGAAGTCATATTTTCTGCCTTTTTTTTTTTAAAGAAGGGCAATAGTTGACATACCCGTTCTATTGTTCAAAGTAAAGAAGTTTTTGTTTTGGTGTTGGCAGAAATGACTAATAGCATTTAACCAAAAATCAACTTTTTTTTTAAACTCATTTGTTCTGCTAGTCTCTGAGTATACAAAGACAAGATTGAAATATGTCCTGTTTTCAAGAAACTTACGTTCTTTACAAACACCAACTATAAAGATCACATCAAGTCAAATTTTTGTAGCATTTTTATATTTTAACATTTGATTCCCTATGTACTGCTTTACCTTCTAAGGCCTTCAAATATGAAAATAAAACATCTCTATTTTGAAAAAAAGTTTTATTTTTACCTTTATTGCTTTTTTTGCTTCTGGTGATTGCTAGACTTCTTGAATAAACAATGTGTGTTGCCTGGTCCCATTTCCTCTCTAATAACCCTTTTCTAAACACCTGTTAATCTTGCTTCCATACCTACTAGTTCATTGAAATGGGTGTCCTAAATACCACTAACAACTTAGTTTTCACCTAATTAAATTATTACTGTCCCCTTTATTCTTCTGTGTTCTGTTCCCTCCCACCTACCTTCTTCTCCCCTTCATTCTCAGTTCCTTTACTGAGTATTTTTTTCCCTCCCCTACTATACTTTAGCCATGGGCATGCTTTAAAGTTTACATGTTAATTATTCATTGTTACTATTGATGCTATTGATGTTACTATTGATGCTCTTACCATCTGGTCATTCAAAATCACCATATCCAGATAACTTCCAAATTTAAATCTCTGGTATGCTCTAGTTGCTCACACTTCAGCCTGCATCTGATTAATGATTTCTTGTGAGAGGAAACTCACAATTCAATCCATTCCATCTTTTGAATAACTCCAATTGTTAAAAATGCTTTACTTTATGCTCATTCAAAATATGTTTCTCTATAATTTCCACTGGAGTAGCTCAGGGCAAATCTAAAATCCTTTAACATTTATAAAGAAAGAAACTGAGTAAAATTCAAATAAAGTCCTTAAGACATTGGATAATTCCATTATGAGGGATGATCAACTTAAAAAATACAGTAGGAAAGGAGAATTTTGTGGATACCTTAGAGACTTTGAAAAAAAAAGCAAAAAAATGTAGAGTGGTTTAAAAGAGAAATAAAACTTTTAAAAGAAGAAAATAGGACAGAGATTAGCTCAGAAATAAGAAATAACACAACAAGGGAAAATTTTGTTAACATGATAGGAAAAAAAAAAAACAAAAACACCTCTTTAAAACAGGGACAATTTATCAAGGTTAGTTCATATCAGTCAGGGCTGTCCAACCTTAGACTTTTATTGAAACAGTAGAAAATATATTTTGATTTGCCATTTTAGCAAGAGCTCTGTGGTAGCTGGGCTTCCTTTACTAAAGCATTTATGTAAATTTCTATGCTTATAGGCTGGTGGCATTTTGGATAGCCCTGATATATGTCATTTCTTATCTATATCTAATGGCTTTCTCACCCCATTTTCCTAGCCAATACCATATCTCTCTGCAAGATTTTTACAACCTTTTAAATTGGGCATGCCAATGGTAGCTAAACTTTACACAGGCTTCTGGTAGTCATAGTTCCAGATATATCATCCTTATTTTATTGTAAGGGGATAGGATAAAGATGAGAAGATATCGCCTGCAAATATAACAGTATCCACTCGACTTACTTAAACTAGCTTTTTTATGACAAAAACAACAAAAAAAGGATATTAATAAAGTACAGGGAGAAGAATATAGCTACAGGTAAAGAAATGTATGAGAAAGATTTCCAGTGTCAGTCTGCCCCCTCCTATGTTGCTAAGCAAAGCTTCATGGTTCAGGCAGGTAGGTGGTACAAAGGATGAAATACTAGGCCTAGAGTTAGGAAGACCTGAGTTAAAATCCAACATCAAACACTTGCTAGCTGTGTAATCCTGTGCAAGTGACTTAATCTGCTTGCCTTAGTTTCCTCACTTGTAAAGTGCTGGTAATAATAGCACCTTCCTCACAAGGTTGTTGTAAAGATCAATTGAATTATGTGTACTTAGCTCTGTGCCCAGCGCATAGTAGGTACTATATAAATATTTAGTGTCTTCCTGCCTTCCTATTTTCAAGGACTTAAACTAGCTGTTAAGGCAAAAGTTGAGTTCCAATGCATTTATTCATCCCAAACTAACCAAATTTCAGGATAATGGGAAAATTGATACTGGTGCTGAAGCAAAAGTAGTTCAAAAGATAGATTTAACTTGAAAGAGTTCCTCTTTCTATTACTGGGTGTAATTGCTGTATTTCACCACATAATCGCCATCCCATAATTGTCACATCCTGTTTTTTTAAGTACAAAAATTGGTTTACATTTCATTGTGTAATTCATTGTGTAATCGTCACACGGCATAATTCTGTTCATCATGCTCTTTAAAAGTAAACAGAGCAGTAATGTATTCACTAGTGCCATATGAATACCCACTTATCTCTAGCATCTTAGGAGCCTCAAGCCTAGAATTCTTAGTGCACAGGCATTGTCAGAATATTTCAGAAAGTCAACTTGTGCCATTTGTTTGCAATGCTGCAGTGCTAACAGTTCTGTCACTCAACCCAATGATGAGCCATAGGTGCAAGGGGAGGGGTGGGCAGGTGAAGTTGCTCTGAGTAAATCACATGATATGGTAAGACTTGCATCCTCCAGAGCTAGCTAAACTGTATAGTTCATCTGCCAGCAACACGTTAGCATGTGAAACATCTCTTTCTGATTATGGGTAAATGTAAAAACTATTCTGCAGGCTTCAGACTGAAAGTGATTGTGTTCATTGAACAGCATGGAGACAGAGATGTGGAAAGACGGTGTTCGGTGAGTGAAAAGTTGGTGTGAGTCTGGTGGAGACTGGTGAAAATTTAAAGACAAGTAATGCACAATTTTTAAAAGCTTTATATAATGGTTGCACACTATTTTTTGCAACAATTTAATGTAAAATCTGCTTCCATTAAGTGGTAAAATATGGTTTCTCACTCACAAAGAATAGAAATAACTCTGAGGCTATGAGTTAACTTCTAAAAGAGCTAGGCCCCAATTAGAGTGAATAATGAATATCATAGAGTAGATACATTTTTTTTCGAATTCATACTGAATATTTCCATTGGGCCAGGGCAAATATCCATATTTCACATGATTATAACTTCAAATAGTATAAATGAAAATTCATGTGGTCATGGCTGGAGATTCATTTAGACCTAATATGGACCTAGCTCTGTTTTTTTTCCTTTGCAGAAAAGGAAGTACATGTAAGCTGCCAAAAATTTTAATGATGATAGTAATGATGATGATCATGATGATGATAATATCAGTGATGATGATATTAGTAATCTCCCAGATTTATGTATGTGAATTATGGATCAGAATGTTCTCAAAAGAATCAGAATCTGAAGGTACTAAATCTCAGGTTCTTTAAGGATAATAGAAAAGTGCTTATTGAGGTCAATATGCAGCAGCATTTTGGCAATAATGTTTTGTGTGGTCATAAAGCACAACATCGAGTCCATTCGGTTCCAGAAAAACAGGTGACTTTGTCATGTAGGTGGCCGTCATGATAGATCCACTGAGTGTTGCTCTGGTATTCTTGAAACAAAAACCTAGAAAAAGACTACTAGTCTTTAAGACATGGACAATATTCCCAGAAAAGGATTAAAATCCATCAGATTCTAAGCATCAAGACATCAAAGGTACAGTGTTTATGGTTACTCAAAGACTTTGAGATGAGTGTTTCCTTCCTTGGAAAGAGACCTCCAAGGTATCCCTTGTCCTCCAGCATCTTAAGATGAGGTTATAACACAGTCTCTGGGAGTTACGAGGCAGATTTCCAGAGAATTAAACAGTCACCGTATTATTCATCTACTGTTTCAGACTTCCAGAACTATAATTGATCCTTTCCCAGAGGATGCCAAAGTTAGTAGTTGGCTTGTTTTGGAGAAGGCTCACATCTATGAAAGACGCCAGCCCAGAGGTGCTGGGTTTATAAGAGGAATAGAATGGAAGATTGACAGCCATTACAGATCCTAAATTTCAGTAGAGGGCCTTAAAGGATGGATACTCAAAGACCTCAAACTCAGGGCACCAAGTATCCTGTCATTCTGAAGACTCATATTGGGAGCTGGGTGTTAAATACACATTTGGGGTATCTTCTGGGTGTGCCTCATTCCCTGTTATCCATAGGTAAGGCTACAAGGATAGCAGCAAAAAGTAATCCAGACTCCCTGGTAAACCGGTATACCAGTCATTTTCCAGCCCAGATCTATACACAAAACTTCTTGCTGACTACACTTTAAGCCCTTCTGTGTTTGGAGATATCAGACGGGGAAATTGACACCACTGTCCTAAATTGACATCATCTTTAATTGACTTTGGAAGATAGGGGCTTCAATTAAATATTTCTTCTTTAGTGCTGTGCTGGGAAAGTTCCTGGGTCCTGTTTCCCTTTATTCTTCTTGTTCAAAGTAAAGTTTTTCAGATGTTAAACAAACAAAATCATTTTCTGTCCTATCTCTTCCCGCATTCTCATTCCTATCCACCTCAGGCTAAATCCTTGGAAGGTCCCATATTCCTTTGCTTTATCATTCCATCTTGCCTTTTGGGGTGCCTGCTTTGTGAATTTGCTCATTTTACTTTTTTAAAAATGTTTTTCCTCAATTGCATGTGTAAAAGAAAAATTAAACATTCATTTGAAAAAATGAGCTCCAAATTATCTCTGGCCCTCTCTTCCTCCCTCATTGAGAAGGCAAGCAATTTGAAATAGGTTGTGCATATGGAGTCATGCAAAACATATTTTCATTTTGGTCTTGTTGTAAAAACAAAACAAGACAAAAAACCCAAAGAAATTCAAAGAAAGTTTTTTTTAAAGTTTGCTTCTATCTGCATTCAGACTCCATCAGTTCTTTCTCTGGGAGGTGGATAGCATTTTTCATCACAAGCCCTTTGGAATTTTCTTAGGTCGTTATTTTGCTGAGAATAGCTAAGTCACTCACAATTGATCAGAATACAAAATTACTGTTACTGTGTACAATGTTCTCCTGTTTCTGTTCATTTCACTTTGCATCAGTTCTTGTAAATCCTTCCAGGTTTTTCTGAAAGTATCCTGCTCGTCATTTCTTATAGCACAATAATACTCCATCACAATTATATACCAGAAATTGTTCAGCCATGCCCCAGCTGATGGAATTCCTCAATTTCCAATTCTTGCTACCACAAATAGTGCTGCTTTAATATTTTTTGTACATATAAGTCATTTTCCTGCTTATTTTTAAACTTCTTGGGATACAGACCTAGTAGTGGTATTGCTGGATCAAAGATTTGATAGCTCTGTAGGCATAGTTCTAAATTGTTCTCCAAAACGGCTGATTTTAACCATACTGATAGTTCTTTAGTGTCCCAATTTTCTCACATTCCCTCTAACATTTGTCATTTTCCCTCTGTGTCATATTAACCAGTATGAAAGGAGTGAAGTGGAACCTCAGAGTTGTATTAATTTGCATTTCTCCAACCAATGATGATTTGGAGCATTTTTTTTCATATGGTTATAGACAGCTTTGATTTCTTTGTGTGAAAACTGTTCATTCCCTTTGACCATTTATCAATTGAGGAATGATTTGGATTCTTATAAATGGCTCAAATCTCTATATTTTTGAAAAATGAGGCCTTTATCAAAGAGACTTGCTATAAAATTGCTTTCCAAAACAGAACAATAGTGTATTGGATTTCCTGCCTTTACCTCATCTCTATAATAAACAGTTTAACCTTACTGAGTCTCTTATGATTTCTCTTTCCTATTTACCTTTTTATCCTTCTCTTGAGTCTTGTATTTCAAAGTCAAATTTCTATTCAGTTCTGGTCTTTTCATCAGGAATACTTGAATCTCTTCTGTTCATTAATTGCCCTCCTCCCTTTTTTTTACTCTGAAGCATTATACTCAGTTTTTCTGAATAGGTGATTCTTGGTTCTAATACTAGCTTTTTGCCTTCCAGAATGTCATATTTCAAGCTTTCTGACCCTTTAAGAAGGTGTTGCCAAATCTCATCCCTGAATATGTTTCCATAATATATGGGTTTTCTTTTTCTTTCTTGCTGCTAGCAATATTTTTTCCTTGACCTGAGAACTCTCTAATTTGGCTATTATATTCCTGAGAGTTTTCATTTTGGGATCTCTTTCAGGAGGTGATTGGTGGATTTTTTTATCTCTATTTTACTTTCTAATTGTAGAATATCAGGACAGTTTTTCTTGATAATTTCTTGAAATATGTTTTCTAGAGTCTTTATTTGATCATGACTTTCATGTGGTCCAATAATTCTTAAATTATCTTTCCTTGATCTATTTTCAAAGTCATTTGTTTTTCTGATGAAATCATAATCATCATCATCTTCTTCTTCTTTCTCTCCTCCTCCACCACCTCCTCTTCCTCCTCCTCCTCCTCCTCCTCCTCCTCCTTCTCCTCCTCCTTCTTTTTCTTCTTCTCATTCTGTGGCCATTCCAGATACTATTGATGTATAACCTTTTCCAAGCAAAAAGCTCTCAAAATACATAGTCCAATCAGAGGAGAGAAAAGTTTTATGGAAAAGACTCAGGTGCATATCATTCCTGTTGCCCCTATCTGCTATTGAATTGTAATAAGGGTATTTTCAGTGAGGCCACAGAGTATGGATTTACATCCTACTACTTTTATTCAATTCCAAATGATAATATATATTTTATTGACCTATGCATTAGTATGTAGAATATTAAATAAAAAATGTAAGCAGGATAGTGACTTGTGCCAAGACTATCTGAATAATGATATGATGATAGTGATGATGTTGAGCAGAAGAAGGAGGAAGATAAGGAAAAGAATCCTCTCAAAGCCCAATACATCATCTACAACATTGGATGAAAAGCAATGGCAAAGCAAAGGAATGACAGGAAAGTGTTGCACAGTATGGAGTCTGTGTGCTCTGTGTACTGTGAGACAGTGACGGTAACTGTGAAAGCCTGGTAGCCTCCCTGAAATTCTAGTTACTTGGATTCTAGTAATATGAGTAATTGAGTTAGCACACTGGTCAGTGTGATAAAACGGCTACATGAATGTAAGAAATAAATTGTGGCAACATAGAGGTACAGGCTGGCCCTACTACGAATCATCATATTGATCTAATTTATATGGTGTTCAGTGAAGAAAATGGAACACTTTTATATTCTGATATCAGAAGAAGATAAACAAATCAGAAATACTAATACCCCACCTATTGTGGTATTACTGTCACCTATTGTGACACTAATAATGCCATAGACCACTAAAATGGGCAAACCAAAACTGCTCATGAAAGAGATTATTAAAAATATGAATGAATGCTTTTTACCAACAACCAGTATTATATCATAAAAAAATTGGAAATAGATCTTATCATTTATAGGCAAAGACTTCATAATTTTTTTAAGTAGTGACATCCTCTGACCCAAATTATATAATGATGTATTGAAGATAAATGCAGGCAATTGTGAGAAATAATGATATTTCTAGATAAAGTAAAATTATAAGTTGAGGATTTACTTATATCTATATGGAGAAAAAGTGAAGAAACTGAAAGTACTGAAAACTGTATTTAACACAAACTCTACAAGTGCTACCTAGACATGAAACAGATGGCAAAATGATGACAATACCTTATGATTGAAAAGACAAGATGGAACAGAATGTAATTTCAAAAGGTTCTTTTTGAGTCTGATGTCAAAAATCTATCTAATAGATCAATAATATCAAAATAGAGTGATTTAAAAAGTTTTATCTGTTATAGCAATCATGAACAAATGAATTTTCCCCAAATATTTGACACAGAGTGTAAAACATTTCATGACTTGAACAAATAGTATATACTGTGGCTGTTTGACATGAGAAATATCACAGAGGGAAAGGTGGAAGTATCTAGGAATATTTCTAAGAACGTATGCTACAATAGCAGAAGGAACTTGAAAAAA
>CM053626.1:105727692-105754017 GCA_028646595.1 Phalanger gymnotis | reverse complement strand
AGCCCCGCTTCCGCAGCTTCCTGCCTCCGCAGCTTCTGGCTTCCGCAGCTTCTGGCTTCCACACCTTCCGCCGCCGCCGCCGCCGCTGCCGCCACCACTGAAGTTGTCTCCCGGCTCACCCTTCCTCTCAGCCGAGCTTCCAGCGTTCTCAAGCCCCGCCTCAATGACCAGAGACCATTGGTTCCCGAGCTGGCCCCTCCTAAGTCACCAATCCACACCCACACAGGTTTCACACCTGACAGGGCCCTGGGCCTGGGGCTTAGCACTTAACAGCTGCAAGTACTTCCACTCAAAAGAAACAAAAGCCATGCTAATGAGACAATTTTGCTTAACAACACACTCCACCCCTTGTTCTAGGATACACCATCACACCAGAGGTGGTAATCTCTCATGAACACACTCTATACCCTCATTGTCTAGTACAGCACTCAACGCATAGTAGGCCCTTAATGAATGCATGTTAATTGAATGACTGATGACAATTAACTAATTAATGCTAATATTATAATCATGTTAATGATAATGCAAATATTAAAATAACATTGAAAAAATGATCAGAATAAATAACATAAATATGACAAGAATTTTAAAATGATCATAATAAATAGCATTTTAATTGTTTATAGGAATAGGAGCATACTGTAATGTGTTACAAATGCTACAACTGAAAGATATTTCAGGGTTCACCTGATTCTCATTGACAATCATTATTTTTCAGTAAGTTACCAATAGAGCATTGGATACTGAAATATGCTGTTTTAATTATAACTCTAAATAGAGGAGATATTGTGAGTATGATTAACTATATTTATAATTTTATCATCTCTTTCTGACTATATATACATAGGTGTGCACATGCACATACATATGTGTGCATGCATATGCATGCACATATACATCTATGCATAGACATGCACAGGATTCTGTAAATCTGCCTAACATTACATATTTTGCAAAGCAGTTTATTAAGACTTCTTTTCATCTGACTTTCGTAATAAGCTTCAAATTTAGATGAGTCTGTTTAAAAAATTTTTTGCTCCATTATTAACATCATTAATAACATCTATGTGGGGAAGTCCATATTGTAGAAACTCATAGTATTGCTTGGAGAATTGAGGCTAAGTGATGTATTTTGATCATAGAACTAATATATCAGAGGCATGACTTTTACAAAGTATTATTGCCTCCAAGGTCATTCTCTGTATATTAGAGACAGAATGACATGGTGGAGAGAAATACAGAAATTATGTGATTTGAAAAAAAAACAAAAACACAATTCTCTCTCTCCTCTCCCCATTCTTCAGCTTGGAAGTATCTGCAAAACTGCATGTAGCAAATAATTAATATCTTATATATACTATTGAAATTTACCCTAGACTAGAAAGATATACTAATAGATACATTAAAAAGTTAAATTTAAAGTAATTAAATATAATGAATATAGTAAGTGCCAAGATTACCTTGCTTTGAAAAAATTAGGAGAAGTTAAGTTTACTATTTATGTTTACTGTAACAATAAGGGGAAGAGATTCTTAAACATCAGAGCAAATGAATTTTAACATTTTCATAAGAGCATTTTGACTAATATGAACAAGGAACTTTTTTTAACTAGTACAGACTAAAAAGTCTGTGACATGGCTTCTCCTATTCATTATATTCTATGTAACATGACTAATGTAAAAATGCATTTAATAGGAATGAATGTGGAGAGCCCATACTGGATTACATGCCGTCTTGGGGAGGGTGTGGGGACAAGGGGGAGAAAATTCGAAAACTTATGGAAGTGAATGTTGAAAACTGAAAATAAATAAATTAAACATAAAAAGTCTATGATAAATGCTTAGGCAGAAGCCATTTTAAATAGAGGCTTTAATGTGTTACTAACCATTGACACATTAGCAGTGGCGGGATATCTGTGGCCTTGAGGCCACATGTGGCCTTCTAGGTCCTTGGGTACAGCCTTTTGACTGAGTCCAGCTTTTACAGAACAAATCCATTTATTAAGGGGATTTGTTCTGTAAAGTTTGGATTCAGGCAAAGGGCTGCACTTGAGGACCTAGAGGGCCACACGAGGCCACAGGTTCCCTATCCTGCCTTAGTGTATGTCCTTTTTGTTTTCTTCTTCTCGTTGTTCAGTCATTTTTCAGTCATATCCAACTCTTCATGATCCTATTTGGGATTTTCTTGGCAAAGAAACTGGAGTGATTTGCCATTTCCTTTTCCAGATGAGGAATTGATTCAAACAGGGCTAAGCAAGTTACTCAGGGTCACAAAGCTAGTAAATGTTTGAGGCCTTATTTCTACTCATGTCCTCCTGAAGCCACAGCCAGCACTCTATCCATTGTACCCCCTAGCAGCCCACAGTTCTTTTTACTGATTCTGTTTTTAGTGATTGTTTAAAAATGTTCTAGTCAAGGCATACTATATATGGATATTAAATCACATCCCCTAATTATTGGTATAATACCAATAGTTGGCAGGAAATCAATACCTTAACCATTATAAAGTCAATTTCAGGATCTAGTAACTTCTGGGAACATTGAGAAATATCCAGGAAGTTTTAAGTGTAAAGAAAATAATTTTTAGAACAATTCCCATATAAAGACATACTCCAGACATGCATATTTTCTTAAAGTATGGCTTATTAATACTAGTCATAACATTTTTGTTCAAAACAATCTTTTTTCTTTACTGATTGTTCCTTGACCAATGATAACAATTTTGCTGAACACAGAACTTTTGTTCAACTATACCCTGAGAAGACTTTGTATGATATCCTCTAATGGTTCAAACAGGAAACTATAGAGCAGGTGAAATGATGACAATGATGATGATGATGATGATGATGACAACGATGATGTTATTTCCTTAATCCACAAAGGCTCCTGGTAGGACTCTTGGCTATTAGTTCAGATCACCCAAAATACTGATAGCTGCCTTCTTTACCTGGACTTGCTGCTGTCTTTTTCACTCACTCAATTCTGCTGAGCACTGTTGCAAATATTTCTGTTATAACCTTCTTGCTTCAGAACTCTCTTACAGTATTCTGGTAACAAAGATTTTTTTTTTCCTCAGTATACCCCTTGGTTCATAGTCACATTAGGGTAGTATAGTGAAAAATTTCCACAATATCACTTAGCTTTATGCAAAACGGCCATTACTTCCCTTTTCATTATTGTTGAGTTGTCTCAGTCATGTCTGACAGCATTTGGCAAAGGTGCTAGAGTGGTTTGCCATTTCTCTCTCCAGCTCATTTTTCAGAAGAGGAACTGAGGCAAACAGGGTTAAGGGCCTTGCGCAGGGTCACATGTTTAGTTAAATGTCTGAGGCCAGATTTGAACTTAGGTCTTCCTGACTTTAGACTCAGCACTGTATTCACTGCACCACCTTGATAAACTCTCACTTCCCTTTAGCTGGTTCTGATATGAGCTCCTTTGGGTCTTATACATCTATCTTTAACTTCCCAAAGTTGACCCAGAACTTTGAATAAATCTGTTTATCTTCTATTGTGAGTTGTAGGAACAAGAGAAAAACTGAAGAAATTAGCTCGCAGGTAGTAGGCATATTGTTGCAAACATAAGTATTGTAATAAATGTCAGCATTCTGCATTGTCTTCTTGGTTCAGACCATCTCAATATTAGGGTTGTTACCATAAGTTTCTACAGGAAATGAGAGCTAGTGAATGGTGGATACCAACTCCTTGGGCCTTAACCCATTCTGGCAAATTCCCCTACTTGCTGCCTGGTAGCTGTGTCAAATTCTGACTCTGACGAAGCCTCAGAAATAGCACATGTCAGTTTTCATTCTCTTATCACTTTTTTTTGGAGAGGGGAAGGCAGGGCAATTGGGGTTAAGTGACTTATTCAAGGTTACACAGCTAGTAAGTGTGTCAAGTGTCTGAGTCCACGTTTGAACTCAGGTCCTCCTGACTCCAGGGCCAGTGCTCTAACTCACTGCTCCACCCAGCTGCCCCATCTCTTACCACTTTTACTGAGCAGAAAGCAAGTCCTTATTGAAAATTTGAAGCAGGGTAGAAGCATTTTCATGGAGAATAAACAACAAACTGTGAGAAAGGCCCAAAGCAAATTTTGAGTAGGGCTCTGAAGAACAAAACCTGAGCATCCTGTTACTATCTTGATTCACTGAGCCCATGGCAGGCGAAAGGGCAACACTGAAAACTGAAAGTTGGGAGAAATTAATCAGTGATTTTGTCTTTTTTACAGTTTTGTTTTAAGGCTGGCTTTAATAGGACAACTTAACTTTGGTTCTCCTTTTACTCTCTGACCTGTAATTTTTACCTTAAGTTTCAAGCATAAAAAAATGAAATATTCATTGCAAAATGTATTGCAGATGAACAAAGACCCTATTGTTGATATTTCTTTAAAATTATCTCCATTGTTTTCTCCTAAAAACATCTGACCAGGTACTTGTGTCCCAGAGGGTCTGGTTAATCAAAAAAATTGAATATCTGAATTCTTACAACTATAAAATATATTTAAATACAGATGATTATTAAAATAAGCAACATCATCATGTCTGAATCATGCATCAATTTAGTCATTCAACATTTATTATTATTTTAATAATGCCTACTTGGGTTCATGTGAGCAACAAAATGGAAAACGACATTTTCTCTGATCCCAGTGACCTCTCAGATTTCTCCAAAACAGAAATTATGCTGTCTCCATGCTCTAGGACACTTGGAATCCAACAGAACGTTGAAAACAAAGGAAAAAGAAATTTAAGATTTAGAAGTAATGAGGGCTTTAGGGATCACCTAGTCTAGTTAATTCTTAACTTCTGGTCATTCAAACTGTTTAACAAAAATTCAAAACTGTAATTTCAATGTAACTGTTTTTCTTTTTAATTGTGTGCATATCATTCGATACATTTTAAAGTGTTACTCTGAAAAGGCATCCATGGTCATCATCAGACTGCAGAAAAATGAAATGAAACAAAAAGGTTAAGAACTTCTGACCCAGTCCAACCCATTGATTTTATGAGGGGAAAATTGGTCTGAAGACATCGTCACTTACCTAAAGCAAGAGCAGGGCAAATATCCAAACACTCTTTCTAGACCAGGCCTGAGCAACATACTGTCCACAGGCAGCCTGAGAATAATGTAGAGAATATAAAAGGAAGTTTGTCACATGACCCGCAGCAACCAATCATTGACAATCTGTCTCCCTTCTGAGAGGAGTGAAATTTATATCTTTTCACTGCGTTTTCTGTTTTTACTAAATATAAACAGTAAGAAATCCTGAAAAGCGTATTAAAACTTGAACTGCTTAGCAAAGTATTTTTAACATTAATCTGATTTCATGATAAATAAAAATCTTAATACTAAGTGTAATTAATTGATATTAATTGAAATTTCCTTTTTTTTGAAATACAGTTTATTTGCAAAATAGTTTGATCATTAATTCTACCATTACTTGGAAAGTGAACCACTAAAATCCTATCTGTGGCCTGGCCCAAAGAAGTTTAACTTATTTTAATTTTATCCCCTACCTACTGCCAAGCTGTGTAGGTCTGCTCTAGAATTTTGTAATAAGCCAGGCCGGAGGCAGGTTCAAGACAGGAATGAAATAATGTACTTCTGAAACATTTAGCAGTAACAAAAAGGACATTTATTTAGCTTTGAAATAGAGAGGATGCTCAACAAGAATATAGCACTTGGCTAGCGTATTCATAGCAGCTAATCTCTCCATACAGAAGCTCATCTGGTAAAGAAGTTACGGTGTGGGAATCCAGGGGCTGTAGGTAGTGGCCTTGGGGAAAGCCCGGATCTGAAGGAAAAAGACTCTATACTTACTTGCTGCTTTTATGACCTTAGGTAACTAAGGAGTAGAGTCAGCAGGGATGTGATTTTACCCTTAGTCCCTTGAACTGATCAAATCTCAGCGACAGTTTCCTTAGGCTTCAGAGAAAGAATTAAATTAGCCCAAATAGGTGATGGTGTTGGAATGTGAGGAAGAGGCTAGTAGATATTTTTTCCCGTCACTTTAAATTCAGTGCTTTTTCCATTACAATCACTTGAGCTAATATTTGAATATATAACATTACATATGATAAATGCAATATATGTAATTATATACTGGATGTTTTAGTGATTACCAGGTCACAGAGTACTGGATTTGGAGCCAAGAAGCCCTGAATTCAAATCCTACCTCAGATACTTCCTGTGGGAATCTGGGCAAATTCCTTGACTTCTTAAGCCTCAATTTTCTTAAATCATAAAATCAAGCCAATAATAGCACCTATGCCATAGAGTTATTTTGAGGATCAAATGAGTAGATATAGCTAAATTTTTGTGAAAAATTTAAAATGTTACACAGATCCTAGCTATTATATCATCATGACTAATTTATAGTATATATATATATATGTATACTATAAATAAAAATATTTTGTTATATAGTCAAACACTGGCTCAAGACAGGCATATGTGTGTCTATGGGGGAAAGTGAGAGAGAGAGAAAGAGAGAGAGAGAGAGAGAGAGAGAGAGAGAGAGAGAGAGAGAGAGAGAATAGAATCTTAGATTAGAAATTAGAAATGGAATGGAACTTAGAGATCATTAAGTTATAGGTGAGGAAACTGAGGCCCAGGCAGGTTAAGTTACTTGCCTAAGATTACACAGCTATAGGCATCTTAGTCAGGGTTTGAATCTAGGTCTAAGGACCTGGCACATTGTAGGTGCTTAACAAATGTGTACCCATTACACAACAATGCCTCTATGGATACAGATGTACATAGAGATATGGATACAGATATAAAAATGACCTATTACTTTTTTCCTCTCTTTTGGCCTTCTTGTCTCTCTCCATACTGGAAACCTTTCATATTCATAGGTTACTGATGGAGGTTTTGAATATATTTGAATATATAACTTGTGTTGAATCCACCTATTTAGTCTCATTGAGTAATTTGTTGTTTTTTTACTGATGGTCGGCAGCATGTCTGCAGGGTCTACAGAGCCACTTGGAAAGGCAAAAAAAAAAAAGGAGGGTTTTGTGCTAAATGACTTTTCATTTCAGTTACATCGCTAATTCTTATGATCCTTTTATTAAATAGAAGAAAGGAAAGAATCGAAGAAAAGAGAGAGGGAAGGAAAAAGATCAAGGATCAAGCTTAGGCATTATTATGATATTATTCAAAGATTTTCCTCTTTATTAGCACCTAGAGAGTACCCCCTAAAATTCTGAGGAAATACTGTTTTGGTATAGTTCTGATGGTACTTGGGAAATGAATTATTATTCACAAAATGTTTGCCCTATTGCTACTAATCTAAACAATTTTAGAAAACTGAATTATTCATTTAATGCAAATACTAAAGCAAGAGCAAAATCTTCATGTTGAAATTTATAAAATAATGCAACTCTAATTGCTTATCACTAAGGAGTTTTATTTACATATTTTTATAAATAAATAAAACCATTTTCTCGCTTTGAAAAACAAAGGTAGAGGAGCATTATATAAGAAAAATTTATACTGATGTAATCAACATGACCATTGGAAAAGAAAATGAAAATCGATATTCATGGTCATAGCCATACTTTTGAGATTGCCTCTGTATTATCTGCTCCCCTTTCCTTCCTTACCCAACAAGATCAAATTTCTAAAGAATAAGGATCAAATAGTAAATATTTTTCAGTTTCCCAATATATGTTGGAAGCCTTTTTATTGTACCCTGTGGAAATATTATAAATATATTCCATTTGCCACATTTATTTCTTTCCCATACATTCATTTATGAAGATTTTACCATCTATATTGCCAACTTGAGAACTAGACACAATAAATTCAGTTAATTTGTTTTTTTTTTCCCTTCAACATATCTAAATCATATTTCACCTTTCTTGTTAACATTTATCAAGTAGTTTATTATTTTATTATCAAGCAAGCCGTCTCTTTTAAAATGCTATCAATCTCAAATTCATTGTATGGCAGATTGATTCCTTAAGTGTTTTAATGCAACTTTTAATAATGCTTCTCATCATTAGATCATATTTTAACCTTTTTTATTTCACTAATTGCTAAGGCACATATCACTTTGGGCGTATACTTCACATTATTGAATGTTCTACATTTTCTCTTTTGCTTCCTAACAATCATAACTGACATTTTCAGAGGCCGAATAAAACAGCTGTGTTTTATGGCCTACAGTTTGGGGAAAAACAGAAAATAGAAATAGATATTTATATCACGGATTGATTAATCTATTGAATGTTGTTTCTTATAATAGTGCTTTGGTATTGAAATAAAAAAAGAATAAAATTTGCATTTGTAAATAGCAAAGATACTTATCGATAATTTTAAAGCTATTATGTATTCAATCTTTTTCTTCTATAACTACATGTAATCAAACATGATAGTACTTTGGCTGGTCTGTGGGAAAGAACCAATAAATTAATAAGCCCTGTACCTTTCTCACTTAGTGTTAAATGTAATTGTTCTTTCTTATAGAAAATATGCTCCAGTCAGAGTGATCACTGGTGTTAACTTCAGGTAACAATGCTCCTATATACTTAGGACTAAAAGCTTTGGAGACCTTAGAACTGGAATTCAAAAATACTAGACCTAATCCATAATTTACCAAAATATTTATTAATTCATTCATAACATTCCTTCCTTCATTTGCTATATTCATTGATCATTTCATTTATTTATTCCTCCTTTCTTCATTAATTCATTCAATTAGCATGAGTTATAATATTCCTTCTTCACATCTTAAACTTTCTGTCTTGACCAGTCCTTTCCTCTTTTGCTCTGACTTCAGATATTTCTTCCCTTACAAATGATCTTATGCTTTTTATCTCATACCTCTCTGCCTCTTTTGTGAGCTTTCCCAATAAACAGTTTTTCTCTTGCTCAATTTTTCCTTATCTATTGATTTCTCTTTCTACCTTGCTGCCTACCTGCATTTTTAAATGCCCTCATTCATATATCTATATCTGTATGTGAGAAACAAAAGAAGGAATTTTGTTTCCACAGGATTAAAACAACTCCTAGATTTACAGGATTGATAACAGGATGTAAGTCAGAGGTGACTGGTTCTAATCAGAGCTGTGACCTAGCAGAAGTGGGCTTCTGATCAAATAGAAGGTCAGAAGTTTGTACGCATACTTAAAGAGCTGTTTAATATTATCCAACAACCCCCCAGGGCAGAGCAAGCCAATTTAAATATAAATGCAATATATGACAAGGGAGGGGAAACATATCAAGGAAAAGAACATAGAAAAGGCAGTTCAGGAAGTTGCATTCAGCCAATGAGAGTGCTCCTTTTGGGAGTTACCCATTCACAAGAAATGTAAAATAAATGTAAAATACAATGAGAGTTTTCCTGGTTTCAATAATAAGTATTGTTTTCCAGAGTAATCATGTTTCTCACAATTAGATCTCTCTCTCTCTCTCTCTCTCTCTCTCTCTCTCTCTCTCTCTCTCTCTCTCTTTCTCTATTTGTCAACCTATCTTCCCTTGACATATATATATATATATATATATACATATATATATATACACATACATACATATACATATATTTTCTCATTCACTACAAAAATTGTAGAAAAAGTATCTATTTTTAGCTTTTTTTTAAGAAAATATATATATTTTTTAGTTTATAACACTCAGTTCCACAAGTTTTTGAGTTCCAAATTTTCTTCCTCTTCCTCTCTGCCCCTCTCTCTCCCCGTGCCCCCAACACAGCATGTAATACGATATAGGATCTACATATACCTTCACATTAAACTTATTTACACAATGGTCAAGTTATAAAGAAGAATTATAACCAATGAAATGAACCATGAGAAAGATGAAACAAAAGCAAAAATTAAATTTAAAAAAAGAGGGAGAGAGCAAATAGTTTTCTTCAGACTGCATTCGGACTGCATAATTCTTTCTCTGGTTGCAGATTGCCTTTTCTGTCATGAGTATTTTGGAGCTGTCTTAGAACCTTGCATTGTTGAGAAAAGCCAAGTCTATCAAAGTTAGTCATCACAGAAGCAATGCGTCTGTGGTTCTGTAGAATATTCTCCAGGTTTTGCTCCCTTCACTTATCATCAGATCATATAAGTTTCTCCGGGTTCTTATGAAGTCCATCTGTTCCTCATTTCTTATAGCACAATAGTATTCCATTACATTTATATACCACAATTTGTTTAGCCATTGTCTAGATTATGGGCATCCCCTTGATTTCCAATTCTTTGCTACTACAAAAAGAGCTGCTATAAATATTTTTGTACATGTGCATACTTTTCTATTGCTGGATCAAAAGGGTATGCACATTTTTATAGTCCTTTGGGCATAGTTCCAAATTGTTCTCTAGAATGGTGGAATCAATTCACAGCTCTGCCAATGATGCAGTAGTGTTCCAATTTCCCCACATCTTCTCTAACATTTATAATTTTCTTTTTTTACCATGTTAGCCAATCTCACAGCAGAAATATGATACCTAAGATTTGGTTTGATTTGCATTTCTCTAATCAACAGAGATTTAGAGCATTTTTTTAATATAAAGACATCTTTGATTTCTTCCTCTGAAAACTGCTTTTTCATATCCTTTGACCTTTTAAAAATTGGGGAATGACTTGTATTCTTATAATTTTGACTCAGTTCTCTGCATATTTTAGAGATGAGTCCTTTGTCAGAGACATGGGTTGTAAAAATGCTTTCCCAATTTTCTGCTTCCCTCATAATCTTGCTTGTATTGGCTTTGTTTGTACACAAAACATTTCAATTTGTGTAATCAAAATTGTCCATTTTTCATTTGTAATGCTCCCTGTCTATTGTGTGGTCATGAATTTTTCCTTTCTCCATGAGTCTAACAGGTAAAACATTGCTTTCTCTCCCAAATTGCTTATGGTATCAGCCTTTATATGGAAATCCTGAACCCATTTTGATTTTATTTTGGTATATAGAGTAAGATATTGGTCTATGACTGATTTCTGCCATACCATTTTCCTGTTTTACCAGCAGTTTTTTTCTGAAATAGTGAGCTCTTATCCCAGAAGGTAAACTCTTTGGGTTTATCAAAAAGTAGATTACTATATTCATTAACTATGTGTCTTGTGTACCTAACCTATTCCAGTGATCCACCATTCTATTTCTTATCCAGTACCCAGTTGTTTATGATTTTCTTTCTCTATTTTGGCCCTTCCTGATTTGGGAATTAGTACCATGTTTTTATCATAAAAAGAATTTGGTAGGATTCCTCCTTCACCTATTTTCCAAAATAGTTTATAAAGTATTGGAATTAACTGTTCTTTAAATGTTTGATAGAATTCTCTTGCAAATCCATCTGGCCCTGGAGATTTTTTCCTGGGGTGTACATTAATGGCATGTTCAATTTCTTTTTCTGATATGGGGCTATTTAAGTATTTTACTTCCTCTTCTGTCCAACTTGGCAGTTTATATTTTAGTAAATATTCATCCAGTTCCCTAAGATTATCAAATTCGTGGGCATACAACTGGGAAAAATAATTCCTATTTATTGTTTTAATTATTGTATCAATGCTGTCCTCTTCTGAATTGATATTTTGAGCTTCTCTGTACCCATAATATGATTCAAATGTCTTTTTTACTTTTCTAGTTTGCTTCTTCATGGTGGTTACTTTCTTCCTGGCTTTTCAATTAAATCTCTACTTTGGGGGCTCAGGGGCTCTGTCCTAAGCTTGTTGTGTTAGGAGCTAGGGGCCTGGGTACTGGCTTTGTGTGCTGTGGCCTCTGGTTTTGTCAGCTAGAAGCTTTATACTTCTTCAGCTCACCTGGTTCTGACTTGGAGCTGGCTGGTTTGTGCCAGGGATTGAGGTCCAGTGAAGTCTTTTTGAGTTTCCACAGGGTTACACTGAGGCTCACAGTGTGAGGTGTGGGGGAGAGGTGGTCTGGCTGCTGGAAGTCTCCTCTTCCCCTAGGGCTGTGCTATATAGCAGGGGGCCTCAGCTGATGGTCTGTGCTGATGTCTCCCAGTTCCCCTGGCTGTGCAAAGGCACCACTGGGGTCCTGATGTTGGTGCTTGCTGGATCCATCCCCCTGAGTCTCAGGAACTCTTGCTGGTCTGCTAAGGTGGGAGTTGCTGGGATGCTTCCCTTCCTTTACTGATCTTCTTCCTTCACTCAAAAAGGGGGTCTCCCTAGCTTCCTGAGCTAAAAGACTACTGCACTCCCACTTCTAGCTCCTCTATTCTAGGGTTTCTCCTAGGGCAGTATTCTTTAGGTTACTCAAGGAAGGTCAGAGAAGGAGAGATGAAAGCTCTTAGCGTTCACTAAGTCATCGTGGCTCCTGGAAGTTCGATAAGGTGAGTTTTAAACCTTTAGACTGGGGCTGATAGCCCCAGGAGTAACAGACAGTGCTGCTGCCACAGGCTTTGTGCTTCTGTTTCACCTAGCTCTGAAAGACTCTTGTCCTGCACTGAGTGACCTGGGGATTACCACTGCCCAGTTGGTGGACTGGGTTTGCTCCCATTCCAGTATGGTGCTCTGGTATGGTTGGGGGTAGTTCTGTGTGCTCAGCACTCTCCCAGCCTGGTGAAACATATCATTCTTTTCAATTTTCTGGACTCTCTTGGCTTGGAAATCTGCCACATTCTGTCTCTTAGTGGATTCTACCTCTTTCAAATCTGTTCAGATTCTCTTCTCAAGAGGTATCTGAAAGAATTTGTGAGAGAGCTCCAGCATACCCCTTCTTTCACTCTGCCATCTTGGCTCTGCCCTGAAAAGTATCTATTTTTGATAATTCTGTTTCCTCAGCTTTTACCACCAAACTCCTGTTGTATTGTTTTCTCCCAACTCCCAAATATGTTTGCCTCCCAAGGCTCTGTTCTTAACTCTTCTCTTCTCTTTTGTTTTTTTTTTTAAATAATTAAGATTTTTTTTTAATTTTTAGTTTACAATGCTCAGTTCCACATAATTTTGAGTTACAGATTTTCTTCTCCCCACTTCCCTCCCTCTCTCTCCAACATGGCATGGAATCTGATACATTTTCTACATATAAACTTGCATTGAACTTATTTATACCGTAGTCAAGTTATAAAATAAGAATTATGATTAACAGAATGAATCAGGAGAAAGAAGAAACAAAACCAAAAACCAAAACAAACAAAAGAGGAAAAAAGGAGAAAAAAAGAGAGCAAACAGTGTGCCTCAATCTGCATTCATACTTCATAATTCTTTCTCTGGATGTAGATGGCTCTCTGCATCATGAGTCCTTTGGAGTTGTCCTTGCACTTGCATTGCTGAGAAGTGCAAACTCTATTAGGGTTGGTCATCACAGAATCCATATATCTGTGGGTGTGTGTAATATTCTCCTGGTTCTGCTCCGCTCACTCAGCATATCATGTAGGTTTTTCTATGTTACTATGAAGTCCGTATCATCTCCATTTCTTATTGCACAGTAGTATTCCATTACCCTCATATACCACAACTTATTCAGCCATTCCCCAATTGAAGGGCATCCCCTTGATTTCCAATTCTCTGCTACTACAAAAAGAGCTACTCTGAATATTTTTGTACATATGGGTCCTTTTCCCACTTGTGTGATCTCTTTGGTATGCTACCCTAGAAGTGATATTGCTGGGCCAAAGGGTATGATCATTTTATAGCCCTTTGGGCATAGTTCCAAACTCTCCAGAATGGGTGGACCAGTTCACAACTCCACCAGCAATGCAACAGTGTTCCAATTTTCCTACATCCTCTGCAGTATTCATCATTTTCCTGTTTTGTCATGTTAGCCAATTTGACATGAGAGATATGGTACCTAAGAGTTGTTTTTATTTGCATTTCTGTAATCAGTAGTGATTTCAAGCATGTTTTCATATGACTATGCATATCTTTAATTTCTTCCTCTGAAAACTGTCTGTTCATATCCTTTGACCATTTTTCAATTTGGGAATCACTGGTATTCCTATAAATTTGACTCACTTCCCTGTATATTTTAGAGATGAGGCCTTTATCAGAGACATTAGCTGTAAAGATTTTCTCCCAATTTTCTGCTTTCCTCCTAATATTTGTTGCATTAGGTTTTTTATATAAAAATATTTCAATTTAACATAATCAAAATTATCCATTTTGCATTTTGTGATGCTCTCTATCTCTTGTTGTGTCATGAATTCTTTGCTTTTCCATAAATCTGATAAACTATTACTTGCTTTCCCAAATTGCTATCAGCCTTTATTCCTAAATCATGAACCCATTTTGAATTTATTGTGGTATATGGTGTAAGATATTGGTCTATGCCCAGTTTCTCCCCTACCATTTTCAAATTTCCCCAGCAGTTTTTTGTGAAATAGTGAATTCTTAGTCCAGAAGCTGGATTCTTTGGGTTTATCAAAGAGTAGATTGCTATAGTTGTTGACCAATGCGTCTTCTGTACCTATCCTATTCCACTGATCCACGACTCTGTTTCTTAGCCAGAAAAAGGTAGTTTTGATGACTGCTGCTTTATAGTACAGTTTAATATCTATTATAGCTGGGCCACCTTCCCTGGCATTTCTTTTCATTAATATCCTAGAAATTCCAGATCTTTTGTTCTTCCAGATGAATTTTGTTATTATTTTATCCAGCTCTGTAAAATAATTTTTTGGAAGTTTGATAGATATGCCACTGAATAGATAAATTAACAGGTAAAGTTATCATTTTTATTGTATTAGCTCAGCCTAACCATGAGTAATTGCCATTTTCCCATTTATTTAGGTCTGACTTTATTCGTGTGAAAGTGTTTACTAATTATGTTCATATAGGCCCTGAGTGTGTCTTGGCAGATAGACTCCCAAATATTTTATATTGTCTACAGTAACTTTGAGTGGAATTTCTCTTTCTATCTCTTGCTCCTGAGCTTTGTTAGCAATGTATAGGAACACCGAGGATTTATGTGGGTGTATTTATATCCTGCAAGTTTGCTAAAGTTGTTTATTATTTCAAGTAGTTTTTTACTTTGTTTTCTAGCATTCTCTAAGTAAATCATCAAATCATCTGCAAAAAGTGATAATTTGGTTGCTTCTTTGCCTATTCTAATTCTTTCAATTTCTTTTTCTTCTCATATTGCTACAGCTAATGTTTCTAGTATCAAATTGAATAGTAGGGGTGATAAAGTACATCCTTGTTTCACCCCTAATGTTATTGGGAATGCATCTAGCTTATCCCTATTACAAATAATGTCTGTTGATGGTTTTAGGTAGATACTATTTATAATTTTAAGGAAGGCTCCATTTATTCTTATGCTTTCTAGTGTTTTTAATAGGAATGGGTGTAGTATTTTGTAAAAGGCTTTTTCTGCATTTATTGAGATGATCTTATGGTTTCTGCTAGTTTTGTTGTTGATATAATCAATTATGCTGATAGTTTTCCTAATACAGAACCAATCTTGCATTTCTGGAATAAATCCTACCTGGTTGTAGTGTATTATTCTTGTGATAAGTTGCTGCAATCTTTTTGCTAATATTTTATTTAAAATTTTTACATCAATATTCATTAGGGAAATTGGTCTATGATTTTCTTTCTGTTTAGACTCTTCCTGGTTTGGGTGTTAGTATTATATGTGTGTCATAAAAGAATTTGGTAGGACTCCATTTTACCTATTTTCCCAAATAGTCTGTAAAGTGTAGGAATTAATCGCACCTTAAACGTTTGATAAATTTCACAAGTAAAACTATATGACCCTGGAGAGTTTCCTAGGGAGTTCATCGATGGCTTGCTCAGTTTCTTTTTCTGAGATGGAGTTATTTAGAAATTTTACTTCCTCTTCTGTTAACCTGGGCAATTTATATTTTTGTAGATATTCATCCATATCCCTAAGGTTGTCAAATTTATGTACTTAAAATTGGGCAAAATAATTCCTGATTATTGTTTTAATTTCCTCTTCATTGGAGGTGAATTCACCCTTCTCATTTTTGATACTAGTAATTTGATTTTCTTTCTTTTTTTCATCAAATTGATCAAATATTTATCAATTTTATTGTTTTTTTCATAAAACCACCCCTTTGTTTTATTTTTTAATTCTATAGTTTTCTTGATTTCAATTTTATTAATCTTTCCTTCGATTTTCAGTGTTTCTAATTTTGTATTTAATTGCAGATTTTCTATCTCTTCTTTTTCTAGCTTTTTTCGGTTGCATGTCCAATTCATTGATCTCCTTTTCCTCTATTTTATTCATGTAGATCATTTAGAGATATAAAATTTCTCCTAAGAACTGCTTTTTCTGCATGTCATCAGTTTGGCTATATTGTCTCATTATTGTCATTCTCTTGAATGACATTGTTTCTATGATTTGTTCTTCGGTCCAATCATTCCTTAGAATTAGATTATTTAATTTCCAATATTTTTAGCTTATTTTTCAAAGGTTCTTCATTACATATAATTTTTATTGCATCATAATCTGAAAAATATGTTTTGACTACTTTTGTCTTTCTGCACTAGATTTTGAGGTTTTTATGCCCTAGTACATGGTCAGTTTTTGAGTATGTGCCATGTACCACCAAGAAAAAAAAGTATATTCCTTTTTATCCCCATTCAGTTTTCTCCAGAGGTCCATCATATCTGCCTTTTCTAAAATTCTGTTCACCTCTTTAACTTCTTTCTTGTTTATTTTGAGGTTAGATTTCTCAAGTTCAGAGAGGAGTAGGTTGAGGTCTTCTTCAATGAAATTTTTTCTGTTTTTTCTTTTACCTTCCTCATTTGGTTTTTAAAGTCCTCCTTGAGTTCTTCCAGTAATGATTTTTGATCTGGAGACCACTTTCCCTTTAGAGGTTTCACATGTGGGTGTAGTGTCCATGCTCTCCTCCTCTGAATTGGTATTTTGGTCTTCCCTGGCTCCATAATATGAGTCAATCATCTTTGAAAGCTTCTTACAATTCTTTTTCATGGTGTTTTTTTTTTTTTCCCCTCTTGGCTCCTGGTTTTGGAAGTGGATCTCTGTTTCTGAGGGTCAGGGGCATCTGTCCCAAGTTTCTTGCATTGGGATCTAGATTTATGTGCTATGGCCTCTGGTTTTGTGAGGTGTGGGGGACAGGTGGTCTGCCTGCTGGGAGTCTCCTCTTTCTTCCCAAGGACTGCGCTACAGCAGGGGTGTTCTCAGCTAGTGTCTGTGTTGGTGTCTGCCACTTTCCCTAGCTGTGCAAAGCCACATCTGGGGTCCTGGGGTTGTCATTAGTTACCTCTATCCCCTGGGGCTCAGTTACTCTTGTGGCTCTGCTAAGGTGAGGGCTGCTGGGACACCTCTCTTCCTGTACTAGTCTCCTTCCACCACCACAGAGAGGGATATGAGCCATTTTATCTGAACATCCTGGCTACTTGGAGTCCATGAAGGCGAGTTTCAAACCTTTAGACTGTGGGTTGGAGGCCTCTGGGCTAGCTGCTGGCTTCCTCTGCTATTCCTGTTTGGTTTGGTCTGGTGCCGATCTGTGGGCACAGCACTCCTACTCCTCTCAGTCTACTAGTGGTTTCTAACTATCTCAAATCTGCTCAGATTCACTTTTTTAGATTTATCTGACAGAACTTGTGAGAGAGTTATGGTAGTTCCTTCCTTTCACAGTGCCATCTTGGCTCCGCCCCCCACCAACTCTCTTCTTTTTTATCAGTGCTTTCTTTCTTGGTGATTTCATCTGTCCTCATGCTTTGAATTTATACAGTTCTATACTACATATGTGCATCTGTTCTAATACAATCTATGCATGCATTCATCCATAATCTCTCCCCTAAGTGGTCTGCCAGATATCTCTTCCTAAATATCTTTTCAGTATCATAAACAACACATATTGAAAACTGAATGGGGGTGGGCAGAGCCAAGGTGGCCACTGGAAAACAGGAACTCACTTAAGATGTACCCCAAATACCTCTAAACACCTGTAAAAATGGCTCTGAACAAATTCTAGAGCTACAGGATCCACAAAATAACAGAGGGAAACAAGTCTCCAGCCCAAGATGGCCTGGATGGTCTCTGGGAAGGGTCAATTGAACTGTGCTAGGAGTAGAGCGCAGCCCAACATGGGCTGCACCAGTACCTACTAGACCAGGAGTCAGTGGAGCAGGACTTAAGGCCCTGAATCTCTGAGCTGTGGCAGTTACCAGACTTCTTAGATTTCTCAAACCACAAACACCAAAGACAACAGAGCAGGTTACTGGGAAAACTTCTGGATCTAGATGAGAGAAGTGCACAGTCCAGCTCCAGCCCTGGGGGCAGTGGAGGTGGCTCAGCAGCAGCAGCAAGAAACTCCTGTGGCTGCTTTCAGAGCTCCAGTGTCAGCTGCTTCCTGTAGTCCCTGGCCTACAGGGTGGGAAGACTCAATCAGTGGATCAGTGGGAGTGCAGGGACAGCTTTGCTGGTGCAGAACCAGGGTTATTTTGCTATGCCCTGCTTGGATCTGAGTCACAGTCTTGGTTGGCAGTTCTTGGGGGAGGAGAAGTGCTGGTAGGGCAGAGCTTGCTTGCGGTGACTATGGAGTAGAAGTAGCTCTGAAAATAGCAGCACAAAGGCCCCTAAAGGTTGAGACAATGTACTTTCTACTCTAAAAGCAGTCATACCCTGACAAAGAGCTCAAGGGTCAAGTAGTTGGCTAGGAACATGAACAGGCAGTGAAAAAGGATACAGACTATAGAATCTGTTTTTGGAGACAAAGAAGATTAAAATATACAGCCAGAAGAAGTCAAAAAAGTCAAAGAGCCTACATCAAATGCCTCCAAGAAAAACATGAACTGGTCTCAGGCCATGGAAAAGCTCAAGCAAGTTAGAGAAGTACAGCAAAAGTTGGGAAGAGAAATGAGAATGATGCAAGAAAACCATGAAAAACAAGTCAATGCCTTGCCAAAGGATACACAAAAAAATACTGAAGAAAATAACACCTTAAAAAATAGACTAACTTAAATGGCAAAAGAGGTCCAAAATGCCAATGAGGGGAAGAATGCCATAAAAGGCAGAATTAGCCAAATGGAAAAGGAGGTCCAAAAGACCTCTGAAGAAAATACCACTTTAAAAATTAGATTGGAGCAAGTGGAAGCTAGTGACTATGAGAAATAAAGAAATTATAAAACAGAACCAAAGGAATGAAAAAAAAAGGAAGACAATGTGAACTATCTCATTGGAAAAACCACTGATCTGGAAAATAAATCCAGGAGAGATAATTTAAAAATTATTGGATTACCTGAAATCCATGATCACAAAAAAGAGCCTAGACATCATCTTTCAAGAAATTATCAAGGAAAACTGCCATGATATTCTAGAACCAGAGAGTAAAATAGAAATTTAAAGAATCCGCTGATCATCTCTTGAAAAAAGCAAACTCCTAGGAATATTTTTTTTTTCTGTTGATGAAATCACCCTCCTCTCAATCTTATGTGTATATTCATCTTGGATTTTTCAGGAAGACTGGGGTTCAAATCCTGCCTCAGACACAGTCTATCTATGTGACCTTAGGCAAGTCACTGAACTTCTTTCACTTGAAGTTTTCTCATTTATGAAAGAGAAACAACAATAGCATCTACCTCATAAAGTTGCTGTGAGGATCAAATGAGATATTATATTTAAAGAGCTTTTAAAATCTAAAAGCATTATATAAACATAGTTATTATTACCTAGGGCTACTAGGTGGCATGCAGGATAGAGTGTTGACCTTAGGGTCAAGAAGACTCACCTTAATGAGTTCAAATCTGGCCTTAGACACTTACTAACTGTGTGACCCTAGACAACTCATTTAACCCTGTTTGCCTCAGTTTCCCCATCTATAAAATGAGCTTGAGAAAGAAATGGCTAACCGCTCTAGTATCTTTGCCAAGAAAACCCCAAATAGGGGTCACAAAGAGTTGGCTATGACTGAAAAATGCTTGAACAACAATAAAATTTTTATTTAATCCATTGGCAAGTCTTGATGAATACACCTTCAATTCTTTCATTTGTTCTCTTCTCTCCAGTCACACTACAACCAATCTCATTCTGGAATTTATCACCTGTCATGTGAATTTTCATAATATACACTTGTTTGGGTCTTATTTTTTGAGAAAGACTCCTTTCTAAGCCCTCTTTACATAATATATGAAATAATATTCAAATTAACAGAATAGTCCAAGTTACCTTCCTACTCAAAATTTGTCAGACTTCATTATTACCCAGATAGAATACTAATGGATTAACCTGGCACTTGACATCTTCAACAAGTTTAGTCTTATGGGTGTTTCTAGCATTATTTTATGTCATTCTCATTCATGTATTCTATCCTCTAGCAAGACCACTAGCTATTCCCACAATTTGATATGCCTTCCTTTTGCTCTGTGAATTCATATTTGTCATGGGCCACACAGATTTCACTCTCTCCATATCATTGCCTGTCAAGATATTTATTTTCATTTAATATCTAGCCCTGAAATTAATTTTTCTTTAAGCCTTCCCTGATCCTTTTTATGAAAGTAGTCTTTCCATCCTAGCTTACTTTATTTTATGTATTTTTGTCTGCTCTTTTTGTATTTTAACTTTTAGTAGAATTATTTATATACATGTTCTATTTCCTTGGTAGACTGGAATTCCTACAAGGATTGTAGGCAGGTGGGAACTGTCATCCCCATCCCTTACCCTCATTTTTCTGTCTCAGGGTCCAATTCCAGTGTAGTACACATATTAGATATTTAATAAATAATTTTTCAAATTTATTTTAATAGACTCTCTACTATATTTGGATTTTAGACTTTCTTATCTGTAAAATAAAGGAGCTGTGTTAGATTATCTATATGGTTGCTTCCAGCCTTAAAATGCCATGGTATTTATCAGTTTAGTATTCTCTATTCCACAGTAGTATTTTTGGCACTGGTGACAGAACAAAAGTAAAGGTGGAAGCTTCCTTCCGAGAGCTTGTGTTCTAAATTTTAATTTTCTCATATTGGGCAAGAGATCAGAAGCTACTTAGTGGATGATATAGCTTCTGTAATTTCCTCTTCATTGTGGTGAATTCAGTCTTTTCATTTTTGATACTAGTGATTTGGTTTTCTTTTTTCTTTTTTTTCATAAAATTAACCAAAGGTTTATCTATTTTAGTGTTTTTTTTTCTTTATAAAACTAGTTCTTGGTTTAATTTATTAGCTAAATAGTTTTCTTACTTTCAGTTATATTAATCTCTCCTTTGATTTTCAGAAATTCTAATTTGATATTTAATTAGGGATTTTTAATTTGTTCCTTTTCTAGCTTTTACAATTGTATGCCCAATTCATTGAGCTCCTCATTCTCTATTTTATTCATGTAAGCATTCAGAGATATAAAATTTCCCTTAAGTACTGATTTGGTTGCTTCCCACAAGTTTTGGTATATTGTCTCATTATTGCTATGCTCTTGGATGAAGTTATCGATTGTTCCTATTATTTGTTTTTTGACCCACTCATTCTTTAGGATTTAATCATTTAGTTTCCAATTAATTTTTCAGTTTATCTTTCCATGACCCTTTATTACATGTAATTTTTGTTGCATCATGATCTGAAAAAGATGCTTTTAATATTTCTGCCAATCTGCATTGCATTGTGAGTTTTCATGCCCTAATTCATGGTCAGGTTTTGTGCAGGTGCCATTCCATCCCCATTCAATTTTCTCCAGAGGTTGTCTACCATATCTGACTTTTCTAAAATTCTATTCACCTTTTTAACTTCTTTCTTGTTTATTTTGCATTTAGATTTATCTAGTTCTGAGAGGGAAGGCAAGGGCTCCCCACTAATATGCTTTTGCTATCTATTTGTTCCTTTAACTCCCTTAACTTCTCTAAGAATTTGCATGTTATACCACTTGGTGCATATATGTTGCATTGATATTAGATATTATAACTTCTGACTAATATTCTTAAGTAAGCCTGATACTAGTTAAATAGACTTGACTGAGGCCCTTTAGTGAGAAACACTAGAGGCAATGATTATTGTTCTATGTGCAAATTTTCCAGAACATAATATTAAGTTGCTTTTTGAGCTTAATATAACTTAAAAGCCAAAACATAATTTGAACTTTATCTCTCTCATAGATGAAATACATTTTCTTTAATTACATCTCCCAATGACATGACTATTTCAAATTCAAAAAAGATTATTGCTCTCTTCTAAGGATGAGCAATTTAATTATACAACAGGACTAAAGAATTAAATAAAAGCCTCTATTCACTATCTGTTGAAATAGCCATAAAATGTTTTTTTTAACAACAACAACAACAAAATTCCCTTTCTTTTTTGAAAAAAAATTGCTGGTAATTATTTGATGGAAGTGGAGGCAGAGGAGGAAGAGATGCTATCATAAGAAGGCAGTTATAAGAATAGGACAGAGGTGTTAAAGTTTTGCTACCTTAGACATAACAAAAAATGTATACGTTCGCAATCTGACAGCATTCTTACAATAATAATAGTGCAGTATCATTGGACCCAGACACTTGTTATAACTATTTAGGATTCTGTACAGGAGAATTTCAGGATTGCTCTTCATTTTAATAATTTTGAAAGAGTTGGTCTTGTCTTAAACTAAGTAAGAAAAACATACCTTTTTAAGGATACATGCAAAAAAGAACATCTCCCTTTTTGTTTTAGTTTCTGTGCAGGGATCTTTAGTCCAACATTCTGTTATATAGAAAATGGATAAACACATATACATACATATGAAGATATTAACTATCTACTATCTACAGCTGGAACTTAACTTTAACAAACTTATGTAACAGAGTGAGTATTTAGCTTGTTCTACCAAGTACAAACCTTAAATCGGAAAACAATAACAACAGAACACATTACCTCTTTAAGGTTAGAAAGATTTCAGAAGTTCTGAATTACCATACAGGCTTGAGAGAAATTTAGTATTACTGAAACATGGTGACTAGGCTTCCTGAATATAATAAGTAAAATGTAATTGGGTGAAAAAGATTTTTCTCTACATCCTTTGAATAACTGTATAATTCAGGGCTACCCAAAACGTGGCCCACGGGCTGCATTCAGCCCACAGTGTGATTTATGTAGCCCTCCTACAAGCGCAGAAATTTACATAAAAGCTTTAGTAAACTAAGCCAAGCTACCACAGAGCTCTCACTAAAATGGTAACTCAAAATATATTGTCTATGGTTCAAATAAAAACCTAAAGTTGGACAGCCCTGGTACAATTAATAAACAAAAGACTTGAAAAGAGCACTACACCATAAGTCTGCGATTGAAAGATGAAAAACATCCACTAGGCTCAGCTTGAGCACAGATAGAGGCCCTAATGAATAACAACATTAGATTTTACTTTGAATAAGATGAATTTAGGGCTGTTCCACCTTCAAAACTATCCATAAACTAGATTCAAAATTTTGAAATATTTTGCGTTATCTCTTTTAGGAGATAATTTGATCATAATCTAAAAAAAATGAAAACACATTTTAATCCAGAATCCTCCTACTTGAGATTTATAGAGGAAATCACACACATAAAAGGTTATTTCTTTTCTCTTTGTGCTTATTTAAACAGAAATTTCAAAGTTGTATACTCACCTAACCCACTTTACAAAGGAGAAAAATTCCTTAGACAGTGGCACCATATTTCTACTTCTATTCCCATGACTTTTTCCCAATAATTGTGGTAAACCTATTGTCCATGATTCATGGGTGTCAAACACACCTTGGCCCATAGTGCTACCAAAGGAGATTAAACATAGTTTTGAAATATCAAAAAATAAGTAAAAATGGAATAAAACATAGATAATATTAATAAATAATAACTAATAATTTCTAGGTCAATGTGTGTCCTTCCAGAGTCCTAATGCGTAATTAGGTGGTCCCTTTTCTGTTTAAGTTTGATACGTCCATGTAGCATATTGACTTAATACTTGTACATTCTTTATGTCATTTTGGGTACAGAAGTTTAACTGATAAGTGTGACTTGGTGTAAGGTATGAACAACCAGGACAGTGTAAAGCAACTCCCAGGAAGCTTGTAGGTCTTCACCTAAAATTTCCCATAGCATAATTCCTTTGGACCTCTTGCTTAATGATATTGCTGACATTTACTTCTAGCTCATTCTCTATACCTTTGAATACTTAGTCACTAATAGATGTAAACCTTGACCCAATGGTTCTCTGCAAATTCCCTTTCCACTCATGACTATTCTTTTTTTATTTTGTTCTTTAGTAACTTTCAATTTCACTTCTCATTTTTATAACAACTATTACAAATAAAACAATCATTTCTCCAAAGGAAAGACTTAAACATAGTATTCATTTAAGACATATTTATTAAGTGCCAAACACTATGCTAAGTGCTCTCTATTTCTTTAAGCAAAATCTTTATAATCAGAGTTTGAAATAAGCCACTCTCAGGTACAGTCCTTATGGAAGTACACTTCTATAGGCAAAAAACCTTACCAAAATATAATCTGAAAGTTAGCAGTAAAATGAAGAAGATGAAAAAAAAAAGGAGCTTGAGATTCTCAATTTCGCATCATTGAATCCATGGCTTCCTGGTTTCATGTATTTTTTTTTTCTCTCTGATTATAACTTCTGTCAGAAATAAGAAGTTTACACTCATAATTTTGAAGGGCTTTTGTGATTTCAGAAATGACTCACCTTTCCAAAGTGAGGTCAGAGCATCGGAGAGAATGATACACTGTCACTGTAGAGGATAAGTACCTAATGAAGCTGGAGGTTTCATGGAGCATGGAGGAGAACTAGTAAGAGGTAATGTGGTCAGGAGATGGAGGGACTTTTGTGAGAAACAGCACGTAGTCCAGAGCTGCTGGATTATAGAGTATAAGGAAAGCAGTAAAGTGGAAGAGGCCTGGAAATGTTGGAAAAGGCCAGGTTGTAAAGGACTGTAAAAGCTAAATAGGGTTTTATATTTCACCCTTCAGGAAGTAAAAGGTTGGAGTTTATTGAATAGGGGTGGGGAATCTGCAGCCTCCAGGCCACTGGTGGCCTTCTACATCTTGAGTGTGGCCTTTTGACTGAGTCCAAATTTTACAGAACAAATCCTTTTATTGAGTGGATTTGTTCTGTGAAGTTTGAATTCAGTAAAAGGGCTGCACTTGAGGACATAGAAGGACAGATGCGTCCAGGAGCTGCAGGTTCCTCACCTCTGGAATAGGAGGTTGTGTGGTCTCACCTACATTTTAGAAAGATTACATTGGAATTGTATGTGTGTATGTGTCTATGTGTGAACCCCTGTACACACATATGTATATACTTGTATATGCATGTGTGTATATCTATATATGTGAGGTTTTGTATGTATAGATAATATATACACACACATACACACATATATCCAAGTAAGAAAAATCTGTTTCAAAAAACTAAATTTCAAAAAAAGTATTAATATTTACTCTTTTGTAAGATGAAGATTTCCTGTAGGTTGTCCACATTCTTCCAAACACCTGATTTTATTTTCTAATTTGTTATAAAAAGTTTTTCATTTAGAACATTCTGTACCTATAACACATGATAATAAAATAATATGAATATAATATGAAATTATTGAGCTTAAGTACTAGCTCCTTCATGAGTTATCTTTTTTTATTTAATATATTTAGTTTTCAGCGTTGATTTTCACAGGAGTTTGAATTACAAATTTTCTCCCCATTTCTACCCTCCCCCCACTCCAAGATGGCGTGTATTCTGGTTGTCCTGTTCCCCAGTCAGCCCTCCCTTCTGTCACCCCACTCCCCTCCCATCCCCTTTTCCCTTTTTTTTTGTAGGGCAAGATAAATTTCTATGCCCCATTGCCTGTGTATCTTATTTTCTAGTTGCATGCAAAAACTTTTTTGTTTTTGTTTTTGAACATCGATTTTTTAAAACTTTGAGTTCTAAATTCTCTCCCCTCTTCCCTTCCCACCCACCCTCCCTAAGAAGTCAAGCAAATCAACATGGGCCACATGCGCATCATTATGTATAACCATTCCACAGCACTCATGTTGTGAAAGAATAACTATATTTTGCTTCTTCCTAACCTATCCCCTTTATCCAATTTTCTCCCTTGACCTTGTCCGTTTTTGAAAGTGTTTGTTTTTGATTACCTCCACCCCCATCTGTCTACCCTTCTATCATCCCCCCTTTTTTATCTTCTTCCTCCTTCTTTCCTGTGGGGTAAGATATGAGTATGTATGGTATTCCCTCTTCAGGTCAAATCTGATGAGGGCAAGATTCACTCATTCCCCCTCACCTGCCTTCTCTTCTCTTCCTACAGAACTGCTTTTTCTTGCCACTTTTATGTGAGATAATGTACCCCATTCTATCTCTCCATATCTCCCTCTCTCAATATATTCTCATCCCTTATTCATCTTCAACTCACCCTGTGCCCTCTCTCTCTCTCTCTTTCTCTCTCTCTCTCTTTCTATATATATATATATACATATATATATATATAC
>CM053626.1:105677566-105727192 GCA_028646595.1 Phalanger gymnotis | reverse complement strand
TAGTATTTAGCCAAATCATTTTTACTGGCCTCACGTTCCTGCTCGCACTCGGGTGAGCCTTGCTTCTGCAGCTTCCGGCTTCCGCAGCAGCTTCTGCTTCTGATGAAACTGTCTCTTGGCTCACCTTTTCTTGCAGCTGATCTTCTTGTGTTCTCAAGCCCTGCCTCAACGACCAGAGACCATTGGTTCCCGTTCTGGCCCCTCCTAAGTCACCAATCCACACCCACACAGGTTTCACACCTGACAGGGCCCTGGGCCTGGGGCTTAGCATTTAACAGCTGCAAGTACTTCCATTCAAAAGAAACAAAAGCCATGCTAATGAGACAATTTTGCTTAATAACACACTTTGTCACCAAAGAAGAATTCCAGAGTCTGAGACTGAATCTGGGTGCATTTTCGCTGCCTGGCTGTGTTCCCAGCCAACTCACTAGACTCTTGAGTTTTTCAGAGGGGTATGGCTGCTTGTAGACTAAAGAGTTCTATGTTCCAAGCCTGGGGGGATGCCCCAGTTCTGCCACACCAGCACTTCTCCTTCCCCAAGAACCCCCAACCAGGACTGGACTTAGATCTTCCACAGGCTCTTCACTCCTGCTCTGATCCACCACTTAATTCCTCCCACCAGGTGGGCCTGGGGCCAGAAGCAACTGCAGCTGTAGTTCTAAATCTACCCCACCTCCACTGCCCCTGGGGCAGTGGCCAAAAATACAAACTCTATCCCAGTCCCCAGCAGCTTCTCCCACTAACTTACTCTGTTGTCCTTGGTGTTTGTGGGTTGAGAAGGCTGGTAACCGCCATAGCTCACTGATTCATAGCGCTAGGTCATGCCCTGCCCAGCTCCGGGTCTGGTCTGTCTGCTCCGCCCATGCTGGGCTCTGCTCTGCTCCACTCCCCTTCTCTCCCAGCTCAGTGTGGGATAGATCTTACCCAGAGACCATCCAGGCTGTCCTGGGCTCGAGCCCTGCTTCCCTATGATTTTTTTGGGTTCTTCAGTTCTGAAATTAGTTCAGAGCCATTTTTTTAGGTTTTTGGAGGGACTTGGTGGGGAGCTCACACTATTCCTGGCTTTCCAGCCACCACTTGGCTCCGTCCCCCATGAGTTATCTTTTTAAAATACTGACATTTCTTTATAAAACTTAAATATCTGGTTTTAAAATTAGGATGAAATAAAATACTTTTAACACAGTTTTTTAAAAAAATATTTTATTAACCCTTACTCCACAATTCACATTGAGCACTAAATAATTTAGTTATAGCTAATCAAATACTATCTATAGGGATATAAATCCTTATTCACAGTTTCATAGAGGGACTCATTATAAGGGTTGAAAACCATTAAAAAACAAACAAGAGAAAATTAATCATTGAAACCACTTTTAAAAAGAAAAATCATTTCTACCTTATATATGTGGTGTATCACTGCATATTTATAATATTTCAAATAAAATAATAAAATGAGAGGTGTTAATCTTTATATTACTGATGAGCAGTAAGGAATTAAAGGCAGATGATCTGAGGCAATTTTGTTATCATGAATGTATTTTAGTTGTAAGATGCTATAGATGTTTCCATGATACTTTATGTATCATCATAAATAAAAATAATAATAATAGCGATAATAATCATAAGTAATGGTAGTCATAGTAACATTTATATAGTACTTCAAGGCATGGAGGCAAAGGATGCCAAAGGGATTTTATATCTACCCAAAGCAAGTGACGGGATATCTTTATTTAATATCCTTTCTATTTTATAGCTAAGTAAACTTCTTTTTTTAAAAATTATTGGATGAAGATGAATGCCTCGTTTTATTCCAACATTGAACCTGAACTAATGAGGTGCTGGTCTGAGTCAGACATACCCTTAACAATGCATGATACGTTAAAAATCAATTTATCAACTCAAATTAGTCCAGTCCAATCAAGTGAAGTAAATAGGCATAAAAGTGCCTGTCATGTGCCATGAACAGTGCCAGACTCTGGTGATTCAAAAAAAAAAAGGGAAAAGCATAGTCTCTCAAGGTACTCATAGTCTAATAGGGGAAATAACATTTGAACAACTATGTACCGATAAGATATATACAGGGTAAATTGGGAAAAAAATTAAGAGAGAAGGCATGAAGATTAAAGGGGTGGGGGGATTTCTTGTAGAATGTGATAAAGTCGGACTTGAAGAAAGACAGGAGGTGGTGATGAGGAGGGAGAGAGAGTTCCAGGCATGGGAGATAGCCAGGGAAAATACATGGGTTCAGGAGATGGAGTGTCATGGGCAAGGCATAGGATGGAAACAAATATTACTAGATGGCCTGGTGGTAAGTGTTGTGGGAGGGTGAAGAGTAAAATATGAGAAGATAAGGAAGGGGCCTGGTTAAAATGGTCTTTAAAAGGCCAAATAGAGAATTTCCTACAGTATCACCATTGGAGTTGTTAAATAGGAGAATTACATGGTGAAAATAGGGCTTTTGGAAGATCAGTTTGACAGCTGAATGGAGGACCAACTGAATTAGTCTGAAATTTGAGGCAGGCAGACCAACCAGTAGGTTCTTGTAATAGTCCAGGTGTGAGATGATGAGGGCCTGTACCAGGGTTGCTGCAGTGCCAGAGGAGAGAATGGGGCCAAGGATAGATTCTTGCTGGGGAAGGGAGGAAACAATTAGCCTGTGGTAGTGATATGGACAAAGATCCATCAAAGGAGACTGAGAAGAAATGATAATATAGGTAAAAGAAGAACCCGGGAGATAGCAATGTCTTGAAAACCTAGAAAGAAGAGAATATTCTGAAGAGGTAGACTGATAGTATCAGAGGCAGCAAAGAGGCCAATAAAGATGAGGATTAAGAAAAGGCTATTAAGTTTGACAATTTAGAGATTATTGGTAGCTTTGGAGAGAATATTTTCAGTTGAAGGCTGAGGTTGGAAGTCTGACTATAGTGTTAAGAAGAATGAGAGGATAAGAATTGGACATCAATTTTAGTTAACATTCTTAAGGAATTTGGTCATGACAGTGTCAATAGCTAGCAAGAGGGAGATATCAAGTGAAGTTTTTTGGAGGACTGTGGCAAACATAGGCATGCTTTTTGATAGTAAAGAAGCAGCCAGTAGATAGTGAGAGATTGAAGATTAATGAGAAAGTAGGAAAGATATAGGGGCAATTTGCTGGAAAAGATGTGATAGAATGTTAACACTTGGGCTTATAGTGAGTTTTGTCTTGACAATGAGAGGGTACACCAATTTGTGTGAAACAAAGACGAAGGTGGAGAAAGTGACAGAAGTCATCTGATTGATGTGAGAGGAGGAGGAGGGGAGAAGAAATTCTGGCCAAGTGCTCTTCATTTTTCATTTAAAAATGAGATTAGGTTCTTAGCTGAGAGGATGGGAGATGAGAGAGTCATGAGAGGCCTAAAAAGACATGAGGTTTTTTTTTAATACTGTAATGAGTGACTGGAGAAGTGTAAAAGGATTGTTTTGCCTTAGGTGTAGTCCAGTTGAGACTATGTAACATTATTTCGTAGTGGGTCTCGTCAACAGTTTCATGGTTTTCTTCATATTAATTCAACATCATGTGAGTAGGAGTGAAGGCAGTTTTTGGTGGGAATAATCCAAGGCTGAAACTTAGCAGGGCAAAATCAGTGATAAGGTAAAGGGAGTAAGGAACTTGAGAGAAGCGGACAATGCAGAGTTGAAATAGTTCACTATCGGTCGAGATGATGAAGAGAAGAGGGCTTAGCTAGCAAAGCAATGATGCCATAGGAGTGATATAATAACTAAATGCTGATCACGTACATGATCATGAACATCATCATCGTCACCCTAGAACTACGAAACGTTACATACTTTGTTTTATGTGATCAGACTTAGCTAGAAATAGGAAGTGGGATTTTGAGACCCATGTTTTTGACACCTTTTTCTTGACTTTGATCTTTTTATTTACTTGGCTTGATCTGGAGAGAAGCACATATTGGCTCTGGTCAGACTTTTTCCTCTTGTGAACAAGACTGCAGAGTTTGGTCATCTCTCTGTGTCCCAGCCCTCTTTGTAACAATTTGGCCAGGGAACAGAATATTCTTTCTTTTTTACTGTTTCTCTCTTATTCATAGGCCAAAATATACTCTTTGGATCTTACACTCTCTTTAGGTGAGTGTATGACCTAAACAATGAAAATTATCTTCCTTAGAAGAAATTTATATGTTTTAGGATTTTCTTATTGACATTTTTTTCTTTTTATAGTTTCCTTCCAAAAACAAAATGTGTATTTGTGTATTAGTAAGGCAGGATTCATGACCTCGAAGATGACCATGAACATGCCTGTATGGTTAGGAATCAAAAAGTGTGAAAAACTCTCTACATAGGATGTAGAGAAAGTATAACATTTATTTAGACTCCAGAGGATAAAATCCCAAGACCAATAACCCCAATTACACAGAGCAGTAATTATATTCCAAAACCACTAAGCCCACCTCAATGTAGCAACAAGGAAATTATGACGTAGTATTATAGGAAGGAACCAAGTCATCCTGTAACCTTCCCCCTTTCTAGGGCCACCCTATAAATGATCACTCACGAATCCTAACTCTCTGCTCAGTATTCTCTTCTGCAGCTATGCCAAAGCTGGCTTTCTCAATGGCTACTCTTAAGCGCCCTCTTGAAGTCTGCTGCCTTATTGTCTTCCTCTGAGGTCTGCTGCTCTTAGTTCTGTCCCTCTTCAATTCTGGTTCTCTCACACTCCAGTTTCTCCTTATAGGCAGTGCTAGCCAACGTCTGATTCACTAGAACTCAAGTCTCTGATTGGCTGAATTCATGATTAACTAGAACTCAGTGCACAAACCATTGGCTCTGGTTTTGGCAACTCCCCTTAGGCCCCTGAGGGCTTCACACCCAAATCTGCTTAGTACTAGTATATAGAGGCTTTAGGCCTACTTAAGAAGATATAATGAAGCTTTCCCACCTAGCCTCACCTGAGATCTATTGAATGGATGAGGAAGAGCATTGATAGCATTAAAGCTATACTTTGAAATGGAGAGAATACTGGAGACAAAGGTAAATGTTTGAAAGTACATATTTCTTCATAGCAGGTTACTTAATTTGGTATATGAAACTTAGAGTGTCAACTTATATTCATTGAAAAAAAAAGGAACCAGAAATGGAATTAAGGACATGATAGAGATCCCTTGGAAGCATTTTGTATAAGAAGCTTAAATTTATAAACAATCCATCCAAAGACTTCTTTCCAGAGTATAGTCACTCCTCATTTTCAAGAATATAATTAACTTTTAAATAATAATTGTTAAATGTATCTTAGATTCCTAGATTGTTGGATTTAAAGGGGATCTAAAAGATTATCTATTCTGTTTACAGGTGAAATATACTAAGCCTTCAGGCAGGTTTACTGATATATCTATATCTATGTCTTTACATTTATATTGGTAAAGACTTTTATCTCTATCATTTCTATCTCTAATTCACTCATATATATATATATATGTACATATATATATATACACACATACACTCATATATACATATATGTATATATGTATGTATGTGTATACACACACACACGCATATATGTATATGTACATGGCTGTCTGTGTCTATAGCCAGTCATTTACTGTCAGAGCCAGGGCCTGAACTCATATTAAAATTTTTGAAAAAAATCAGTATTTCAAGTGGAAAAACCACATGCCCATTATTGAACAAATATAAATTTCAATATGGTTCAAGTACATATTTGCAGGATGCTTTGATTAGAACAGATTGCTTTCAGTAGCATGAAAATCTGAAATGAAATATTTTTAAAATGCCTGAGAGTATTTGATAGTTTGAAAAAATCCCTTTATGGATTTTTTTTTGTAAAAATAAATATGATGTTGAAAACTTATATTGTAGATCATTTTTATATTCAATAGAATAATAGCAACTGGTTGGCAGCTTTAATGTTTTCATAGGGATATTTTTGTGGTTTCATATGGAAGACAGGCTTAATGCTCTTTACTTGATACCCCTGGCAATGTGAAAATAACATATTAACTATCATGAAAGTAATCTCTTTTTCCTCATTAAAATAATAATCATCATAATCTTTATAATCTCTCTCATTATCATCTTGTATTTCCACAAATGGTTGTGTTCTGCTGAGTCCTGAATGGATAAATTGAAATCGAGGCTACAGTTCAAGTTAAGCAGGGATTGCTAAATGTACAGATGTTCAGAAACCAACGCTAAAATTCTGAAATTCTGGCAAAGCTTTTAAAAAAATTATAACATATTGTTCCTTGGCAAATGTTCTAGTATGCTTGTAATACCCGAGATATTAGAATATTTTTAAGGAATCCGTAAGATGAAGTCTTTAACAAAATAGAAGGAAATGTAGAAATGGATACTGGTCTCACCCCTTTTAAATGAAGTAGGAAAGATGGCAAGGATATCAGCAATCCATCCACTTGAATGAATGCCCTTGGCTTGTAGTTTTCATCAGGGTTTGAATGGGGGAACTGCCAATGCCATTGCTGCAGGTGCTACTTCCCAAGCAGGGAAGAAGTAGAATTCCCAGGTTCTTTATAGCTAGAATTTGGTATTTATATAAATTTTATATTTTGCAAAGTGCAGATATGTCATTTATCTTCACAATAGCCCTGAAAGGTAGAGACTATTATTATCCCCGTTTAACAGATGAAGAAACTAAACCAAATTTATCTTATTTCAGAGAAGCATAGGTTATTCAAGTTCATACAGCTAAAAAGTGAGGCAGGATTTTAACTCAGGTGTTTTTGACTTCCAAGTCCAGTGCTCTATACATAAATAGCTGCCTTTTTAGTGATTTAGGTCTCCTTACAAGGCAGCTAGTCCAATCTTTACCAGAGGATTATTAATCTTTTGTTGACTGATTTATCTTTGTCCCAATCACTGAATATTTTGTAATCCAAATTTCTATTTCTGTCTTTCTGTCTCTCTCCTTCTTCACACTCTTTACAAGATTTCTTAGTAATTCAGTCTCGTGGTCTTAACTACCCCATCCATCTACACAACTGGGTTACCTGTATGCACTGCAGATTCGTCTTATCTAATTTGAATGGACCACAGCTGTGTACTCTAATACTTTTATTCTCTCCTAATTGATTCTCTTTCAAATTTTCTTTTCAAGCTTCCTTCATCAATCCCTCCTTTTTCCTTCTTAGTAGAGGACTTTGTTTCCTACCTTAGTGAAAAAAATAGATGTCATCCTTCTTGATCTTACTCCCCCCCCCCCACGATCCTATATTATACGACCCTTTGGCACCATCCTATTTTCTATTATTCTCTTCCAATGAAGAGCTCTTCTGACAGAGCTCAACCCATTTTATTTATAGTCTTAATTCAGCCTCCTTCTATCTTTCCCTATATGTGGAACCTATCAATATGCCTAGATCTCTCTCATACTTAAAACAAAACAAAACACTTTCCCTTGATCTTACCTTATGTTATCTTATATGAATAGGCTATATGGAAATCCTAGATGAGTATAAGATATATCTACATGAATTGTCCTTTTCCTATTCAAAATTCTAGGGGGAAAAGTCATATGACTTCATTGGTTCCACTTGTTTGCCTTCTGCTAATTTCTCTACTCTGTGCTATCTGGTTTCTAAGATTTTACCATTCAAGTGAAACTGCTGTCTACAAAGTGACGCAAGATCTAATTTACCCATCTACTCAGCAGCCTTTAATCACTCCTAATACTGCTTGACCTCTCATCTGAGACATTGACCCTATCATTTGAGACAACTGACCCTGTTTTTGGATGCTTCCTTTCTGAGTTAAGAAAGTGATGCATCCTGGTTGTTTTAAGTCTCCAATCAGTCTTTCTCAGTCTCTTCAGCTGGATCATCATCTACTCTCTTTACTATAATTATAGCTTTTTAGTGGGCTGTCTTCTCTTTATAATAGAAATTCTTAATCTGGGTTCTGTGCTTGTGTCTGTGTCTGTGTTTTAAATATGACTATTTCAATAATTACTTAACTTTTTAATCCTATGTATTTCATTTTATACATTTATATTATTTTTTACCAGACTTCCTATGGGTCATGACTTAACAAAAGGTTACAAACATCTGTTCCAGACTCTCTCTTGGTGTTCTCATCTGCACTTGTATGTTGGTTTATTATCTATATTGAAATAACTTTCCTTTTCTGCATATACAGCCTTTATCAGATTTCTGAACTTTGGTTCCACATCACTGACTATGTATTGGACATTTCCAATTGGGTTTCCCATAGACTTTTCAAATTCAGCATGTCCAAAATAGAGCTTATTATCTTTCTCCCTAAAGCCCCCTCTCTGTACTCATACAACTTTCACCATAATTCATTTCTTTATCCCTTTTTGTAGCACTACTTCAAGAACTTCCTAAGTGGACTTCTAGGAATTGAGGAATTGTCATGGTCAATTTTTATCCCACATAGATAACAAATATTTCTAAAACACAAAACTAGGCATGTAATCTTGCTGCTTAAAAACCTACTGTCTTTAGAATAAAACAAACTACACAAGTGGTCATCTAAATATCTTAAGAGCATATTTTAAAAATAATTTTGATATCTTTTATTTTTATATTGCCTAAAATCTCCCCTAAAACTCTTCCCTTTCAGAGAGACCTCACAACATAATAGACTATTTTTTAAACATAATAGTTGCAAGAAGAGGGAAAATCTGCAAAATCAATCAATAACCAAAAATTCTTAAAATATATGCAGTATTAAATGTCTCACCTTTGCAAAGAGTGGAGGTAAAGGTATTCACTTATTCCTTTTCGAGGGCTATGTTTCTTCTTTGTAATTTTACAACATTCAATTTCATTTTTTGTTGTTTTTGGTCTTTCCATTTAAATTACAGTTGTTGTATATTGTTTTCTTGGCTCTGCTTACTTCAGTCTCCATCAATTCATGTAAGGCATTCATTCTCTATGTTCATCACTTATACTATTTCTTATAACTCAGTAATATTAATATTCCACAATCTGCTTAGCAATTCACCAATTGATGGACATCTGCTTTATTCCTGGTCCTTTATTACCACAAAATTTTACGATGTAAACATTTCAGTATGTATTGGGACTTCCCCTCTTCCCCCCGCCCCCAGTAAAGATATCTAGCCATATTTCCTGTTATTTCTCTTATTAGATGCTATGTTCTCATCCTTATTTTCTCAATCTTTCCTGAATTTGGTATCACATCTATTACTTGTATGCCTTTACCTGGTCTGTTCATATACCACTTCACAAAGAATCATAGAAATCTACAGATGAAAGAGAGCAGAGCTGCCATCTAGCCTTGCTTGAAAATCCATGCTTGAAAAAATAAAACAAAAAACAAAAAGAAACTCCATTTTGACATAGCTGACAACTGATTATCAAGCCACTGCTTGAACACCTCCAAATCATCCCCTTGAAGTAGCCTATTTTACTTTTGTACACTGATAGTTGTTAAGTTATTCCCTGCCCCCCCCCCCAACAACTTGAATTTGCCCACATGCAACTTGTACTCATTACTTATGGTTCTACAATGTGATGCTAAATAGAACATATTGAATCCTTCCACATAAGAGTCTTTTTAATACTTGAAGAGAGGAATCTTGAAATTCTTCCCCTGAATCTTCTTTTCCAGGTTGTTATTGTTTGTCCTTCATTCTTAAAGAGGACCAATGACATCAGGAAGGTGATGTTTTGACTTGTAAGTGAATTGTATTTAAGTAAGACAGGGCTGTGCAAAAGTCACCAGTCTCACTCTTTGCCCAGGAGGCAACATCCATTCAGTGATTAAGGCTGGGTCAGAAATGAGGCAAAAAAATGGCCTCTTTTACCTACTCAAACAAAAAGAAAACATCAATCTGGGAGGGGAAGACCCCCAAGGTTTCTGGCCAGAATAGAAACAACTGCTATTCATCCTCACTCTGAGAGAACAAAACCCAAACAATGACCAACTGAGCCTTGGGTTGGGGCCTATTGTTGGCCAATAAATGAAAGTCAACTATTTGGGTTTAAGACATAGTCAAGTAGCCCCATTTGAATGCAAATGGACTTTATCTAAGCCTGGTTTCACAAACATCTATTTTAAGAATTTTATATTCCTTTGGACAGAACACCTACATGTAAGTGTATGATTTCCCATGTGGAGAGAGGGAGAGAGAATGGGAGGGGGACTTTTTACAGGTTAAAAATAAGCCAAATGATCCTCAACCAATATGTACTAAGGGCAGGGCCTTCCTTATCCTGGTTGCCTTCTCCTGAATGCACTTCAGTTGATTAATATCCTTTTACTATATGTACCTAGAAATGAATACACTAAATAAGGTTTGACCAGGACAGAGGATAGTGAGACTACCAACTCCTTATTCCTTATATTATTCCTCTGTTTATGTAGTCCCAAATTGCATTATTTTTTTAAACAGTCACATAAAACTACTGAATCATTTTGAGATTACAGTCCACTTAAACTCCCAGATCTCTTTTCCATACAAATTGCTATAAATCATTCTCCCTCCATCATGTGAAGCTGAATTTTTAAACATGTTTAAGATTAATCTCCCTTTGTTCCCCCAACTGCTGGTGACCTCCCTCCTGGATTGAATTATATTTAAGCATTTTGTATGTTTTTATATTTATTCACTTTGTATTTATTTGGAACATTTAAAGATATATACTTATCTCCACCATTAAATTTAAACTCTTTATGAGTAGGAATTGCTTCCTTCATTTTGCTTATATTTCTAGTGTCACAGTGTATGACACATAGTAAACGATTTTTGTTTCAATTTAACACACTTTAATTTTCTCTCACTTCCACCTTCCGCTAAATCATTTAACACACACTCTCTCTCTCTCTCTCTCTCTCTCTCTCACACACACACACACACACATATTTGTGCATTGACTGACCACTATTAAATTTCATCAAATTAGATTCAGTCTGAATGATTTAGCATGCCAGTATTTTTTGATCCTGATTTTTATCCAGTCTATTAAGCACCCTTCCCAACAAACTTGATAAGCCTGACATTTATGTGCTTATCTAAGTCACTAATAAAAATGCTAAACAGCATAGGGTGAAAGCATAGATCCCTGGGACATTATATCACAGACCTCCTACGAAGCTGACATTAAATCATCAAGAACTGCAACTATTTTTTAAATTTGTGCATTAACTTTGTTCCAAATCCATATAACTGTCCTACTATCTAGATTCTACACATATCACTGCATCTCTTCCACCAGAATAGTGTGACATTGTTTATCAACACTTTGCTGAAATCTAGATAAGCTATATCTAAAGCTATATCATTCCACTAACCTACCACTTAGAAGCCCTTTCTACAAAGTTAGTACAATTAGTCTCATAAGACCTTTTGCTGATGAAGTTATGTTGGCTCATTATGATCATTGCTTTTATAATAATAGAAAACCTGTTTTCTACACTGTAGTCATGGACAAGGCCGCTCACAAAGGCTCAAAATATACTGAGAGTCCTGATGTGGTAATATGAAGTAGCCACCTTCCAGCATATTACAACACTTTTATTTCACCCCTTATACAGGACGTATCAACACACACTAATGCTCTAGGTTGACTTGCTCACTCCAAACTTCTCTCATGTTGGCAGGCATACAGATTGCTAGTAATAAAACTTTTTTCTATTATTTTTAGCGCAAAAAAGTCACTCTCTTTTTTAGAGAAAAAAAGATTAAAAATTGAGAAGCTTTGCCTTAAATTTGTTAATAGTTAATATCACATGCACTCCAAAAAGTGGTTTTATGCTTTTTTTTTACTTGACCTATTTTCCCCCAATACAGCTAAGGGATACACACACACACACACACACACACACACACACACACACACACAGAGGATAACAGGATAAGCTACTTCTGCATTTTATGAATTCTGACATTATTTTTACAGCACTATGTCATACTATCCTTCTTGTCCTCTTATTTATTTTTGCCTCCATCTTCTGTATATATCTTTACAAAATCTTGAAGCTGGTTGGTGAATTTCCTGTGTACTATCATTGGTCATTTCATACACTTATAATTTCATATCCTCATTAGGATTTATTCTCTTTTTGTCTCACTCATTTCATTTTTGAATTTTCTCATTCCCACCTGGCCTGAGTATCCCTACAGAATTTTAAGTGATAGAATCAAGCTTAAACCTTCTTCCAAACCCATTTCAAATTTATTTTCCAAAAATCGACATTGCATGTCAGACTTTGCTCACAGTTCTGCTTTTTATATTACAAATTCTGGCAGGGAAGGAATCCCCAGGATGCCTTGTATCAATTTTATTTCAATTATTAGTTCCTCTATCTTATTGAGGATTAGGTACAGAATGCTTCTTATTGTTGTTGGTCCCTTTGTGTTTTGATGAGGAAATTATTGTTAAGTCAATTCAGGAAATTGTTACCTAGTCTTTTTTTGACAGAAAGAGAATTGTAGAAAATGTATATATAGTTGGAATCTTCCATCACTATTATATTCTGGCTCTCTTCCAGGCTCATTATATATTTCCTGAAGTCACCTATTTCCTATTTCTGCTTTGGTAAACTTTATTATATTATAATGACAAAATCACTTTTGTTCCCCCTTCTATTGATCTTGTCTGATTTCTCTCCACTGTACTTCACTTCTCTGACTCCTCAGTTTCTTCACACGATTTTGTTCTCAATATACAATGCTATGTAATTATTATATGCTTGTCACCTATCCTGTTTGTTTAAATATGACACATCCATCCAGAGTCATGTTTGTGTTTGATGATTTCATCCTGATAGGTCTTAGTGAAAACTCTTAAGTCAAGTTTGCTCCTTTGCTTTTGGACATCAAATTAAAAAAAATTATTTGAGGGCTCCATGCATATGTACATACATAAATACATACCTACGTGTCTGTGTAATCATACTTATATATAGCAATATTTCTCAAAATGTGGTCCTTGAACCCCTGGGGGATATTGTGAACCCTCTCTAGGCCAAAACTACTCTCAAGATAGTACTTTTTAATTTCTAATATGGCAGATATTAACTGGTTTACTGACAAAATATCTTTGTTCTCAATTTTTAAGAGTTGGAAAAGGTCCTGAGACCAAATTTAGAGCCACTGTTTTTTTTTTCTTTCTTTGTTTTTATTACTGTGTCCATTTCTCTTTAGTTTTTTTTTCTCCTCAACTTATAGATGTCTCAACTTTATAATATTTTGATTGATTATAGCAACTATGTGGAATCTAGGTTGGTGGACATACATAGGTAATATTTCCCTCTCAATATGCTCTTTATATTAAAGAGATTTTTAGGATTTAATCACTTTTTGTTAACCACACTATATCCCTGGCCAGCAGCCTGACATTATAGTTTTTTGAATCATAGTCCAGAGATCCAAATACCATTTAGATATCTTCCTTTTAGCTACCATCTCTTTATCTTTTTCTCTCCTCTCTTGTGTATTTTTCCCTTTCAATCAAAGATAAGTAACATATAATACATGCTCTTATGTTTTTCAATTTTACTGCCTAATATTTTTTTAATCATTAAAATTCTTTTGAAGTTCCACCTGGCCATATCATTTGTTTCCTCAAGAATCATCAAAAGTGGATAGTGGTAATCTAGTTTGACAAATAATTCCTAAGATTAAGACTTTCCTGATCTCCCTGGTTATTGGTAAATTCTCCCTCCTCAAATGCTCATATATCCATTTATTTATGTGTTGTTCCTATACCAACCTTCACCAACAGAATATAAGTAACTTGAGCACATTGGGTATTCAAGGAGGACTGGTGTCTGTAGTGTGAGGGCTTGTTGAGCCCTTTTGAGGGCTGCTTCTCTACCTCTCTAGGCACTCAACTCTCATCTGTGACTCCAAGAAGCTATAGTACATGCAGCAGCCATACTCCAGTAAACTGTCTTAGCAGATGGGCTAAACTACATTAAGGGTAATAAATAGGCCTCAAACCTATTGGTGAGTTAGTGAAGTGTCTACTCCACACATGTGAAGACTGCTCTTGGTAGTATGGGAAGATGAGAACAATTTGTACAATCACCTTGAAGGTGGCTGAATCAGGCATTGTGGAGCACTTAGAGCTTCATTGTGCATCAAGGTCATCCACTGAATCCTTGTAACCACAATGCTACTTGCTGCTACTCTGGCTGTGGAAGGCCAATAACACCAGCACACAGGAGGGCTACTAGCACAAGTTCTTTCATCTATTTTCTGAGGAAAGCAACTTTAAGGGGTTAACAGTCTTACTTTAATTAAACATAAATATATCATTCACTTAGTTCAGGGGGAAAAGCCAGCACCCTGAACTTCAGAGAGAATACAAACAGAAATTTCAAGCAGAAATTAAATAAGCGGAGCAAAATAACACAAATCAGAGGACAGGCTTCCTTCCTTCCTTCCTTCCTTCCTTCCTTCCTTCCTTCCTTCCTTCCTTCCTTCCTTCCTTCCTTCCTTCCTTCCTTCCAATTTAATTCAACCTCCTCTGATTAGTATTCAAGGTTCTCCAAAATCTACCTTCACTGTGCCTTTCCATTGTCCTTACATGTTACTCTCTGCATTCCAGATACATAAGAAAACTCATTCAGAATATGTCCTGAGCTCTGCCTTGCTTAATGTGCTTGTAATTGCTTACTTCCATTTCTTTTGTTGAATTCCTAACAATTTTAAAAATGCTAAATCTCAAATGCCACGTTCTTTCATGAATCTTCTTTTAGTATCCACTGCCCATAATAAATTTATTGACCCACATTCTCCACAGATTTCACATAACAATCTTTTTTCCAACTCTAATGTTCTTATGTAACATTGTCCACTCTGTGATGGTATTCTATCTGCCTATTATAATGTAAACTCCATTAGATAGCAACATGTCTTATCTAAATTCTAGGTATTCCCAACGCTGAGCACAGTTACACATTTAATATTTCTTGTATCATCTTGTTACATTTATCAAAAGGCTTGTTTCAATTCAAAAGCTTTATTTTATATTTTATTTACATGTATTTCAAGAGCCCGATTAGGAATTTCAAAATTGAATGCTTGAAATCAGTGAGTTTATTTTCTGTCATGACCCTTTATTAGAAATTTGGATAGCAAATCTACACATCATCTACTTTAGGATTCTTTTCAAACTTGAATTCTTATATTTTGAAGAAATGGTTGCTCCTGTGTCAATAGTGGTCTACCTGAGTGGAAGCATTATTTGGCCTGGAAAGTGAAATAGGAGATTATCTTAATAAAACATTAATAGAATATCACTGCACGTTTTAGGAAACCATCAGTTTATTAACACGATTTATCTGAAATTGTGCTAGGGACAAAAGGCAATCATGACCTGAAGTTTGAAGGTAAAGATATGATCCTTCTGGGCACACATCTGTATGCTTTATGATATCTCACTCTTTCTATTTATGTGTCTTTCTCTGTCATTCTTACTCTCTTCTTTTTCTGTCTTCCTCCATCTTCTTAAATTTTGAGGAGTAAAAATGGAAAGTGAGAAGTAGGCAGTTATGTAGTTTGAAATATCCAGATTAACTTGAAACAAGTTTCTATTAAAACTCTAGGAAAATAAAACAACATTCAGTTTGATAACTTTTAAGCTTATTATTGAAGCTATGAATTGCATCCAAAATAAAAATCTAAAGAAGATAGAAACGATTAAAGTGCTTACTGAGTATCATACATGAAATAAATCAATTTTCCCCCCAAAGACAACAGACACATTGTCTAAAGGAAACAATTGCTAGTAACAGAAAAAAAAAAGCTTTTTATTTATTTAATTTTGCAGATGGCCCTCAAAACAGTGTTTAATAATTCCAGAAATGAACAGTGTAAGCCATTTCCAAAAATAGTTGTACCAGGGCTTCCATCTGGTGTGATGCTCTGTTAAGTTCTGGGATCCATACTTCTGTAACATAAATGCAGAACAAGTACATGCTCTGTTGAACCACAACTTTGTTTCACAAATATTGGCTATCACCTACATAAAATTTTTCATAAGACATTAGCTATGTTTATGTGGCACCAAGCAAACAATGCTTTCAGCAACAAACTAGTGTGCCCAGCCACATCCCAGTGGCATTTTCCTCCATTTAAATAATTTCTTTATGAGGGAATGTTATGCTGTCTGTCTGTTCCTAGCTAAGGAGGGCCTGATTTGATGGAGAAAATAATCAACCAGAAGTCAGAAGGCCTGAAATTTGCCACTTTCTAGCTGTTGTGTTATTGAACAAATCACTTCTCTTCTCTGGATACCAATTTCCTCTTGCTTAAATGAGGAGAATTGAGATAGATGAAGTACTGAAAGCTTCTCTGAGTTCTGCTTTGATACTTCTGTGGAGAAGAATTCTGGTGCTGCAATGCAGCTATCATGGTTATTTGGCCCTACCCCTACTCATCCTATTACATATTGCTTGAGGTAATCTCTAGTGTCCTCTCTACCCTTCGGTTCAAGGGAAGTGGCATAAATTGTCCATTTTACAGCATTTTTTCTGTATCATTAACCAAATTGGAACATCAAATCAATGAACGTTTCCATATGCTGTGCCACGATTCAGCTATGTTGCCTTCTAATGAATGGTGAAGTATAACCTGCTCTATTCTCTTCCTAAATGCTGAGTAGATCATTTTAGCTTATATTTGGACTAAAAAACTGGTTTAAGTATTGTGACAGAATTTATAGTCTGCTGGCCAGAAAAATCACCTGTTCCTATTCAGAGATTGTATTGTTGAATTTTTCTATGCATTTCAAAAATGACAAACTGTGAAATGAATTCGAGTATTAAAAATAGTTGTTTTGTGCATACTCGAGTATAGATTTCCACAAATATTAGTCATATATGTAAATATGAATGCATAGATTATGTGTATTTATGTATATATACATAGATATATAAAATATGTGTCTATGTAGGCAAGCACGTACATTCAGTACACATTAGGAACTGGAGCAAAAATTACAACTGTCTTTCTTTTTATCAATGTTACAGAGCTAATATACTTTGTGAGAAATTTTCTTCCTTAATTTCTTTTAACAGAAAAAAACACCATTGAGGAATTGCCAAATATGATCTAAGTTGGACTCATTGTCAGTGTTTAATTAGACATCTGTTAAATGTCCACAATAGGAAGCTCAAAAACGTCCTCTTGCAATTTGTACATATGATTAATTATTTATGCAGTTAAAATATACCTAAAAAGTATTTTGTTATTATCAGAATTATTACAAAAATGAAATTAAGTCCTTTGTTTTTATGGCATCATGGACATTTTGACATATTGGTACCAACTTTAGAGTAATTTTAAAAAGTATTATCACTTACCTTGTAATTGGAATTTTGATACTTTATCTCCTATTTTTGTTTTCAAATGCTTGGAATATTGAATACATCAACATTTCATTAGCTGGTTACTAATATAGCAACAACTAGTCAATTGTAAGTTGCTTGAACAAATTTATCAGCCAATTTAATAAAACACCTTAATAATCGATCTGTAATTGGTCAGTTAGTTAAAAGAGTTGATTTATTCCCATGAGTGTATACCATGTCACATTTAGTTATGGATGTTATATGAATAAATATCCCTAGAAGACTTCTAATAGGTAAACCCATCATTCTTGCTTCCTGTTTAATGAAAAGCTAAGAACTTTGTTGTGGTTTTTGATCCAGATGTTAATGAGTGTAATCACCTCTGAATCCCAATAGCAGGCATTAGGAACCTGAAAAAAAATCACATGTGAGAAAAGAGCCAATGATATCTTCCCCATGAAGAACTTTTTACCTTTTAAAACTCTATATATGTTTTATATTTGTTTATATATGCATATGCATTTCTTTGATAGAATGCAATCTGCTTATGACATCTTTGTGTCTTCATATTTGTTTTGTGTGTATTTTGTCAAAAAATTATCTTGTACTTAATGTGTTTATTTATACACACATCTTTAACATAACTATTTATAATGTGTACATTAGCACATTGCTTGGAAAATAGCAGACATTTAATAAATGCTGATTGATTGATTGTCCAAACTGGCCACATATCCTCATCTGCTGAAGTATTAAAAAGGAATCCAAAGGATTTTTTTCTATGCGTTAGTAGCAACTGGAAGGAACTGGCTTGTAACCTGTGGGTGGCTGGAGTAGAACAAAGTAGGCTAGAGACAGGAGAGTCAGGAATCCAACAGAAGTTTAATTTCAAAGAGAGGGAAGTGGCTTGCAAGCAGGGACACATGCCAGATTCCCACCCCTAGTGGGAGGTATCCACTTTTGTGTAAGAAGATCTCAATACTTATACCTATTGCTGTGCAGTGAACTGTTGCCCTGGCAATGAAGGGCAAACAACAATAATGTGACAAGTTTGATTCATAGCAGGATCTCATGACCAGAAAAGAGGGACACAGCAAGGGCTAGTCTGAGCTCAAACATCTGGTATAATAGTTACACAAAACGATTCTCTGATTTTGCTATGTCTGAGATCATCAGAGGGTGAGCACAAAGGATTGTTGTTATACCAAGTTCAGGGAACAACTTGCTTCCTGGGCCTTAGCTCTGGAAAACAGAATGTCTCCTAATATCTTAACGACAGTGTCAGGAATCATCCTTCTTAGTTACCATTGGCGGTATTGTAATTACAACTGACATCAAAACACCTTTTAATTGTTGGGGAATACGAGGGCACAAAAACTGACCCTCTCTTACTTGCTATTTTAATTTACCATGTTGAATCCTATTAAAGCTGAAAAAAATGAAAGAAGGTGGCAACTCTTTGTTTGCCAGTAGAGAAGTATTACCTTATTTAAAACTGTCTTGTTCTGTAGGAAAAGACACCTTCATTGGCTTTTAGATTTGTTAGAAATTGGAAAATAAAAGTTTCAAGAGAGAAATGCTGAGTTGTCCTAGGTGATAGTAACAAGGAACATGATTGGAAGGAGATTCATACAGTGGAAATGACACTGGATTTGGAGCGAGACTACCTGGGATCAAATCTAAGCCCTGACACATACTATCTGTGTGACTGTGGAAAATTCATTTAACCTCTCTAGACATCTTTTTCTTCAAATGTACAATGAGAAGGTGGGCTGGATAATTTCTATGGCTTCTTCCTAGTTGCATCTCTATCCAACATTCTGTAAGCTATAGCTAAGAATATAGATTCAGAGTATGAAGTAAGGGTTAAAGATAGAAATCCTTTGAAGACCCTTGCTTTTTCAATCTTTCTCTGTTTCTGTGTCCTTCTGTCTGTCAACCTGTCTATTTTTCTCTCTCTCTCTGTTCCCTAACACTTCACCCCCCCAAATGGAAATCTTCCTCTAAGTCTTAATATTTTGTGGGTACTGGAGAACACTCAAGCTGTTCATTTGTTATTGCTTGCTCCTTCAGGCTACTTTCTTTGCTTTACATCACTTTCCTAGATGCACATCATCTTTGATAATGTGTTGCATTATTTAAAAATATGTATCCATAAAAAAGAAGAAATAATCTCTTTTATCAGGTAAATTTCTTGTTCAATCCTTTTGTAAAGTACTATTGTGTGTATTTGTGTGTATTTTGAGCTAAATATCTTTTATCTTTTGTGCGCATGTAGATATTCTCTTGTGATTTGAAAGATTTAATTTTTGATAACAGAGTCTTTCTCATATTAAGTATCTTGATTCAGTATCCATCTGATATGGATTATCTAGTGTAATATAAATTCATTCTTTTCATCGAAGCTCATTTTGCACCTGCTTTATCTGTATGGTTTCTGTCTGTTTCTTTTCTCATGTGAATCTTCAACTGTATTAAGTTCTTTTGTGTACCTCATCCTTCTACTCTGTGGACATGCTGATTCAAGTTTTGTTCAGATGGATTACACAATCTCAATTCTACGTTCTGTAGATTTTCTGGTGTCTTGAGAATTAACTGACTTGAAAAAAGTAAGTTTTCCCAACATTATGGAAAACTTCGGATTTTTATAATACATGCTTTAGGGTGCATCACGCGGTGTTATAAAATTAACTTTTTACATTTAGAACAACCACTCAAGGAAAGAGATTTTCAGTACATGCAGATTTTCAGTACATAGCCATTCTATTCAGCATTGGCTTCAATCATTCACTCAGTAAGCATTTATTAAGTGACTACTGTGGGTTAAACATTGCTATCTGTAATGGGGATATAAAGCAAAAGCAGACCCTCCTGCCAAGAAGTTTATGCTCAATTTAGGGAAATATCATTACATGATTAAACATAAAATAAATACACATGAATTAAGTAGAAAAAATAGAGGGTTGAGGCAGTGACACTAGCTTTTGGGAGGATAAAGAAATTTCCTGTCTCGTGAATGCAGTAATTGATATAAGCTGTGAAGGAAGAGGTCAGAGTAAGGAAGGAATGCATTGCAGGCCTTCAGCATGACCTTTGAAAAGGCATGAAAACAAGATGTGGAATATAACATATGAAAGGCAAGTCTGACTCGATTATAGAGTGCATATAAGTAAATATCTGTATTAAGGCTGGAATGATAGAGTAGGCCTAGAATGTAAAGGGCATTTAATGACACGTAGGCATTTATATTTTATCCTAGAGGTAGAAGAGAAACATGTTTAGAGAGTTTAAATGCTTTCTTAAAGTCACATAGATCAAAGTAGAACCAAGACCAGAACCCTAGTGTCCCATTTCTCATTTCAATATTGTTTACACTGTACCACATTGCGCTTTGAATGAATGAATGTAAATGCTTAAACAAAGCATTCATTAAGCACTTTGTACTGAGATCTGTGCTAAATGCTGAAGATATAAGAAGAAAATTGACCTAGTCACTGTTTTCAAGGAGCTCAGATTCAAACTGCGGCAACACCTATAAGGAAGGCATATGACCTGAGAAGGTGGTAAGGCCTGTTGCCAACCGTGCAGTTAAGTCCAGGTAGTCGTCTGTCTTACCAGATGACATAACTAACTGCTCATCTAGTTGCCTATGTCTGGCTAATGGAGGGGAAGGGGTAGATGAAAGGCTGAAGGGATCAGGCTTACCACTGTTTGATTCAAGGGCTAATATGGAATGAGGGTTCTGAGTGATCTACTGCAGAATTGCAGAGAAGAGGTTAAAAGCATGTAGATAAGAGGGAAGATGGGAAAGAGGGTTTTGTCAGAAAGGTTGGGGGCTTGATGGAAGACTCCTTGTTATATGCTATTGGGCTGTCTCCTACCAAAGCTTAAAAGTCAGCACTGTGCCCCATATATTTTAAAGGTAAGTCTCATAGCATGATTAATTTTTTTCTGACCCAGACAGATGCCTAAAGGGCATCAATTTAAATCTTTTTCACAATGATGGCTTGTCAGCTTTAAGACCTTGCCTCAAGAGGCATAAACAAATATGATGTACAAGCATAAGAACATGTGAATTTACTATACACCACATTTTAACAAGTGACTGCTAATGGGTGAGATGAGTCAAATTAAGGGAGTCAGCAATTTGAGAACTTTGACCTGAGAACGATCCATAGAACCTTGAAGATGTATTTTCAAAAACCATCATAAAACAGACATGTCCATTCCTTCTCAAAATATGAAGTGGTATCAGTCTTATTTCCAAGGACCCTAATGTTTAGCCTAGTTGGATATCAATTCTATTTAGTGTTCTCTATCAATAGCGGGAGAAAACAAGCATTTGGCTAAAACCAGCCCATTTAACATTGAGTCTTTCTGTGAAGATAGAAATTTCCATGATGACCAAACGTAATGAAAATAATAAATTAGAGAAACATGTTAAACTCATCTTTTGTCATAATTCCTGATTTTGTCAAAACCACTCAATATTTTAAGGGTATAAGATGTGTACTAATGCTTATTTTAATGTTTCTATTAAATTATGAGAAAATATAGAATAAATTCTACAGGTTTAGTATTTGAAAACAGATTCATACATAGACTTACACTCTGTCCCCTTCCCTTCCTATCAGCCAATGTTCCATCCTGAGGGACAAAAAATACTTTTCTCGCTCTGCAATTATTATTCATATGTCTTATTATGAAACAGCAAATTTAGGATTTCTTAGAATCGTAGCAGAATTGTATTACTTAGCAGCCAGTGATTTTGACTCTTACCCCAAACAGAAAATTTAAGTAATTGAACAATCCTCTTCTATGTTTAGCATTATTACAATATAGGCATGCACAATAGAAGCCCAAACAGTATCATTTGTTAATTCAGTGACAACAGCAAACCATTTTAAGTATCTACCATGCTATATAAAGAATACAAAAAGATGAAAACAAAAAAAAATCCTTGCTTTCAAATAGCTTACTACTTACACTGGAGGAAAATAACATACATATTTATGACAGCACACTCAGGTGCACACACAGATGCACAATGGTACTCCATCACAATCATATATAAGAACTTGTTTTGCATTCCCCAATTAATGAGCATCCCCTCAAGTTTCAATTCTGCCACCATAGAAGGAGCTACTATAAATATATTTATAAATAGAAGTCCTTTATATTTTCTTTGATGTCTTTGGGATATAGACCTAGTAGTGATATTGTTGGGTCAAAAGGGTGTGTGCACAGTTTCATAACCCTCTGAGAATGGTTTCTAATCTTTCTCCAGAATGGTTGGAATAGTTCACTGCTCCAGTAGCAATTCATTAATACACCTATTCATGTCCCTTCATTCCCTTCAGTATTTGTAATTTCTGATAGGTGTGAGGTGGTACCTCAAAGTTATTTTTAAAATAACTTTCTTTAATAAATAGGATATGTAGCATTTTTAAAAAAATTATTATTTAATATTTTTAGTTTTCACCATTGATTTCCACAAGATTTTTAGTTACAAATTTTCTTCCAATTTCTACCCTTTCCCCCACCCCAAGATGGCATATATTCTGATTGCCCCTTTCCTCAGTCTGCCCTCCCTTCTGTCACCCTGCTTCCCCCCCACCTTATCCCCTTTCCCCTTACTTTCTTGTAGGGTAAGATAGATTTCTATACCACATTGCCTGTATATCTTATTTCCTAGTTGCATGTAAAAATAACTTTTTTGAACGTTTGTTCTTAGAACTTTGAGTTCCAAATTTCCTCCCTTCTTTCCTCTCTACCCACCCTTCTTGAGAAGGCAAAAAATTCAATACAGGCCACACATGTATCATTATGCAAAACACTTCCATAATATTCATGTTGTGAAAGACTAACTATATTTCCCTCCATCCTGTCCTGTCTCCCTTTATTTGGTTTTCTCCCTTGACCCTGTCCCTTTTCAGAAATGTTTGCTTTTGATCCCCTCCTCCCCAAATCTGCCCTCCTTCTATCATCCCCCCTTCCCTCTTATTCCCTTTCTCCCTACTTTCTTGTAGGATAAGATACCTACTTGAGTGTGTATGTTATTCCATCATTAAGTCAAATCTGAAGAACACAAGATTCATTCATTCCCTTTATCCTACCCCCTTTTCCCTTCCATTATAACTGCTTTTTCTTGCCACTCTTATGTGAGATAATTTACCCCATTCTAGCTCTCCTTTTTCCTTCTCCCAATATATTCCTGTCTTACCCTTTAAATTTTATTTTTTTTAGATATCATCCCTTCATATCCAACTCACTCTATGCCCTCTATTTCATATATATATATATATATATGTATATATATATATATATATATGTATGTATGTATATGTATACACATACACACACACACACAAACACACACACATATATGTCTATTCCCTTCAACTACTCTAATACTGAAAAAGGTCTCAATGAGTTACAAATCTCATCTTTCCATGTAGGAATATAAACAAAATGGTTCAATTTTAGTAAATCCCTTATGATTTCTCTTTCCTGTTTAACTTTTCATGCTTCTCTTGAATCTTGTATTTGAAAGTCAAATTTTCTATTCAGCTTCCTGCTGCTGCTGCTGTGCCACCTCCAGTTCCCCCTGGGACTGGGGCTGGACTACATGGTACTGTCACCCAGATCTAGCACTTTTCCCATTGACCTGCTCTGTTGTCTTTGGCATGTGTGGTTTGAGATATCTGGTAACTGCTACAGCTCAGTGATTCCGGTCCCTGAGGCCTGCTCCACTCAATACACTCCTGGTCTGGTCTGTCCTGGGGCAGCTCAAGCTGGGCTGCGCTCTGCTCCCAGTATGGTGCAACAGACCCATCCCAGAGACCATCCAGGCCATGTTGTGCTGGAGACTTGTTTCCCTCTGTTATTTTGTGGGTTCTGTAGCTCTAGAATATGTTTAGAGTAATTTTTACAGGTGTTTAGGGGGACTTGAGGGAGAGCTTAAGCGAGTCTCTGTTTTCTAGGTGCCATCTTGGCTCCCCACCACCCTGACAAGCATTTTTATATGATTATAGATAACTTTGATTTCTTCTTCTGAAGACTGCCTTTTTATATCCTTTCACCATTTATCAAATGGGGAATGACTTTTTGAAATAAATTTGACCCAGTCCTACTATATTCAGTATATATTTGGGAAAATCACATGTTTATCAGAGGAAACTGCTATAAAAATTTTCATATTCATTGTCTATGGGATCTTTCAGTAAAAAAAAAATGCAGTTTCCCAGATTATCCCTTTTAATAAGGACTATTTTTTCTTGGTTTTCAAAGAGACACAAATAAGTTCCCTGAAGCAAAATCAGTCACTTTCTCACTTATGCTAGCTCCTCTGCCCTCTCTATGGCTCCTCTCTCTCTCTCAGCTCCAACTCCCTCACTCACTTCCTGAACCACTCTTCCTGCTCACTTGTTGAACAAGCTCCTTCCACCACAGGCTCCATGTGACCCAAGCTTACGTGATTTGGGCTTCCATGTGACTCTGGCTCGAAGCAGGTCATATGGGCTTATTAATGGATGGCAAAGACCTTCGCGTTCCCATTAACATAACTTTGGCCCCATCTATTACATAGGTAACTTTACAACAATATAACAAGGATAACACAAAATAAACATATAAAACAATATCTTAGGGTGGAGGCTTGAGCACAAGCACCCCATTATTCCCCCCTCAAATGAATGGGGCCCAAAATCCCTTCAGGTAAGGGTCAAAGGTTTCTTCTTCTATAGCTACTTCCTGGTGAGATTGGATGTGGAGCTGTCCCTGCCCCAAGAGGTCACATTTGAGGTGTCAGTTCTTTAGCTGGCATCTGGAGTTTGGTGTATGCCAGGTCCAAAGGTGACGCATCAGAGTCTTGGAAAGGGGGTAACTCCCAGTCCAAGCAGTCAGTCATCTACAAGTAGAGACCACTAAGCCTGAAAGAGACAAATCTAGCAAACAAGTTGAAAAGCCAAAAAGAATAAGGAGACAGCAACTAGAAGCAGGGTTAATTTCCCACCCTGTGTTTTCATATGCTCAATTGAAAGCATCACACTCTTCTCCACTTCTTTCACATTTTTTCTCTGTATTACAATATCATCTATGTATTACCCTATGTAGTGGGTAAGCTGTATGCCAGGTAACTCTAATTCATCCAAATGACCAGCCATAATCCTATGACAAAGAGGAGGGCTATGAGGATGTCCTTGTGGCAAGCAGGTGAAAATATATTGTCTGCCCTGCCTTAGCAAACTAAGTCTCATTGTTTAGAATCTATTGGGATAGTAAAGAAAGCATTGGCTAAATCAATAACTGCTTACAAAGTCCCTTCTAATTTATGGATCCTTTCTATTAAGGTAATAGTAGCTGGAACAGCAGAATACGAAGTAGGAGTCACCTTATTCAGTTTTCTATCATCCGCTGTCATTCTCCAAGTCCTATCTGACTTTTGGACTGGCCAGAAAAGATTATTCCATCGAGTGGTTGTAGGGACCAACACTCTTGCCTCAACATTTAACTTTATTTATAGTATTGGTAATTTCATCTTGCCCACATGGCACATGATACTGGTTTGAAGTAATTACTTCAGCAAGTTTAGGTAAAGTGATTGGATCCATTTATTAATTCTTATCTTCCTTACTGCAAATTGGTATCTCCATCAGGTAAATTTAAAGTAATACCTCTCAGGATATCTATTTGGATGATGTATTCAGGAATGGTACAATTACCAAGGTTTATTCTTTCTTAGCTTATTATCCAATTTTCAGCATTACTTTAACTTGTCTGGCTGTTATTTCAGCCCCTCCCAGTCCTGTGATTGTATAAGAGTTCCATATTTAAACTTATCAGGGTTCACATAAATAAGGGAGACACATGCCCCAGTATCTATTAATGCCTTAGTTATGGTAGTTGATCCATTTTGCCAATATATGGTTAAACTGATATGGAGTCTGTAATCCCATCTGTGTTTTTCTTTAATCTGAGCTGGGGCTTTGCTAATTTCCTATTTTCCCTGTAGGTGTGACAAATTTGGATACAATGGTTCAGGAAGATCTGTAGGAGCAGTTCCTACTTCCCCATTTGTTCTAGTATTAAGTCCCTTTCCTCAGTACATCTTATATAGTTCATTAGTTGGAATACCATTTATTCTTTTAAAATCTATCCTTGCTTGCAGTGAAGCAGTAAACAATTTTTTTTCCATTTTAATCTATTCTGATTTTGAATCTGCTGGCTATTTGCTCTTCCCTCTTGAGGAAATTTATCTTTTCCTCATTTCTCTAAATCACTTAACTGTGAAATCTTATCCAGCACCTCTGAAAGATTGTGCCCTATTTCCCCACAATTAGTAGAGTTTTAATTAGGTGCTTATAAACAGGAGGGACATTCTTCACTATTAAATTTCTATGAGGAACTGTTCAGGGAGTGTTATGATAAGCTTCCGTGTCTCCGAGTTTTTGTTACCTCTTCCTTTAACTTTATCATACAGTCTTTAAGCAAGTACCAACGTCTGTCTCCACTGGGCCACATAGAATCAGTGGGATACTGATTACTTCATTCCTCTGCAGCCAAAGCTAACAGATTAGTTCCATTATTACCTCCCTGAGTATGGTAGTCCCTAAAAGCTTGCTATACAAAACATCTCTCACTAATACCTCTGAATTTCAAACAATCCATGTGATCTATCCCTACTCCTCCTATCCCTTCGTCACTGATTCTCACCATTCAAGATGCTAATGATTCTCCCATTTTTTTGGTGAATGGACTCAAAATATCTGTGATCTGCTGAGTAAAATCCGCAATTACTTCCCTAAACAAACACAATGTGCCCCGCTCTGCTTCTCCTGCTTCCTTCTTAGTATTGGATGAACATCTGCATTACTTTAAGCCTCCTCATTTAACTTTGTTTCTTTTTTCTCTCACATGTCTTCCACCCAGGTCTCTGGGTCCCAATCAGACCAAGTCTGGGCGAGGGTTGCATGCCCCTTCCTCTTGTCAACTTTTGGCTTCTTTTTCTGAGCTAAACTAACAGCTGCTTTTTAAAAAAAAATGATTTATTTTTAGTTTTCAACATTCCTTTCTATAAAATTTGAGTTACAAATTTTCTCCCCATCTCTACCCTCCCCCCCCACCCCAAGATGGCATGCATTTATATTGCCCCTTTCCCCAGTCTACCCTCCCTCCTATTGCCCTCCAAACCTTATCCCCTTGCCCCTTACTTTCTTGTAGGTCCAGATAGATTTCTATACCCCATTACCTATATATCTTATTTCCCTGTTGCAGGTAAAAACCATTTTTAACATTTGTTTTTAGGACTTTGAATTCCAAATTCTTTCACTTCTTCCCTCCCCATCCCCCCTCCTTGAGAATGCAAGCAATTCAAAATACTTCCATAATCATCATGCTGTGAAAGGCTAACTCTATTTCCCTCCATCCTAACCCATCCCTCTGTGTTATGAAGGCAGAATTTATGATTTCAAGGAGAATCATATATATGTCTGAACGGTTCAGAACCGCAGGATATAAGGAATTCTCTAAGTAGAAGGCAGAAGAATTAAAGCATTTATTCAAGCTCCAAAGTAACAGACCCACGAACCAGCCTCTCCATTTTGATATTTTGATCAAAAGCTTCCAGGCCCAATAAGTCTGCCTCACAAGAGTAACCAGGAAGCCACAGAAAAACATGATGGTATTAAACCAAATCACATTTATGCTTCCCCTCTCGGGTAAGAAGATTACCCAATGCCCTCAAGTCCTTGCTTGGCACTCCTTGGTCCACACACGGGTTGGCTCTACTTCTGGGTCGGCTCTGCTTCTAGGTCGGCTCTGCTTCCACAGCGCCTGCTTCAGCTTTGGCTTTATCTTCAGCTTCAATCCCCAAGCTGTCCTCTCTCCTCGCATCGAGCTCCTGGCATCATCAAGCACCACCTGAATGACCAGAGCCCATTGGTTCCCGAGTCGGCCTCTCCCCCTAGGACCCTGGGAGGCTCACATCCAGGTAGACTAGGTCAACACCCAACAGGGCATGGCTCTGGATTCAACATCTCCCCCCAGCCAGCCCCACCCTGGGCCCCACCTCAGTCATCAATCCACACCCACATAGGTTCCACACCCAATAGGGCTCTGGGCCTGGGGCTTAGCACCTAGCAAGGCTCAATGAAATACACTGAGTTACTCAAAGAAAACAAAAACCATTTAGTCAGTTTTCTCCTTTGACCTTGTCTCTTTTCAAAAGTGTTTGCTTTTGACTACGCACTCCTCCAATCTCTCCTCCTGTCTAGCATTCACCTCCTCTTATCCCCTTCCCCCCTACCTTCCTGTAGGGTAAGATACCGAACTGAGTGTATATGTTTCTCATTCTTTAAGCCAAATCTAATGAGAGGAAGTTTCACTCATTCGCTTCCACCTACCCTCTCTTCCCTTCCATTGTAACAGCTTTTTCTTTCCTCTTTTACATCAAATAATTTACCCCATTCTATCCCTCCCTTTCTCCTTCTTCCAATATATTCTTCTCCTACCCCTTAATTTTATTTTTTAGTTCATTTTCAACTCACCCTGTGCCCTCTGTGTGTGTGTGTGTATGTATATATATGTATATTCCCTTTAATTACCCTAATATTGAAAAAGGCCTCATGAGTTACAAATATCATTTTTCTATGTAGGAATGTAAACAGTTCAACTTTAGCAAGTTCCTTTATGGTTTCTCTTTCCTGTTTAGCTTTTCATGCTTCTCTTGATTCTTGCATTTGAAAGTCAGATTTTCTGTTCAGCTCTGGTCCTTTCGTCACTAATACTTGAAAGTCCTCTGTTTCATTGAATATACATTTTATTGCCCTGAAGTATTTAACTCAATTTTACTGGGTAGGTGATTGTTGGTTTTAATCCCAGCTCCTTTGACCTCCAGAATATCATATTCCAAGCCCTTCAATCCCTTACTGTAGAAGCTGCTAGATCTTGTGTTATCCTGATTGTGTTGCCACAGTACTTGTATTGTTCCTTTCTGGTTGCTTGCAATATTTTGTCCTTGACCTGGGAACTCTGAAATTTGGCTACGATATTCCTAAGAGCTTTTTCGTGGGGATTTTTTTCAAGAGGAAATCAGTGGATTCTTTCAGTTTCTATTTTACCCTCTGTCTAGAATATCAGCACAGTTTTCCTTGATATTTTTCTTGAAAGATGATGTCTAGGCTCTTTTTTTGATCATGGCTTTCAAGGTAGTCCAATAATTTTTAAATGATCTCTCCTGGATGTATTCTCCAGGTCAGTGGTTTTTCCAATGAGATATTTCACATTGTCTTCTATTTTTTTTCCTTCTTTTGGTTCTGTTTTATAATTTCTTGATTTTTCATTAGCTTGCATTTGCTGCATTCTAATTTTTAAGGTACTATTTTCTTCAGAGATCTTTTGGACCTCCTTTTCTATTTGGCCAATTCTACTTCTTAAGGCATTCTTCTCCTCATTGGCTTTTGGACCTCCTTTACTATTTGGGTTAATCTACCTTTTAACGTGTAACTTTCTTCAGTATTTTTTTGTGTCTCCTTTAAAAATCTTTTCACTTGTTTTTCATGATTTTCTTGCATCATTCGTATTTCTCTTCCCAATTTTCCTCTACTTCTCTTACTTGATTTTCAGAATCATTTTTGAGCTCTTCCATGAACTGAGACCAATTCATATTTTACTTGGAGTCTTTTGGTGTAGGCTCTTTGACCTTGTTGACTTCTTCTGGCTGTATATTTTGATCTTCTTTATCACCAAAGTACGATTCCGTTTTCCAAGTTTTTATGCAGTCTGCTCATTTTCCCAGCCAATTACTTGATGTTTTAGGTCTTTGCCAAGGTAGAGCTCTGCTTCCATAGTGAGAGTGCTCTGTCCCAAACTTCAGGGGTTTTGTGCTGCTGTTTTCAGAGCTATTTCTAGGCACCTATAAATTTTCAGTTCTTTCAGGATGGTATGATGAAAGGAGAGCTGTTTACTCCTCTCCAGTCTAACTAATAGGGGGGACTCCTTCTCCACAGCCACAAGAAGCTTTGCCACACCAGTGCTCCTCCTCACCCCCGGACCACTAACTAGGAATGTGACCCAGATCCAAGAATGGCAAATCAAGAGAATTCTGCCTCAGTACCAACAAAGAAATTCCTCTACTCCTGCTCTGATCAGCCACTTGATTCCCCCAGCGTCTATGGTCCTGGAGTTCCAGTATCAGCCTCCACCACTGCAGCAGCCACCTTCACCACATCTAGGCGTAGGGCCAGAATGTTCTCTTCTCATACCCAGTTCCAACAGAGTTTTCCCACTGACCTACTAAGTTGGCATTTGTGGGTTGAGAAGTCTGGAAAGCACCACAGTGCTTGTTCCACCTGGTCTGCTCCAGCCTGGTCTCTCCTGGTGCAGCCCACATTGGATTGTGCTCCACTCCCAGCAAAGTGCAATAGACCTCTCCCAGGGACCATCCAGGCCTTCTTGAGCTGGACCTTTGTTTCACTCTGCCATTGCATGGATTCTGTAGCTCTAGAATTTGTTTAGAGTCATTTTTACATTTGTTCAGAGGGATTTGTAGGAGAGTTTAAGGAAGTTCCTATTTTCACTCCAACTTCTTGGCTCCACCCTCTGCTTTTTCTTCTAAAGGAAAATTTGAATGCCGTAGCATAGAAAGCTTCTCATGCAACTCAGCTAACTCCTTTTTCATCTGAACCTTTTCCTCCAGCAATTTGTCTCTGAATTTACATTTAAAACAATAACTTGTTAGCAAGGTCTAGCCTCTCCTACACACCACTGCCATTTCCTTCACGGTTCTATTGGCATTCCTTGCAAACATCTTCCTAAATCTCTGGATTCTCCCTTCTGTAGCCTCGGTTCCCAGTTTTCACAGATTCCTATGCTTTTAGCTCATTCTCTCACCAAGGAGGAATAAGGTAAATCCTCCCATCCTCAGATATCCGTTTCCCTCCCTGGAGCCACACTCTCTCCAAATAAAGGTCTTCTGTTTCACCATCCTGTTCATTATTCCAAATATATCCTGAACTTGATACCTACGGCAGCTGCTATGAATATGCAGGTGTATTCCCAGGTTTGAATCGTAAGATATAACAGACTCTCTTCATTAAAGATGAAACCAAGACATTTATTCAAACACCAGAAAGCCAAATCTATAACAGTAACAAAGAAGTCTATACACATTACAAATGCAGAGAGCACCACCATTCCCAAGCCTTCCCTCTGTTAGGCCTCCCTACAAACAAGCTCCTTTAAGCAAAATTACTCCCTCTCTAACTCACCCTAGCTGTTCTGCCCTATCTCTTCTTCCTACCTCTCTCCCAGCACCACCTCACTTCTTGATCCACCCTTACTGCTCCACCCTTCAGCAAGATCCTCCCACCCCAGGGAGACCCAGTCTCATGTGACTCAGGCTTCCATGTGACTCTGGCTCGAAGCAGGTCACATAGGCCTATTAATGGATAGGAAAGATCTTCCCATTTTCATTAACATGACAGCTCTATGGCTCAAAAATTTGATTCGAGGCATGATTTTAAAGTTGTTTGGAGGATAATGTTGAGAGAGTTCACCTGGTTTGCTTCTAATCTGTCATTTTGGCTCTGCCTCTTTCCAACTTTTTGACTGTAAGTGTATCTCCATGATGAATTTCCAGTGGAATTGAGGATTTCTTCATTAGGGAGTTTTTGGCACTACTAAAACCACAGGTCCATATAATAAAGAAAAAAAAAATAGTAAATATCACTGTTAGGGAATTCTTCTGACCTCTTTGGAGAGGTTACCTGGTGGGATAACTTTGGATCAAAGATGGGAAACCAGACTAGAAGTATGAAGATTTCTTTGTAGGTTAAGGAATTTCATCTTGTTAATGCCAAATTCAGATTCCTGGGTTACAGATTTGGTTTTTATATCATTTCAGGCCCAATTAGAGTACACAGACAATCAGCAGCATTATGGGACAACTTAGGATAGATAAGTAAAAGTGAAGGCCTTTTACAGGTGAAGGAAAGAGGAGGATCAATTAAGAGAGCAAAAGATATATACAGCTGAAAGGATTTATTTTCAGAATAAGAAAACATTTCCTGTTCAAGGGAAAGAGATAAGGACAACAGATCAAATATGTCTACAATTTCAAAAATAGTGCTTTTAGATAAAATTGTGGGATGTCTTAAAAAGGATTGACAATAAATTGTTGCAATAGTGGATGAAACCATCTTCTTTACCATGGCTTTTCATAAGGGTAGGGCTTTACTAATGTTACCTAGAGAATTGTTAGTCCATAAAGATGTCCTATTTTTTTTTCTCTTTACCACCATAAATTTATCATATATTATTATGATCTATCTATAGCACTATTCCTAGGAAATTAACCCATCATGAATATTGCTCATCAGTATTAATATTTTTTTCTCCAGAGAATTCTGTTCATCCAAAATCACAGGATCATAGGAACACAGATCTCTAAACTGGAATTACTGAAGAGTCCAATATCTTCAATATATAAAAGATAAAACAGAGGCCCAGAAAATTATGGATATTGCCTAAGGTGATACAGATCAGGAAAAATTAATAGAGATCACAGAAAGGCTGAACTCTTGGGAAGTCACTTCTATTTAGTCAAACAGAGGTTCTTATTCTACAAGCAAAATTAGTGAAACTCAAGAGTTTAATGGGTCCTTAAACATCCCCTTATCCAGCCTTCACCTGAAAAAGAATCTCCTCTATAGCATCACCCACCAGTGTTCATCTGGCCTTAATTTGAAGATCTCTAGGAAGAGAGAATTCAAAGGAAGTCTGTTACTCTTAGACACCTCTAATAATTCTCGATCCCCTCCCCTTTATATTGAATTTAAATTTGCATCTCTTAGACTTTGAGTCATTGTTATGCTATTTGTGACTCCGGAATGATTCTAATGTTTCTTTTACATATCCTTCCTATAGTTTAACGTAGCTATAATATCCCTTCAAAATCTTCTCTTCTGAAGGCTAAACATACCCTTTTCCTTCAGCCAAAGATTGCATGGCTTTATCTTCAGTATCTTCACTGTACTTGTCACCCATTGCTAGACTTGCTTTCTCTAAAAAGTGTAGCACCTAGAACTGAATGTCTTATTCCAGGTCTAGCAGAACCAGGGAAAAGTACAATTTTCCTGTAATCTTCCATTTTCTGAATAATGAATCTATCATTTACAAAGCATTTACTGTGTATCAAGTACTTTAAAATTATTATCTCATTTGATGCTCACAACAACCCTGGGAAGTGGGTTATATTATTATTCTCATTTTGTGAAAAAGCTGAGGCAGGGGGTAAGTGACTTGGCCAAATTCACACAGCTTGTAGGTTGAGACGTAGGATTCGAACTAAGCTCTATGTGACTCCAGGCTTGGTGCTCTATCTACTGTGCCACCTAAGTGCCCCAATGATAATATAACTCTCTTAATGCTGTCTAGAGTAGCATTAGCTGTTTTGCTGCTACTTATGCTTGTCACATTGAGCTTGCACTCTACTAAAAACCCCAGATCTTTTTCATAGGGACTGTTTTCTGCCCATATCCATTGTACTTTAATGGCTATTTCCTAACAATTTCACATGAATAATACTATTTTAGTATTTTTTATTGTCTCAGGACACTCAAGGAGTGAATTGGTGTCTTTTAATTTTTATATTTTTGTTTTATGCTATTATTATTCTTTTTGTTATTTCATTTTTGCTCCAAATAATAATCATTTTATTATGTGTTAAGTTTATGTCCCCTTTTGAAAAAATGTACCAAATATTTATTAATAATGTGTCATTTAAAAAGTTCCATCTATTTTTTTTGTTCTCCACTCCCCCAAAAAATCCCTTCTATATTCAGCCTTTCAGGAGTGTGACCTCTATAGTAGCTACCTCAGTGACACAGTAGATAGACTGCTCGACTTGGAATCAGAAAGACCTAATAAGTTCAATTTTTCCCTCAGACATTTACTGTCTATTTGGTCCTGGGAAAGTCATTTAATCTCTCAGCCTTGGTTTTCTCTTCTGTGAAAAGGGGATAATAGAATGAACTTTTTAGGGTTGTTCTGATGAAGAAATGACTCAATATTTACAATGTTTAAAAAAATTAAAGTCTTATATGAACACTAGCCACCACAATCATTCAGTCAGGATAATGCATAAAATGTTATAGAAGATCTATCTTCCATTTTATTTTCACATTAAAGAATATGAATTCTTAGATGAGAAGAAATATGAAACCAAGATATAGAATGTTGTAATGGCATCTTAAATTTGGTTTTCACTTGACTTCATCTCCAGTATGGGCAGAATGATGTTGAGTATTAGTGTAGGCCCAAAGCAGCAATATAGTGCAATAAATAGAATGGTGGGCCTAGAATAAGAAAACCTGAGTTCAAATGTTGCCTCAGACTCTTACTAGATGTGTGCCCTTGGGCAAGTCACCTAAACTTTGTCTGCCTAATTTTCCTCAACTGTATATGAGAATATTAATAATATCCATCTTCCAAGGTTGTGATAACTTAGATGTTTGTGAGGTACTTATCATAATACCCAGCAAGTAGTAGGCACGTAATAGTCATTTCCTTCCTTCCTTATCTAATGCATACCTTCCCAAACTCACTTTGGTATAGAATAAAGACTTGGAAGAGCCAGGTATTCCAAATTACCTATAGTACAGAAAAGTATTTGTGGTTGGAGGATTTTGTTTAAACTAATTGGTGATGCCTTCTGGTGATAGCCTGTCACAAATTATATCTATCATAGCTATTCTAGGGAAAAATAGTTCCAACAATTCATTGAACTAGGAAAAGTATTAAACTTTCTTTGTTTGCAGAGTCCTCCTTCCCTATTTTTACCGTCTTTCTAGCAGAAAGATGTGTACGTAATTGTATTTTTTTAAGCTCCAAATAATTCTTTCATTAATATTATCTATAAAATTAATGGATTGCCTTGTATTTTGAGTTTTGTTTTAAGTTCATATTTATGTATCATACTTGTTTCAATGAGTTGTGGCAAATCTAACAAAATGAATCTGCAAAGACAGAGGAAGACATATTTGAAAAATATAATGCTAACACTATATTATGTTACAAGGCATGGAATAATGTGATCTCATTAATGTTAGTTCACCCCCCAACAACACAAATTGCTACCAATTCATAGCTTAGTAGACAGTTTCCATTATTTGATGTGGTCAAATATGCATGAAAACATATATGCACACACATGTGTTATGTGCCTGTGTACTTATATGTATGTGCCTCCACATGCATAAACATACAATGCACACAATATACAAATATATTTATTAGCTACTCAACCTTTTAGGGATTAGCCTCTCTATATTTGTCTAGACTGATTTTTTAGGTATTCAGACTATCTTCAGTGCAACACAAAAATAATTCCAGTTAAGTATGACCTACTAGAGATACTCTCATAATCTAATCCATTCATGGCTGTAACTAGCCTGGGTCAATGGGGCTTTCCTCTCTGTATTGGCACAATGGGGAATACCTCCTCTTCGAAAGAGCACATTTTCTTTATCCCTCTCTCAATACATTCCTCTCTCCTCCCTTATTTTGATTTTATTTTTTTTTAGATATCATCTCTTCATATTCAAGTCACCCTGTGCCCTCTATCTATATACATACATACATACATATATATGTATATATATATATGTATATACACACACACACATATATATATACATATACACACATATATGTATGTATGTGTGTGTATGCATATTCCCTTCAGCTACCCTAATACTGAGGTCTCACGAATTATACACATCATCTTCCCATGTAGGAATGTAAACAAAACAGTTCAAATTTAGTAAGTCCCTTGTGATTTCTCTTTCTTGTTTACCTTTTCATGCTTCTCTTCATAATTGTGTTTGAAAGTCAAATTTTCTATTCAGTTCTGGTCTTTTCACTGAGAAAGCTTGAAAGCCCTCTATTTTATTGAAAGTCCATATTTTGCCTTGGAGCATGATACTCAGTTTTGCTGGGTAGGTGATTCTTGGTTTTAATCCTAGCTCCACTGACCTCCAGAATATAATGTTCCAAGCCCTTCAGTCTCTTAATGCTGTTGTTTTCAGAGCTATTTATATATACGAGCTCTGCCACATCAGCGCTCCTCCTCCCCCAAGAACCACCAACCCAGACTGGATGCATATCTTAAGCAGGCTGTGCACTCCTGCTCTGATAAACCACTTAATTCCTCCCACCAGGTGGGCTTGGGGACAGAAGCAACTGCAGCTGTAGTTCTAAAGCTGCCCCACCCCAGCTGCTGCCCTAGGGTAGTGGCTAAACCGCCAACTCCTTTCACTCTTTCCTGCAGCTTTTCCCACTAGCTTTTTCTGTTGTATTTGGTGTTTGTGGGTTGATAAGTCTCGTAACTGCCACAGCTCACTGATTCATGTCACTAGGGCCTGTTCCACCTGGCTCCTGGTCTGGTTGGTCTGGATGCACCCTGTGCTGGGCTCTGCTCTGCTCCTCTTCCAGCTCCATGCATGATAGAGCTCATCCAAGAACCATCCAGGCTGTCCTGGGCTGGAGCTCTGCTTCCCTCTCCTATTTCATGGGTTCTGCAGTTCTAGAATTTTTTTCAGAGCCATTTTTTATTGGTGTTTGGAGGGTCCTGGAGGAGAGCTTTAGGCTAGCCCCTGTTTTCCAGCCCCCATCTTGGCTCCACCCCATAATGTTACATATTCTTCTAGAATTTGAATCCAGAGGTTTCTGTTGTTCAGTAGTTTAGTCATGTCTGACTCTCTGTGACTCCATGGACCATCGCACACCAGGCTCTTCTATTTTTCACCATTTCCAGAAGTATTTTCAAGCTTATGTTTCTTGCTTGCAAGACACTATCCATCCATCTCAGCCTCTGCCATCTTTTTCTCCTTTTGCCTTCAAACATTCCCAGTCTTTAAGGATTGACTGATTTGTTTTCCTTGCTGTCTAGGGGAATCTGAGAAGTTTTCTCCAGCATTATAATGTAAAAGTGTCATTTCTGCAGCTTTCAGCTTTCCTTGTAGTCCAGCTCTTACAGCCATACATTGCTACTGGAAAAACCACGCTTAAACAATATGGATCTTTGTTGGCAAGGTGATGTCTCTGGTTTTTAGTATACTGTACAGATTTGCCATAGTTTTCCTTTCAAAAATCAAGTGTTTTAATTTCATGGCTGCAGTCACTGTCTGCAGTGATCTTTGAGCACAAGAATATAAGATATGACATTGCTTCCTTTTTTTTTCCCAATAAATGGCAGGTTTTTATGGGACCAGTTGCTATGATCTTATTTTTTATGTTAAACTTCAAGCCTGCTTTCATGCTCTTACCCTCATCAAGATACTTCTTAATTTTTCCTCACTTTCTGCCATTGGAGTGGTAAGATCTATGTATCTGAGATTACAGATACTTCTCTTGGCAAACTTAATTCTGGATTTTTATTCATACAGCTTGGCTTTTCACATAATGTACTCTGCATGTGAATTAAATAAATAAAGTGACAATATATAACCTTCTTGTAATCTTTTTCAAACCTTAAATTAATCAGTTGTTCCATGTTCAGTTCAAACTGTTGCTTTTTGAACCATATACAGGTTCCTCAAATACCAAATAAGATGATTTGGCATTCTCATCTTTTGGGCAACTTGCCACATTTTGTTGTGAGATATATGGTCAAGAGCTTTAATGTAGTCAATGAAGCAGAAGTAGATTTTTTTTTTTTTCTGGAATTTCCTTGTTGTCAATTTGGTCTCTAGTTCCTCTACCTCTTTGAAAACCAGCCTACTCTTCTGGTAATTTTTGGCTTACTGAAGCCTAGCTTATAGAATCTTAAGTATAATCTTGCTGGTATGTAAAATCTATGCAATTATTTATTAATTTGAACATTCTTTGGCATTTCCCTTGTTTAGGATTGGGATATAAGGTGATCTTTTCCAAACCAGTGGTCAATAGTGAGTTTTCTAAATTTTCTGTCATATTGACTGCATGACTTTAATAGCAACATCTTTTAGGATTTAAATACTTCAGCTGTAATTCCATCATCTCCACTAGCCTCTCTCTTACAATGCTTCCTAAGTCCCACTATATTTCATTTCCCAGGATGTGTTCTTCTAGAGCAACAACATAACATCATGGTTGTTGGTGATGTCAGGATCTTTTTTTTTAATAATTTTTCTGTGTATTCTTGCAATCTCTGCTTAAACTTTTCTACTTCTGTTAAGTTGCTACCATTTTTGTCTTTTATGATGCCAATTTTTACATGAAAATTTCTTTTGTTATCTCTAATTTTCTTGAAGATATCTCATGTCTTTCCTATTCTATTATTTTCTTCTTTTTTTTCATTGCTCATTTGAGAAAACTTTCTTATCTCTCCTTGCTATTTTCTAGAATTCTGCATTCAGTTGAGTATATTTTCCCCTTTCTCCTTTACCTTACCTTTTCCTTCTTTCCTTAGGTATTTGTAAAGCCTTACCAGATAGGAATTTTGCTTTTTTGTTCTTTTTCCTTGAGATGTTATTTTTGTTGTTTTGCTTTGATTCAGCTGTTTCATTACTTCTGGAACTACTTTCAGTTTTCCTCTTCTTTTCCCCACTTGAGTGTTGGACACCTTTTGACTCGAGGGGCTCGATTTACAGTGTAATGTATTTTATCACTTTAATATTGTCCCTGGGGATTTCTTGTCAAATACACTTTACTGGTTTGCCATTTCTTTCCCTAGTGGACCACCTTTGGTCAGAACTCTCTTCTATGACCTATCTGTCTTGGGTAACCCTACGTGGCAAAGCTCATACCTTCATTGAGCTATATAAGACCCTCTGCAACAACAATGCAATGATCCATGAAGTAATTCAGAAGTTAGCTCACACAAAGATTCTGTTGAAGAGCCAGGTCTGTCTGTATTGTCAGATATTGATAAATTAGTGCCTAAATATCTTTGTGAAGCAAAGGATATTCTTCCCCAAACACCACAAAAATCAATTATTTCTGTGCTTACAAATTGCTTTCCTGTCTGATGTACTCACCTCTCTCTTTTTCTCTCCATCTCTTGATATGCATGTACATTAATATAAATATGTATATATATAGATATATAATACATAGGTGTTTGTATGTACATAGTGATATACACGCGTATACATATGTGTATACATACATATATATGCATATATGTATGTATATATGTGCATGCACACATATGCCACTATTGCCCATGACAATGTTACATTCATTAATTTAACATTTCTGCCTGTTTAAATAATTGCCTTTCTTTAACTTCAGAGTTCAAATTTCAGCTCAGGTAAAATCTTTTCAGTGAGTTATTTCCTAATTCCCCATAGCTAAAAATTATTTCACCTTCAAATTTTCTTGTATCATTTTGTGTCTCTTCTTTGTCTCTTAAGATATATCTGTCTTGATATCATTCTCATTTGGCTCCATGTGATATTTCTTCCATTAGATTATGTCTCAGATTTCTCTTACTCTATTCATTACTTCCTTTTCTCATCTCTTTTCCTTCCTAATTTCCCCTCCACCAATCTTTAAGTTTTTTTCTTATGATTTTCTTTTAGAATATCTAATACCTAGGCTTAACAGTGGTGCTTTCATGCAGAATTTAGATTTTTCCTTATGATTCCCAATCATCTCCTACCCTATTGGCCACAGAATAACTGAGGAAGGAAAGAGACATAGCACAAATTCCCTATGTTTATACACACCTCTTAACCATCTAAATGATTTTTTCCATAAAATCGCATCAAATCAGCATAAAACCTTATTCCTTCCCATTGCATTGTCATTAACAGCAAATTTTATCATTTTTTGTTATATGTAAACTCAACTTTATGATCTGTACTAGAATCACAAAGGTGTGTAAAATATAGTCTGTAGCCCGAAGGGGTCTATAATCTTTTTGAACAGATGAAGCATACAAAAAGATTACAAAAATATTTAAAGAACACATGATAAGAATTGATAACAACATGAAACTGAATATTATGATAGGTTTAATGATATATTAAAAAATTGCTTTTTGGAGTCCTAAGAGCTGAGTCAAAATACGAGATTTATTAATTAAATATGTGTAGTCTATTTGGACCGCAGTTCCTTCATGTGTAAAATGAATAAATTAGTTTGGATGGCCCAATGGGTCCCTTTCTACCTCTATATCAATCATGTGCCAGGCACTAAGCTAAATACTAGGAACACAGAAAGAAAGAGACAAAAGACAGTCCCTACCTTTAAGAAGCTTACTGTCTCAAAGGGGGAGACAATAGGTAAACAAATACATACAAAGCAAGCTATATATATATATATATATATATATATATATATATATATATATATGTGTGTGTGTGTGTGTGTGTGTGTGTGTGTGTGTGTGTGTGTGTGTGTATGTGTATATATATATATACATGTACATATACACACATACATGTATACGTATGTGTGTATATCTATCTATATGATAAATAAAAAAACATAATTAATAAAGGGCAGTGACTGGAATTAACAAATATTGGGGAAAACATTCTGTAGGAGGTGGGATTTTAATTGGGGATTAAAGGAAGTCAAAGGGGTCAGTAGTTGGTGTGTATAGACTTCCAAGCATGGACGACAGCTAGAGAAAATTCTGAGAGCTGAGAGAGAGTGTGTATTGTTTAAAGAATATGTATTGGAGAGAACGGTGTAAGAAGACAGGAAAGGTAGGAGGGGGCTAGGATATGAAGGACTTTTAATACCAAACAAATAACTTTTTATTTGCTCCTGGAGATGATAGGAAGCCACTGGAGTTGATTGATTAGGGAGGTAACATGGTCACACCTGCACTTTAGGAAAATCACTTTACTAATTAGATATTACTATTACTAGATATTAGATATTACTAATTAGAATGGAGGATGGATTGGAGTGGGGAGATATGAGTCAGGAAGACCTACCAGCAAGAAATGGCTATAATCCAGGCATGAGATGATAAGGATCTACACTAGAGTGATCACAGTGTCAGAGGAGATAAGGTAAACTGTTTTGTATGTATTGAATTTAAGATGTCTACTGGCCATCCAGTTTCAGATGTCTGAAATGTAGTTGGAGATGTGAGATGGGAAATTAGTAGAGAGGGAGAAGATAAGGCCTAAGACAGGATCCTGAAGGACACTTACAGTTAGAGAGCACTATCTGGAGGAGGATTCAGGAAAGGAGATAGAGAAGAAGCAGTCAGATAGGTAAGACAAAAATCACGAGGGAGTGGTATCATGGAAATCTATAGAGAAGAGAGCATCAAAGTGGAGAGCACGGTCTACAGCGTCAAAGATTGAAGAGAGATCAAGGAGAATGAGAACTGAGAAAAGTCAATTGGATCTGAAAACTAAGAGATCATTAGTGACTTTAGGGAGGGAAATTTCGGTGAAATGTTACCTTTAATTTCACTAACTAAAAGGTAAATATGTTCCTAATCTGTACTCGGCATCAAATCCTTTTCTGTTAGCATCAACTATACTCACGATATTCTAAGCTGCTGTAATCTGTGCCTACGCTTTTGATGGCAGAAAGCTTAGAGAATAACATTAACTATCATTTTTAGACAAAGCAGTTAGACCATTTCTACAAAATTGTTGAGTTAGAAGAAATCGAAAAATATCAGTTACTCTGAGCATATAGTTATGACTGAATTATTTAACTCCTAAGTTGACTGACAAACAGCTGAACCATATATCTTACTCAATATTTTTTAATTGTGTAGTGAACTACTGATTGAGATAGAGAGAGGGAAGGAAAGATGGAGGGAGGGAGGGAGAGACAGAGAGAAAGAGACAAACTGGCTTTTGTTATTCGTTTCTCTATAGTATGTCCATTAATTGCTTTGATTCCCCCCCCCCCCATTTATTTGACTGAATATTTTGATGTTATCCTTTTTGGATGTCCAAGAAGAACATGATTCATAGTCAATTCTGCTACTGATAAATTATGAATAATTGGAAGGTTTTTTTCCCTTAGGATTTTAAACTTCAAAGACAAATATTTATTTTCTCCATTTATTCTGTTTGTAACTTACTCTGCATAGATGACAAATGAAAAGTTTATATATTGAGAGGGAGAGGTGGCCTATATACAAGTAGAGATGCATAGAGTCCAACTAGAGATAGTTGCAACAAGGAGATTCTAATTTTGAAAGATAATAGCTGTTTGAAGAAATTGGGAGGCAGGAAATGCCCTTCCTGTCTTTTGGATTTCTTAAGGATAAGGATCAATCTACTCCTGATTCCATAGATAGTAGGTCCACAGAATTATAAAAATCAACCCTAAAGAACAAGCTACTTACCTGTAAAGGGGCAGATAGATTCTTTGCCAGGGAGTCAGGAAACTACCTTAAACCACTTGAAGATTTCCCTTACTATTACCTATAACTCTAGTTACATGTTTTCAATTTTATAGCTAACAGGAATACACACACAATATAACACATACACATACACATATATGTGTGTGTATACCGACAATTATATGTGTATATATGCATATATCTATGCATGTATTTATAGTGGAAAAATCATTATCTTAGCATATTGTGAAAATGACAAAATTTCGTGTGATATATACACACACACACACACACAAAGGTATACATACATACATTAAGAGTGTGTGTATCTTATGCATACAATATAACATGAGTAAGTAGGTGCTTGATTTATCCAAGCTTGCCACACAATCTTTCTACTAAAATTTCTCTTTTCTTCATTCTGTCTTTGCTTTTGACTTTGTATTTTTCTTTCTTTTATTTATCATCTTTCTCTATTTTATGATATCCACATCTCTCAATCACACTACCTTGGCATAATTTTCAAATTGTCCTCTTTTCCTTTCTCCCACATCCAGGCTGTTCATTCTAAAGCATTCCAAAATAATGTTATTTCTTTCTGTTCCTGTCTCTAAAAGCTGACACTTCCTCTGTGTCCCTGAAGCCAAAAACCTCATTTCATTCTAACAGCAGCAACCTGTTTTTCCTTTTCGTCCCGAAGAGTGTATTCAAAATTCATTCCATTGCTAAAATTACATATAATTCCTCAGTTGGAGGCTCTTGGTTTCCAAGTTAATTTGAAATTTTTTGGTTCTTTCAAAGCCCTTTGTGAATTTTCTCCTGCCCATACTGAGTTTGAAATTCCTTTCCCACCTCAGTCATATCCATGTTCCACTCATAAAAAGGAAAGATTCACTTACCCACACCCTGTACTTTCTAAATTCTTGCCTCCTACTGATATTCTTGACCACTCTCACAGAACTGCTTGATGACTAATAGAAGTTTGATCTTTGAAGAACTGCTAAACACGCAGACTCTCTCTCTCTCTCTCTCTCTCTCTCTCTCTCTCTCTCTCTCTCTCTCTCTCTCTCTCTCTCTCTCTCTCTCTCTCTCCCAAGACTCTTCATCTGTTAAGACAAAGGCATCAAATATAGGAGAAACATAGTATAGTACATATGTATAGCAGTAGCAATGACATTTTGGAAAATAGCAGCAGAAGGTCCAGAGCTAGTTTTACAAGTTAGAATTGGGATAGCTCATTTTCAGCTAAAGGCAATGTCAGATTGTGAGATCAAAAGACAAAGAATAAAGATAGATTCTGAAAAATAGCATCATCAGCTGTAAATTGATGGCTATACAGAATGACCTACTTCCTTTCATTGGGATCTTCAGCTTACCTTATTCAAATATGACTATATTGTCATTCATGGCTCCTTCATATTTAAAGAGCAATAATATTTTCCTTGTTATACTCTAAAGAGAGTTGAGAAAACAATTGATGAATCAGGGCTCCATTTGTATTTTTAATGTAAAAATACTAAATTATTTTGATAACTCTATGATCACATATCACGTCTTTCCAAAAATGCAGATTAGAAATTAATCATAGTTACCCTGCTTTTTTGACTATTATCCATGCTGTCTTACACATCTGCTATAAAACATTTTTTAAATTATACATTTTAAAATTATTATTTATTATTAAAATTTAAATTAAACATTTTTAAAATATACCTCAAATTAGATACTTCTTTACCAAAATCCCACTGTGTAGTATCATTCTTCTCTGTGGGGGCAGGGGAGTGGGAGAAGAGATGGACCTGGATTCTTGAAAGTCCTGCCAATTTGTTCTTCTCCAGGTAAAACATGTCTAGTTTGTTCCTCTAATACTTGTATGTAAAGAACTCAAGATATATTTAAAGATCACCTGTCATAATCTGGACACTCTTTAGCTTATCATTGTTCTTCTTTAACTGTGGTACCTAGAACCAAACACAATGTTCTGGTTATGATTGGAGCATGACAAAATAGAGCAGGATGATCACTTCTTGTGGAAGCTACACTATTCGTAAGTAGTATAAAATTGCATCTGAAGCACTCCAATATAATTTTCACTGAAGATCTTGTAGCGACATGCATTCCTGATGTTCTACTAATTGGTATAGAAAGTTTTGACTGAGTCATGGATGCTACTGCAAAATGAAAGAAATGTGAGACTGAAAAGTATTTGGAAATTCATGTTATTGGTTTAAATTCAAAGGATCCTCAATACTCAATGATAATGCCAGCATTGGACATAGGACTGGAAACTGTTTGTCAACTCCATTGCTTACAGCTACTTCTGGGTCACTGCACAAGGTTGGAGAGGAACACTTTCAGTCAAGGGGAGCAGGGGTCATTAGGAACAACATTGCTTCTACTCCAGTCTTGATTGCATTCCCAAGGGATTACAGACTTCATGTCCTAGTAGAGGACCTGAACTTTCCTCTGTCAGAACTAAATAATCTAATAGTAGAATAAATAAGAAAGAAGTTAAGGAGATGAATGGAATCTTGGAAAAGTTAGATATGACAGGCCTTTGGAGAAAATTGAAAGGGAATAACAATGAGAATACCTTTTTTCTCACTTATACATTGCACTTTCACAAAAATTGGCCATGTATTAGGGTATAAACACCTCACAAGCAAATGCAAAAATATTAAATTCCTTCTTTTCAGACCATAATGCAATTAAAATTTCATCCAGAAAAAGACTATGGAAAGATAGATTAAAAATTAATGGAAACAAATAATATAATCCTAAGGAATGAGTGGATCAAAGGGCAAATCAGAGAAACAATAATTTAATTAAGGAGAATTACAACAATGAGACAATATACCAAAATTTGTGTTGTTCAGCCAAAAAAAATTAGAGAAAATTTTCTATCTCTAAATGCATACACCATTAAAAGAAAAATGAGCAGATTGATGAATTGGTCATGCAAGAACAACAACAAAATTCTAGAAAAGGAACATATTAAAAATCCCCAATTAAACACAAAACGGGAAATCCAGAAAGTCAAATGAGAGATTAATAAAATTGGGAGTGAAAAAAATTGAGCTAATAAATAAAACTAGATTTGGCTTTTGTCAAAAACAAGCAAACAAACATAAAACAACAATAACAACAAAATAGATAAATCATAGGCTAATTAGATTTTAAAAAGAAAGAAAATGAAATTACCAATATAAAATTAAAAGGGTAAATGAACCACCAATGAAGATGAAATAAACACAATTATTAGGAGGTTTTTGGTCCAATTATATACCAGTAAAATGGACAATTTGAGAGAAATGGATGAATATTTACAAAAGGATAAACTGCCCAGATTAACAAGAAAGGAAGCTGAATACTTAAATAACCCTGTCTTGGAAAAAGAAATTGAACAAACCATAAATGAGCTCCCAAAGAAAAAAAAATTCTCGGATTGGATGGATTTACAAGCAAATTCTATCAAACATTTAAGGAACAATTAATCTCGATTATATATAAACTATTTGAAAAAAAAACTAGATATAAAGGAATACTATCACATTCCTTTTATGACGCAAATATAGAGGGGAGAGCAAAAACAGAGAAGGAAATACTATAGACTGATTTCCTCAATGAATATAAATGCAAAAAATTTAAATGAAATGATAGCAGGGAGATTACAGAGATATATACGCTTAACACTGTTTCAGGAATGTAGCAGACACTTAATAGATGTTTATTGATAGATCGATTAAGGGTGTGTATGGAATTTGTTTCATTTGTAATCAATATGTTCAGGAAACTTATAGACCTGTACAATGAATCAAATCAATGCATTTATGTATGCAATATTTTTTCATGAAATATAAATAAATGAAATTTAATTCACAAGATGAATTAAAGAGATGCAAAATAGAGTGCTAAGTGAGATGGGATTAAAAAGGTAATTATTAGCTAAGTGGATTTGGAAAGACTTAAATAGAAGTTGTATTTCATTGGACATTAAAGGCTACACAAAAATTTAATAGAGGGTGCAGAACCATTAGAAACTGAGGAAAGGTACATAAGCAAGAAAACGTTTTTTATATTAGAGAAATTGTGTAAAATGGACATATATTATCATAGAAGGACAAATCAAGCAAAGTGGATGTCTGGTATCCACTTCTGATGATTCATGAAGAAACTCATGATATTACCATATTAAAGTAAAAAAAAAATGTTGCTTAAGATTACAAAGTTCTAGGCACAAATTTTAGGACCATAGTTGTACTGGTTTTGTTTCCCTAATTGTTTCCCACAGAAACTAAGGGATACGGAAATGAAAATTTGATTTGTTGGATAAACAGCTAGCTGAGAATGTGATATCTGAAAATGGGACATGGAAGTGTAAACCACAGCTTAAAATATTAGGTTAGACCAAGGATTGAATATATCTAACAAAGGCTGGTCAAAATGAATTTGCCAACTGTCTCGTAAAATCTAATAAAATGGGCTTTAACATAAAAAGGATTGGTGAAAGCTGAAAAATTGCTTCTTGGAGTTTATGTGACAACACTGGCCTACTGATTCCAGGAGAGCTGGAGTCCTTACATTTTTCCTTCTTCCAATTAAGAACTACATTATTCTTGGGATACGTTGGCTACCAAAAGCTATAGCAAAATTGGCACTGAGTCCAAGAGTGAGTGGGGTACTTTCTCTCTCCTTTTCTCATCAAGAGGCCCCTGTATGCTAGTCACATATATAAACAGAGACTGATTTAGTCATTAACCAACATAAAAAGGAAAAGAAAATCAACTTTACTTCTTGGAAGGAAATCTTTTCCCATACCAATATGTCTGAGTGTCTAGATTTCTCCCTCCACACTTGGTCAACAGGAAGTCATCACTTCACCCTTCAGGGAAGAAATAAAATTCTCCTGAATCAAAAATTCTTCACAGGAAAATGCTATCCTGATGAAATTCAGGCAAATTTTCTAGCTGTCCTTTTAATGATATTTTCAATTATAAATTCTAAAACTCCCCCACCCCATATTTCTACACACCAAGCAAAATTAGGAGGAAGTTTCTCTATGAAACGCTATACAAAGGCAGCTAGAAAGATATACTCAAATACATATATATAATATATGCATATATTATATATACATGTGTATTTGTAGATGGTTATGCAACTATATATGTATATGCATATATCTATATATGTGTGTGTACACACACAGACACACATATGCTTACTATTTATATACTTATTGTTGTTACTATGACACCTTAGAAATTAGCCCCTTTTAAAAGCCAATCAAGTCTGGTTAATTGATATCAACTGGTAATAATAGTGAGAAGTCTACTAAAGGGGGCTTATGAGATATATCGCTAGAAATGTTCTTCAAAATTCCTCAGATTTATTAACATCGGGACCTCTGTGGGAGATGTAAGGAGACTTCCTCTGAGGGTCCAGCCTGCCAGTATGAATAGGGGTTTGGGACAGTCATCTAAGTGCATTGCTACTTTTGGAGCCTCATATGGGATAACTACTGGGGCCTTAGCTTTTGTGAATGAGTGGGATAGTGAGGACCTTTCATGGAATCTGGGTCTCAGCCTTTCTGTGAATTGAGTGGGATAAATGGAGGTGGGGACTTTTTGGCATGGCTCAGGACTTCTGATTGACAGCTAGGCCTAAGTTTGAAGTTATTAAGAATCACCTGAACTGTGTCCTCACCAAATAAGTATAGAATTGAATGATATGAAGACTTCTCAGGAGAGACACCTTACTAAAACAGCTAGGCCTGAGTTTCTATTTCATCATAGGCACCTGATTTATGAGAACCTGAAACTTCGGGCCATTTCCCCCCTTTTCACTAACTGCCACCTCAGCACTAGCTTTGCCAAATAAGGAATAAAATACTTATATGAGTTTATATTAGATGGAGATGAATTTCCTTGTTCCTTGTACCTGGGTTAGATTTCTCACGAGATTGTGAGCCTGAACTACACCAATGAGAGTGAAGGTCAGTGGTGGGAGTAGGATGGAATTCACTAGGGTATATAATCATGCTTTGCTTTCTGTACTGCGCCTCTCCTACTAGCTTGCTTCTGGTGGTGATGATGCCCTTTCTCACAAGATAGTAATAAAGAAGTTTTCTGTTTCTACTTTGAGAGACCCCTGGTCTCACCCCACACATGAAAACCCCCTGAAGAGATTTTCCACTTGAGACTTTTCATTTTTTGATATCCTAGGTTTATGGAGCAACTAGAAAAAAAAAACAACAGAAATCTCTTTTTTATTTTACTGCAGTATATTAGTTATAGCATATTATGATAGATGAAAAACATTTATATTTTCTCCTACTTTTTAAGTGAAAAGATTTAGAGAGAGAAAGAGAGAGGCAGACACAGAGACAGACAGAGACACAGACACCCAAAGAGAAAGAGGTTGTATTATCTTTTACCTTGTCTCCATTATAAAGTTTCATATGTTCTCTTGACAAACTAATTTTCCCAGAATTTTCATCATGGCTTTCAAGTTTACCTGCAATCTGACCCAATCCTGTTTAACTAACTTTTATTCTCACTTATTGAAGAAAAAAAAAATCAGCTGTTGAGGTGGACATGAAAGTACTTCTTTTTTTTTACATTAATTTTTTTAAAATTTTTATTTAATATGTTTAGTTTTCAGCATTGATTTTCACAGAAGTTTGAATTACAAATTTTCTTCTCATTTCTACCCTGCTCCACTCCAAGATGGCGTATATTCTGGTTGCCCTATTCCCCAGTCAGCCCTCCCTTCTGTCGCCCCACTCCTCTCCCATCCCCTTTTCTTTTCCTGTCTTATAGGGCAAGAAAAATTTCTATGCCGCATTGCCTGTGTATCTTATTTTCTATTTGCATGAAAAAAAAAATTTTTTACTTTTGAACATCTATTTTTTAAAACTTTGAGTTCCAAATTCTCTCCCCTCTTCCCTTCCCACCCATCCTCCCTAAGAAGTCAAGCAATTCAGAGGG
>CM053626.1:105651073-105677066 GCA_028646595.1 Phalanger gymnotis | reverse complement strand
CTTTTCACTGAGAAAGCTTGAAAGTCCTCTATTTTATTGAGAATCCATATTTTGCCTTGCAGCATGATACTCAGTTTTGCTGGGTAGATCATTCTTGGTTTTAATCCTAGCTCCTTTGACCTCCAGAATATTGTATTCCAAGCCCTTCAGTCTCTTAATGTGGAAGCTGTTAGATCTTGGGTTATTCTTATTGTGTTTCCACAATTCTCAAATTGTTTCTTTCTGGCTGCTTGCAGTATTTTTTCCTTGATCTAGGAGCTCTGAAATTTGGTGACAATATTCCTAGGAGATTTCTTTTTGGGAACTATTTGAGGAGGACTGGACTTACATCTTCAGCAGGCTCTGCACTCCTGCTCTGATATGCCACTGAATTCCTCCCACCAGGTGGGCCTGGGGCCAGAAGCAACTGCAGCTGTGGTTCTGTAACTGTCCTACCTCTGCTACCCCCAGGGTGGTGGCTGAACCACGAACTCTATCACCCTGACCCCAGCAGCTTTTCCCACCAACCTTCTCTGTTGTCTTTGGTATTTGTGGGTTGAGAAGTCTGGTAACTGCTGTAGCTCACTGATTCAGGGTGCTAGGGCACCTTTCGCGCAGCGCCTGCTCTGGTTGGTCCGCGCAGCCCACGCTGGGCTCTGTTCCCAGCTCCGTGCGGGATAGGCCTTACCTGGAAACCATCCAGGGTGTCCTGGGCTGGAGCCCTGCTTCCCTCTGCTATTTCATGGGTTCTGCATTTCTAGAGTTGTTTCAGAGCCATTTTTTATAGGCTTTCAGAGGGACTTGGTGGGGAGCTTATGCTAGTCCTTGCTTTCCAGCCACCATCTTGGCTCTGCCCCTAGAGATACAATTTTTAAAAATTACCAGTATCATCTTCCCATGTAGGGATGTGAACTGTTTATCTCTGTTGAATCCCTTATGTTTTCTCTTCCCTTTTTTACCTGTTTATGCTTTTTTGGGTCTTGATATTGAAGATCAACGTTTTGGTTAAATTCTGGTCTTCTCCTCATGATAGCTTGAAATCCTTCTACTTCACTGAATGACCATTTTTCCCCTTGATGAATTTTCTTGCTTTTTCCATGTAGGTGACTTTTGGTTGTAGTCCTACCTCCTTTGCCTTCCATAATATTATGTCCTTGACCTGTGAAGTTTTAATCTTGCAACTGCCAAGTCTTGTGTGATCCCTATTGTGACTCCCTGATATGTGAATTCTTATTTTCTAGACACCTGTAGTATTTTTTCACTCTTCCTGGTATTTGAAATCTACCTATAATGTTCTTTGGAGTATTTATTTATTGGGATTTTTTTCCTAAGGTGATTGGTGGATTCTTTCAATATTATTTTGTCCTCTGATTCCAGGATATCAGGGCATTTTTCCTTGATAATTTCTTAAAAGATGCTATCTACGTCATCCTTTTGATTATGGCTTTCAGGTATTCCAATGATTCTGATACTGTCTATCCTCGATCTATTTTCGAGGTCAGTTGTTTTTCCCCATGAGATATTTTACTTTTTCTTCTATTTTTTCATTCTTTTGAATTTGTTTGTTTGATTCTTGATGTCTCATAGAGTCATTAGCTTCCACTTGTCCAATTATAACTTTAAACTGTTGTTTTCCTCAATTAGCTTTTGTACATTCTTTTCCATTTGGCCAATTGTACTCTTTAATAAGTTGTTTTCTTCAGTGGATTTTTAAAAATATTCTTCCTTTCGGCCAATTTTAATTTTTTAAGCAGTTGTTTTCTTTTCCCAAGCTATTGAATCATTTTTTTTCATAATTCTCTTACATTGCTCTCATTTCTTTTCCTAATTTTTCTTCTACTTCTCATACAATTTTTAAACACCTTTCTGACTTCTTTCATGAATTCTTTCTGGGCTTGAGACTGCTACCTGTTTTTGTTTTGGGCTTTTCTCAGAGGTGTTTCAACATTGTTGTCCTCTTCTGAGTTTGTGTCTTGATCTTTCCTGTCACCATAATAACCTTCTCTCATTAGATTTTTGTTGTCATTGCGTTTTGCTCACTTTTTTCAGCTTTTTTTCCTTTCCTTTAAATTTCATCACTGCTTCTGGAGTGGAACTATCTCCAGCTTCTTGTGCCAGTGGCTGCAGGCCCTGACTATTTTCCTGATGCTGCACTGATGTTGTTCCAATGTTCACTCAGGACTCTTGTGTTTGCTGTTGTGCTGAGGGGGTATGGTGGTGGATGGCTGGTGCTTCTGGAGGCCATGGGTATCTGGCGGCTTAACTGGTGCTGAGCCAGGGTCCAAGTGGTGGTATGTGGTGCATGCTGAGTCAAGTGGAGTGTTTCTGCATTTCTCTGGCTCTACACTGAAGCATGTGGAGTTCTGGCTGCCTGTGGCTACCTCTTTGCCTGAGGCTATGTTGAGGCATGTGATGATTCTCAGAGCTGGAGTCTTCTTTTTCCCCTGGCTACGCTGAGGCACATGTGGAGTCTTGATGTTGCCCTTTGCTTACTCCACTGCACTGGGGTTCAGGATCTACCAATAATTTGTTGAGGTGGGACTTGCTGCTATCTTCCTGAGATGTTTCCTCTCCTGGACTGGAGTCCTCTCTTAGCTGAGTGAGATGGACCTTTCTTGCCAATCTTGCAAGGTCCTTGGGTTCAAAAATTGTTTTCCCTCACCTTTTGCTGGTTCTGCTATTCTCAGATTTGTTTGAGGGTGCTATTTTATGGTTGTTTGGAGGTGAATATAGAAAAGTTATGATGTTTTATTCTGCCATCTTGTTTCCCAGAAGTTTCTAAGGCACTCAACTTTAAAACAGTCATGGAACACTTTGATATACTATTGTTCGATTGTTCTTTTTTTTGTCACATGTATAATACCAGTGGATCTGATTATTGCTGTGCAGAGTAGAGGTAGCAAGCCAGTATTCAAAATTTTGGCCTATTCTTTGCTGCTGTAGCAACAGTGTTACTTGTAGCTGCTGTGGAGGTGTAAGACCAATAACCCCAGCACACAGGAGGGCTGCTAGCACCAGTTCTTTGATCTACTTTTCTAAGGAAAGCAACTTTAAGGGGTTTACAATATCACTTTAATTAAACATACATATATCATTCACTTAGTTCAGGGGAAAAAGTCAGCACCCTGAACTTTAGACATACACAAATAGAAAGCACAAGCAGAAATTATATGAAAAGAGCAAATGACACAAATCAGCAAATAGGGCTTCTAACCATCTGACTATAACAATACATACAGTTACCAGAGAGAGAAGCACCAACATCTGGGTTTTCAAAGCTGGAGGGCTCCTTCACAGCTTCCCAGAATCTCCACACCAATATTCTTCCAATGAGTGAGCCCCAAACAAAATGCTAACCTCAGGGTATACATACCCTCTTTCAGGGCCTGATGGCTTCACACCTCTCCAGGGCTTCACACTTCTTGTGACCCAATTAGCCGAAGGCTGTGGGCCTTCCTAAAAACAAAGGCAAGAGTCAATCAAAGGCACTTGGTTGCTTTAGTGCTAATGAGCACTCCAAAAGAAAAAAAAAAACATTAGAGTCCCACTTTCCTTGCCCAGCTGCAGAGAGGAAGAACTGAATTTTTTCTTTGACTTTCTTTTCCCCACCTTGAGGTAGTAATTTATGGTGTGATCTCTTTTCTGGTCATCAACTTCTCCTTCCTCCTCACTTTTTCTCATAATTATCATTATAATTATTTTAGCATAATTATTGATTATTTTTATTTGTTAGTGGAAAGGCAAGGCTTTGCAATTGAGGAAACAACAGAAAAGAAAAACACCAGATGACCATAAATAGATAATTTATCTTTTCCCCAGACTTTGCTGTTTTCTATACATTCTTTTAAATATACAGAGGTTTTATCTATCCCTAAATATTTTTTGGCCCTCATGACTTCTTTTGCTTCTATCTCATTTCTCTTACATTTCCTTTATTTTGATTAACGTCAGATAAGTGACCAATATTTGTCACCTAAATTTCTCTACTTATTCATTCTCTATTTTACTTCTTGATATATGACTCTGCATCCTCCACTCTAGCAATATAGCAGTTTTGAAAGTGAGCGTTGTAAACTAAACATAAAAAATCTTAATTATAAAAAAGATAAGAAAAAAACAAAGTAACATTACCACATAATTGACAGATACAATTTTTAATGAGTCCTCATCTTTTTATTATTTTTGGTAGCCTCTTATACTGTTTGGTATCTCTGCTCTCATAGTTTGGCTTCCTTGACTTTGCAGTCTATTCTCTGTGTTTTTTTTTTCTACTTGTAGTATAGGTTCTATTGGAAAACACTTCAGTGGGCTTGAAGATGGATGCAGTCTTCTCTTAACTTTCAAATTTTTTAAAAAATAGTTTAGAAATAGGATGTATCAGTATACTCTTGCCTGATTCTAAAAGAGAAGATGAGAGGTTCTCAAGAACAATATTTGCATGATACAATCACAGACTTCATTTTCAGACATCTGTAAAGATAATGAGGGATCTTTCTGCGGAGGTCATTCCTTAGCTGAAATCCCAAAAGACCATGTTCCAAGAATGAAAATGATGGTGTTGGAAATCTAAAGTGAAACCTGAGTGGTGAAAGTATTTGAAAGCATGAAATACACAAATCTATTGAAGTATCACATCATTTTTCACTGGGAAAAGAAGATTTAGTTGAATCCGTATAGCTTTTTTTCTTACATGTGAAGGATTTTCATCTGGAAGAGGAATTAATCCCGTTTTTGTTTAGTTTTGTTTTTATTCCAGAAGTCTGTATGAGAAACAACGAGTGGAAATTACAGGGAGGTAAATTTTTAATCAGTGTCCAGAAACTTCAAAAAATAAAGAGTATTTGAAATTGAAAATATCTCTCTAGATGTCTTGGGTTGTTAATAATTTCTCCATCACTCTGGGATTTTAAACAGTAGTTACATGATCACTTGTCAGTGATGATATAAGTGCTTTCACTGGGACTTGTACAAAAACTAGATTATCTCTGATTTTCTGTCAATTCAGGAATTCTCTAGTTTGATGGTTTAAAAAGGCCAGTTGCTTACTGAGATGCTTTCAATTTTGGTTATAACGATGTGTCCCGATCACTTACATTCATCCCAGAATCAGGGATACCATAATTGCACCCTCAAGAATAAGAACTGCATTACCCAGAACTGGAGGCTATATTGTTTTGTATCTTTTTATGTAGGCTGACCCTATGAATACTTTGAAACAGTTTACACATACCAACAGTCTTTTGAAATGTGAGAGGATTAAAGAAAGAATTTTTTTTTTGACAGGGGAAGAATGCTTATGAAACAGCTTGGTAACTTTTTAATAATTAGCTCTCTGATTAAAAATCACCTGACTCTTTTCAAAATCTCCAATTATTATACTAAATCCAATCATATTCTTAGTACTGAGTAGATACTTAATAAATGCTGATTTATTGATTAAAATTTTGAACCTCAGTATGTTACTATACACAATTAACATACCAATTTATTATAGGGACATAAAATTGTTTTATTTGATTTTCAAGCAGTTAGTAAGGAAAAGTGACAGATTAGGGTGCTTGTGATGCCTTTGTTCCCTTTTTCCAGGAGTATAGAGTTTATTAGAGATGTATTGGACCAAAAATGCCTAACTATACAGTTTGTCATCACGTAGAATACTGTAGAAAATCCCAATTCTCAGCTGTCTTGGAGAACCAGCCAATTATTCTCTGGCTTCCTACCTGATCAATTGATATAGTTTCCAAGTGTTATTTTGTTTGTTTTGTTTTGTTTGCCCTTTTGGAAGCTTCCTAATTCCCGATGCATGCTGCAGAACCGTCTCTTATTTCCCAATCGTTGCCAAGATCAGCTTTATAAGTTACAGCAGTCATTTTTGTGTTGTTCTGGACATACTGAATTTGATTTTCCCTAAATCACAATTTAAAAGGAGAATCCTGAACTCATCTCTCTTTTTTTTCCTACACATATATTTTCTTCTAGTCAAGCATTTCAGTCTTCCTTTAAGAAGTGTGAATCTTAAGACCTGTTTTAGTTTCTAGCTGTTCACATTTTCAATATGATATACTAGAAATGGCCTGGGAGTTGATCTATCTCACATTAATTATAGGCAGTCAGATTACCCCAGCATGTATGTGGATCCATGGAAGTAGTCCACAATGGTACCATTTAGTAAACTAATAGTTCAGCTGACAAGCTCCCAAAAGTGGCAGATTTACTCCCCAGGAATAGCTAAGAGTATGTAAGGGTACTTAGGTTATTTTTTTTGCACACATTACAAAAGACTAACTACTCTCTTGCCTCTATGAAGAATGTGTGTGTGTACGTGTGTGTATGTATGTGTGTATGTGCGCCTTTTGCACATGTGTGTCTAGGGAGTGATAGGTAGGCAGGATTGCACCCTGGGCCTTATGTACTCTATTTAGAGTCACAAATGAATCTATCATGATACAATAATTTATTAGGGAATAAAAATGAGTTTTCAGGAAAATGATTAAAATCTTATAATGAAAATATTTGTAGTAACAAATTTCCTGATTGGATATACAATACTACAGGTGAAAAAAGATGAGCTCAGATTCTTTAATTTTTTATCTGGAGTTTCAAAAAGCATGATTACTGGATAGTAAGAATTTCTCTAACAGTGTAGCAGACGTTTTCCTACTAGTGACATGTGAGAGTGGGTGGTAGATATTTCAGAACAGCACATTTCGTTCCTTTGAATAGAAAAAATGCATAATAAATAGATTTACTTTTTTTTTGTCATTCTTTCTATCTTTATTATGCTTGACTTGGACATCATAGCCAAAAATGCCAACCCCTGGGGAAAGAAGAGGAGAGTAATATGATAGGAAATCCTTTCTGCAGATAAATATTTCTCCTTCAAATCTCATTTCAGTTTTAAGCTTTAGATATTTTTTTCTATTCACTGTTTCTTTTCTGTTAAAAGCAAATCCAGAACTCTTGAATGGCATCTTTCAAACATGGTTATTAATCAGAAAGAAACATAACTTTTATTTTGTCCCTTTAGGGGGTAAGATATAAAATGATAACCTCAGATATACCATTAGTTAAATATTGGGATTAGAGTAGTGAGGTGGCATAGTATATAGAGTGCCAGGCCTGGAGTCAGAAGGACCTGAGTTTAAATCTGTCCTCAGATACTTACTAGCTGTGTGACTTTGGGCAAGTCTCTTAACCCTGTTTGCCTGAGTTTTCTCATCTGTTTAATGAGCTGAAGAAGGAATGGGAAAACACTCCAGTATTTTTGCCAAAAAAACTCCCAAACGGGATCATGAAGATCCTGACATGCCTGAAGGCAACCGAACGAAACCTGGGGATTAACTGGACAAAGAGTTCCTTGGTTATACTTAGAAGTTCATGCCCAGTCACAGTAGAAAATAGTTCTGTGTCTGTTTTCTAGAAGAACTCTTGATTTTCAGAGAAGCAGACATGCAATGAAAGAATATTAAATTTGTATTTCAGAATGAAGTTCTTTTGTGGTTTTAGAAATGCATAGGAATATACAGAATTATCTGGATCACATAATACACTACACATGGGGGAAGTGGGGTTGTGGTTGTTGTTTTTAAGAGTGGGTTCCCCTATCCTCTGCAAGCTGGAAATATAAAGACCACCCATACTCCAGTCTCATTACTGATTGGGGCCTTTGGCCAGCTGTGTTTATGATCTAGGACAGTTTAAATTCTCTCCCAGACTAATTCTCAAGGGTTCACTGTATTAATGCAAAACAGTGTGGACATTCAGTTGCCATAGGCCACTGTAGCCTATAACTCCCAAGTTAAAAAGATTTGTCAACTTTAGCTTCCCTAGTAGCTGGGATTATAGGCATGCTCCACCATGGTCATATACTATGCAGTTAGCACCTATAAAATCTATTACTCTGAATTATATTTACTACTATTATAATCTTGGCATAAATCATATCTTCACTTCAAAGTTAGTTTCATAATTCATTGCCTTCTTGAGATAGTACATTACACTGACTCATAGATAGACTTGGAGATAGGAGACACTCAATGCACAGAATTTTTAAATGCTGTGCTTTGAATTCAGGGGCTAATGAACAGGAAGGAGTGAAAGAATAATAATAACCTCAGAGTATTTTGTGGCTTTCATTCCTTTATTCAACAAGCATTTATATATTAAGATATTAGGGCATATATAACATTATGTATATACACATATATGTATATGAATGTATATGTATAGGTATGTGTGTATATATGCATATATTTATATACATGCATATATACATATATATTTGTGCCCCCATGCACACATGCACATGCCTCTGTGTGTGTGTGTGCGTGTGTGTGTGTGTGTTTGTGTGTGTAATGGTTCTTGCCTTCAAGGAGCTCGCCCTCTAGTAAGGAAAATCATCCAAATTAAAAAAAAATAGACCGACATTGAATAAAATAATTTTAACAGGAGGGAGATATCAATTCTTCCTTGGAAGATCAGGGAAGGCTTCTTGAAAGAAGTGACATTCAACTTGGGCCTTGAAGGATAGCAATAGTTTTTCCAGATGGAGGTAGTTAAGGGAAGATTTTTCAGGCAGAGAGATTATTATGAAGAAAACCTCCAAGAAAACAAGGATTTGGAACTTGTTGGTGGATGGTGGGGGGAGGCTGGCAAGAAGTCCAGTTTTATAGAGTACCCAATGTGGAGTGGAACAAAAAAAGCTGGAGGCAAGCTGTTGATAACCTTTAATGACAGGATAAAAAAGTCAGGAATTCAATTAGTAAAAATGATGAGAGTTGGCATTTGTTGGCACAGTGCATAGGCATTCAGCCTGAAGTCAGAAAACCTGGGTTCACATCTGATTCAAGATACTAGTTGTGAGAACTTGGGCAAATCACTTCTCTGTGCCTCAGTTACTTCATCTGTAAAATGAGAATGGTAATAGCAGCTAACACCCAGGATTGTTGTGATGAGAAAATGAGATGATATCTGTACAGCACTTTGCAAAACTTAAAGTATTATATAATTTTTAGTATGAAGATGATGAAGAAAATCATGATAATGTTCTCTGAATTTTATAAAGAGCTTGATCTACCTTGTATAATTTGATCTTCATAACAACTTAGTGAGCTAATAATAGGTAATATTTACATAGTGCTTACTCTATTACAGACACAGTGCTAAGTGCTTTCCAATTATTATTTTATCCTTACAACAACTCTGGGAAGTAGGTGCTATTATCCATATGTTACAGATGAGGAAACTGAGGCATAGAAGTTAGGTGACTTGCCTAGGGTCACACAGTTAATAAGTATTGGAGGCTAGATTCAAACTCAGTCTTCCTAACTCAAGGCCAATGATCTAGCCACTATAGCACCAAGCATTGTGCCTATATTATAGACAAAGAAAATGAGATTCCAAATGGTTATGTGGATTGCCCCTTGTTCCTTACCTAATGAGAGTCAGAGGCAGAATTAGAATCCAGATCTTTATTAACTATATGTCTAATACTCTTTCCATTGATATTTGATCTTGAGTCATGTCAGAATTTCTCCAGGAGAGAACACTTGACAGATATATTTCAGGGAAAATGACTGAAATGGCCTTTGGAGTGACACACTAGAGTACCTAACAATATGTTTTCTGGGAAATAGTAATAGTAAATAGTAAATATCTGCAGCCACATTTGAATTCAGGTCTTCCCAAATCCAGCTTTCTATCCACAGCACAACTAACAGCCTAGTCTAGAGAATTAATTAATAGGAGTCTTGTGTCTAACAAATTTGTAAGGGGGTTAAAATTATTATCTCCCACTCATTCGGTGCTCCAGTGAAACTGGCCCACTTGCTATTATCCATATATGAGTTAACAACCACCTCTGCATTTTTGCACACCCCTGTTTTTAATGCTTGAAATGCTTTTTCCTAACAGACTATTTCTAGAAAGCCTTGGCACACTTCAGGACTCACTTTAATTGGGACCTTCTTCAAGAGGATATCCCTAATCTTTCAGTTGACAGTATTTCTTCCCTAGTCACTGCATATTTATTTTGCTGCAATCATGCATATATTTATCACGATCAACCAACATTTATTAAGTGCCTACTGTGTGCCAGGCATTGTGGTAAGTATTGGGGAAACAAAAAGAGGAAAAAGATAATCCCTGTGCTCAAGCTCAAGAACTTACAATCTATCGGGGCAGATAATATGCAAAGAAACATAGATACACACAATATACATGCAACATATTATATATGTAGATACATAGATTATATGTCACATATATCATATACAATATATATTATATGCATTATATATGTAGATATATATAATAAATAAATATATATTTACATATATACATATATGCCCACAAAGCAGGCTATATACATGCCAAATAAAGCACTGGTGTTTGTGTCTGTCTGGTATCTGATATTTTATATAGTGAATCCATTTTCAGTATGGTTGGATAATTGTTTTTAACTTAATAGGTAAATACTCTTTTCCTCCCTATTATGTCCCAGATAGCTATTTAAGTAAAGCATTCATCATCTCTCTTTGGTAGAATAGTTCTTATTTCACCTTAATTATAATCACACCCCAGTCTACTAAACTGTTTAAAAATTTGATTTTTTACAGTGGCATTTTGAACTTCTCCATAAAGTACATTAGAACATCATGTAAGAAAACATCCTTTTCCATCTATTTCTAATACATTTTTTCTATAATCTGGGGAATTAATTATGTGCTTGTTTTCTTTATGCAATTCAGTACAATTTTTATTTCAACACTTCTTTGTAATCACGCTGAAATTGATGTTGCATTAATGTTATATGTGGTATTTGTTTCTTGTTTCCTATTACTGCATATTTTTTTAATGTATTGGCTACTACCTGTTGACAATTTTTTTTCCTTTTTGTTAAAGAAGATTTCCTTGGGTTCAACCATTTTTTTCTTCTTTCAGTCATTTCATTTTTGAAATAACTTATTTCATTGACAATATGGGAGTTAGAAGTCAGACTTATCCTTCTAAATTTTGTACTGGACCCAAATCTATTCTTTCTGAGGTTGAAGAATTTATCTCTACATCTCCGTCACCAGTTTTGAATATAAATTAACTTCCAAATACTATGGAGAGGGATGGCAAAACATTAGCGGAAATGTGATTTTACACAACAGTGAAAAATGTTGAAGGGGAAAATGTCTGCAGAAAGCTTGGCAGAAGAACCAGAAAGGTAGGTCATCCAAAGAACCTTTTTAGATTAAACTGGAATTAGAATACAGAAAAAAAAACGGACCAAATTTGCTAGTATTTCTTTGACAATCTAATGTCATCATTGGTGATAGAACCATAGCATTTGGACTCAAACATCTCAGTTTACTACATGAGAAAGTGTAAACAGTAATAAAATGAAATCAGAAATATAGCTAGATCAGGTCAGCTATACACAGAATAAATTCATGCTGGGAGTCGCACGATTTTTAGAGTTTTTAAGTGAATACAAAGTGTGGCTATAACCTCTCTCTTCCCTTCTTCTCTGGCCTAGGGCTGGTTCACTCACTACATTTGTACCCACTTCATAAGGTTGAAGTGATTCTCTGAGGGGCAATACATTTTCATATTTCTAGTGTTAATCTTTGTATGTAACTATATACAAATCAGCCGAAACTACTCAATCTTAAACAAGGAATTTAATAAGAAATACAAACAACCAAATAATATTTACATAATATCCCACTCTAAAACCTTATTGACATTCTCCCATCAATGCACATAGTCCTGAGTGGGAGAGTGGGCACACTTCTGAAGTCCCAGACTAGTAAAGCACAAATGTAGGGAGATGTGTTGCCAGGGTAACTGGTGCTATAGATTTTGAAATTCTCAGGTCTTCTTTCTATATCATGAACCATCAAGAAAACTTCCTTGATAAACATTTCTTTGTTTAATTCCACTGATAAGTTGAGATGATCCATGATATCCTTGGCTAACACCACCCGGCCATGCTAGACATGTTGATTAATTAATTGGGCAGTTTCTCTGCTTCTGATCTGGTCCTCTGTTGATCTGGATATACTGCTACACAGCACCTTTTGTATCTGTCCCTTCGGACTTCAGGCTTAGTTTATGCCTTTAGCTAAAGTAGTGTAATGTTCTTCTAGGAAAAGTATCCTAAAGCTGGCAAAATCTTCTTCGGCTCAGCTTGTTTGTAGGTTTCTTCTTTTTCACTTTGCAGCCACAGCAGATGCCATTGGAGAGATCTTTCTTTTTCTTCTTGTCACTTTTCATTCTTCCCTGAAGCAAATCATGTTTCTTTTCATTTCTGTGTACTCTTTTCAGCAGGTGGTGGCAGTAGAGAACTCTCTAGACTCTCATTGGCCTAAATAATATGCCTAGAAACAAGTGACAGCTCTACATGAGTAATGGTCTTTGACAGGGTTCAGAAATTTGTTTTCTCACCTCTCCTCTATCTCTTCTCTTAACTTTTCAAGATTTAGCATCTGGTTCTTCTCTATCAATGATCCCATCTTACCTTATGGTTACCGCCCTAATTCTCATCTTCAGTTTATAAATAGGTAAATTATACCAAAATTGCTAAAATTTTCTAATGTCCATATTTCCACAGTTATCAAACTAAAAGTTCTCCAGTTCAATTCTTTTTGTGAAAATCACTGAAGCAAACCATGTTCTGCATTCATTCCAAAGTTCTATGGTTTGTTATATGCAAATGAGCAACTGCTATCTTAGTACAGAAAGCTAAAGCAGGCGATTCAATAACTAATTTTCTTAGAACTCTAAGCAGTCTCATGTCCCAGACAAATGAATTGTTGAGGCAAACTAAACTCAGTAACTACTTTTCTCCAAAGCAGATCTATGCTCTAAATATGTGAACTGTCAAGGGTCTTCCCCTTATATAAGAACTAAATTTCAAGCTAGTTAAAAGAATTCAAGATAACAAAAGAATGGAAAGAAAAATCACTAAAGGTATTACCATACACATACATAAATGTCAAGAATGAGAATGTAATTAACTGCTACCATTTTAATGAAATTTTCATGTGAAAAAGCTACAGATAATGTAAATATACCTAATGTATCTTTAATAAAAACAAAAGATTATATCAGGCAGGTTTTTGCAAATGGTTTTCTATGTGAGACCACAACTTCATCATCACATAAGTGATTGAAAGGTATAAAGAACACAAAATCTCTCTGACTTTCTAGTTTTTTTTTTTCTAATAAGACATTAAACTTGGCAGTGCTCATCTTATCCTCAAAGACTGTCCTCCCTGATGATGTCTAAATTATAAAATATTTCTCCACAGATGAAGCCATGAAGATAACTTAATTTAATGATTCTTTCATCATCAAGTGAAGTGTAAGGCAGAGATTAATCTCTGAAAGTACTGAATTCACTAATGAAGGACATTTCATGCAGGTTCCAAATGGAAGAAGGATTCTGTATAGTTATAAGTCTTCAAGATGACCTTGTTGGTTGATAACATTTTACTGAGAGTATCAAGTTTAGAATACCTCAGTATTTACAATGAGATCCATTGTGCCTCAAAATAGGTGGGACTAACATTTCCTATAAGAGAAAAAAAAAAACCTTGCAACCTTAAAGAATGCCTAGAGTTTAGACTATCATAATGTAGAAATGTTGGTTTTATGAGTTGGTCAATCAATACACATAACTTATTTTGTCATTGGAGGTGACAAAATAGCAACGTGTAAAATTGAATTGGAGGAAAAGAGTAAACTAGATTGAATGTGGGAAATTATAGGGTGCTTTAAATGCTCCCAAGCTATTACTTTACACAAAATACCATAAAACTTTTTCAAAGGAATAATATTCTTCTTCTATTGTTGCTTTTGGACTGTGAATAATGAAGCATCACAATCTCCAATAAATCAAAATCGAGATGATCCAAAGTCAATGGAAAGACATACAGTGGGTTTTTTTTTAGCATGTTATTAATAACAATTTACATTAAAAGGTGAAGAAATACATCAAAGAGAAAACATATAATCAGACTAGGAACTAGGCACAGCATGTAGTGAGTGACTGATAACAGATGGACAGTCTGAGTTCCATGCTGGTACACATTAGTGCTAAAAGAGGGGGAGAAATCACCATTGCATCAAAGAGATCCTAAATGGAGCCTCAATTAGAAGCCCTGGAGGCTAATATCATAGACTAGGAGTAAGGAACCTGTAACCTCAAGGCCACGTGTTCCTCTAGGTTTTCAAGTGCAGCCCTTTGAATGAATCCAAACTTCACAGAACAAATCACCTTAATAAAAGGATGGCAGAATTGAGTAAGCAATCAACCAAAATCTCTCTCAATATCTCCCTTCAAACAACTTTGAAATAATGTCTCAAATCAAAATCTGGAGTGGAAAAGTCAAAAAAGGATCAGGATGAGACATTCTTTCAGCCCAAGACAACTTAGGAGATTAGAAGAAGAGATCTACGGCACAGTGGTAGAGGCTGGCCAGGAGCACACATGGATGCAACACTGGTAATGAGAGTAGGTGGTGGTGACAGACACAGCAGCAGCAATCTGGAAGTTCTTGAACCAAATATGGTAAGGGAACATGATAATAAGTAAGAATGAGTTTATAGGGGACACTGGTGCTAGGACTGGAAGTAGAATTGGAAGTTGTTTGGAAAGTACATTATCTGTAATCACTTCTGAGTCACAATTCAATTATGGAAGAGTACTTTCAGTCAAGAGGGAGGAGGGGGCTTGAGGAACAGTATCACTTTTGGTCCCAAGGGATCAGAGAACCTGAGGAGCAATATTGCTTTCAGTCCCAAGGGAGTAGGTACCCAGATGAATTGTATTGATTGCAATCTCAAGGATCAGGAACCTTCCGTGGGTAAGGACCAGAACACTGACCACGAAAACAATGGCCATGCCTCCATAGATTACAACAGCTTGGAAGAGCTTAACATTTCCAAATGCCTAGAATTAGCTTTGAAAATAGTAGTGCAAAAAACAAAAATAAAACTGAAGTTTGGGACAGTGCCCTTCCCCCACTCCTCCCATGCTAGAAACAGAGCCAACTTTAGCACAAATTGAACATCCATAAATAGGATAGAAAATGAAATAACAATAACAAAAAAGGAAACTGATGATAAATAGCTAATATAGTGACAGAGAAGATCAAGACAGAAAACAATAAAGTCAAAAGGCTATAACTGAAGCCTCAAAGAAAAATGTAAATTGAATGAAAAACAACAAAAATTCCTAGAAGAGATAAAATTATTTTCAAAATCAATGTGATACAGGAAAAAGTAAATGAAAATGAGAACAAGGGAAGAAAATTATGAAAAGACAATTAACAGCTTGGTGAAAGATGCACAAAAAATGCTAAAGAAAATAAAACCTTTAAAAATGGAAAAATGGAAAAAAAGATACAAAAGCTTACTAAATAAAATAATTTCTTAAAAATTAGAATTGGATAATGATACCATGAGAAATAAACAAAAAAAAATAAAGAGTAAAAAAAGGGAAATGAGAAAAATCTCACTGGAAAAAAAACTGACCCAAAAATAGTTTGAAGAGAGATAATTGATGAATTATTGGACTACTTAAAACTCACAATCCAAGAAAGAGCCTAGATAATATATTTCAAGGAATTATTAAGAAAAAAAAACTGGCTTGATATGTTAGAATTAAAAGATAAAATAGGTGACAAAGAGTGTTGATCATCATCTAAAAGAAATCCCAAAATGATAACTCTCAGAAAAAAAATAGTAGTCAAATTCCAAACCTATCATGTCAAAGAGAAAATAATTCAAGCAATAAGAAAAAAAAACATTTAAATAATCATGGAATCAAGTTTGGATCCAACAAGATTTAGCAATTATTATGTTAAAGCTGGACAATTTGGAATATGATATTCCAGAAGGCAAAGCAACTAGAAATATAAAAAGAATAACTTACCCAGAAAAAAAATTAGTGTTACTTATTGAAGGAAAAAATGGATATTTAGTGAAATAAAAGACTTTCAAGCATTCACCATGAAAGAACCAAAGCTGAAAAGAAAATGTGACTTCAAACATAAGGCTGAAGAGAAGGTTAACAAAGTAAAGATGATGAAAAATCATAAGTGACTCCATGAGATTAAAATGTTTTGTTTTCTATATGGAGTGATGATACATGTGACTTCTGAGAACATTATTTTTCGGGGGCCCGTCAATTCTCATCTAAATTTTTTTGAAAAAGGTAAAAATGCATGTACACAATTGAATGTAGAAATCTTTGTTACCCAATAGGGAAGTATGAGAGGATGGGGATAAGAGAAAAGAGGGGGTGATGAGTGGGAGGGCAGATAAAGGAAGGCAGTGATCAAAAGCAAAACAGACTTTATAGGAGGCTCAAGATAAAAAGAGAGAAGAATAAACAGAAAATAGGACAGCGGGAAATTCATAATTAGCAATAATAACTGTGAATGTGAATGGGATCAACTCATCTATAACATTGAAGAGGATTGTAAAATGAATTAGAAACCAGAATCCAACAATATGTTGTTTACAAGAAACACGCTTAGAGAGACATAACAAAGTAAAAATAAAGGATTGAAGCAGAATCTATTATGCTTTAGCTTAAGATAAAAATATCCCTTTCATTAGGGTAATCAAAGTGATCTTGATTATATTAAAAATAAAAAGTAGGTCAATGGAAAAAATAGATAATCAATGCTTAGAAATAAATGTGTCCTATTTGACAAATCAAAGAATACAAGTACTTCTCTATAACTATAACCATATGGCCCTAGTACTCACCTCTGGAATTACTTGTAATCTAATTTTCTTGCTCACATAGCAATCCATGATATACTTTGAAACAGCTGTCATTCTAACCCCCCCCCCCCCACAAAGATACTGGGAACAGAATAAAAAATAAATAGTCCTTAGCTTTAAAGATATTTCAGTCAGGGTGGGGGGGGGTAAGGAGGGATATGAGGGAGCTACAGATATAACTTGTTCAGAGATAGGTATGGTTTTTTTCAGATCTTGATGATATCTTTTCCTTGACTTTCAACTCAACTCAATACATAACTTGAGATGTAATAACTTCAATGTGAAGGTGAGTATGTAAGTGAATGGAAGTAAAATAGTGGAAAATATGATTTCAAATTAAGAAATGAAAGCAAAAATTTGTTCAATACTTAGAAGACTCACAACTGCATAACATGCATACTTTTATCAAGAAGAGCTGTGACTTCTGGAAAAAGGGTTAAGTGAGATGTTGGTATAAAATAATATTCACCAGTCAGTTCAAAAAATGATAAGCATACTGCAAAAATTCAAAGCTCGGAATCAGCTTTTAGAAAGGAAGAAAGAAAAGGAAAGAAAAAAAATCTAGAGGAGAAATAACTTTAGAAACTGAGGAAATGAATGAGCACAGAAAAATATCTAAACAACTTAAAAACAGCATGGGTGAAGGAATTTCTTCAATAACTAAAATGTAAGACCAGAAAAGAGAAATTATGTCCATAAAAACTTCAAGAGTGATAGGCAGCTACGTAATGTAGTAGGTGATAGCAAGAGACTTGGAGACAGGATGACTTGACTCAAACACTTACTAGATGTGGAAGTCATTTAACCTCTCTCAGGCATATTTTCTTCACTGTAAGAGGGAGATAATGGCACCCATTTTGCAGGATTTGATCCTTGGATGTTAAACAATATAGTGTATACACAATGCTTAGCCAATACTGAAATCTTTTCTAAAGGACAGCTTTTATTAGTAGTGGATAATTTTAATTTAAAAGACTGAAGGAAGATGTAAAGAGTGAAATCAGAAATCTCAATGAAAATTTGGCAGACAAAATGCTTCAGAAGAGTGGTTCTGTGCAAAAAGCAAAATATTTTAAGTTTGAAGACTTGGAGAGTATTGTTGCTAATTGTTATTATTAGTATATCCTTCTGCAATTCATGACACCTCTGTAACCTCTAATTTCTTCACTTATAAGAGGAAAACATTCAAATAGATAACTCATAAGGTACCTTAAAGCTTTAAATCTATGATCCTGTGAATATATATAGAAGCTGGAATATTTTGGCGCATCAGTAAAGATGTTCAAAGAAAGAAAAGCAACAGAACTCAATCAATGAAATATCGATAATATCGATAATTGTTAAAGTAGGTCAACATATTTGAGAAACATACTATTACCTTGGAAGATATAACTTGCATATAATTGCATTAAACTACACAAAAAAACTTGATCCAACAAGATTTCTGAATTCCATCTTTCAGAAAATGAGAAAAGAAAATTTCCCAGAAGCATTGGAACCAGAGAGTAATAAAGTACAGATCATTGGAATATATTTGATGCTACTAGAAATGAACCTAAGTATTGATTAATCCATCAGTGTAGTTTGCATATACCAGAGCTCTCATGTAAAAATAAAAACATCCTATGTAAACAGGAAAAGTGAAACTAGAAAACAACAAACTCCAGTAACAAATTAAAAAGATTGCACTGAACTGATGAGAAAAAAAAAAATGCAATGTTGAAAAGACCTGTACCAAGAATAATGTCATCTTACCAAGTTGAATGTAATCTTCCTTTGGTCTATAATTTACTTTGAACGGAGCAGATGAATTTAAAGCATTCCTTTTGAAGAAAATCCATTAGGCTTGAGTCTTTGAATTGAAAACTCAACAGACAAATAAAACTCCACAGGATTATAGTTAACCATAGCTTACATGAATCCGGAGCAGGAAGAAACCTTGAGAGTAAATTGCTCTCTATTATAGTCACTATATCTATTCTATAGCCAGTGGCTAATAAACATCATCAGCTGCATTTCAACCCAGGTGTTTCTAATTTTAGGTCCAGTATTCTTTCCAGAATATTATCCCCTATCTCAATAACTTCACTACATATTAACAGCCAATTCACAAATATAAACATCAGCTTTTCTATATATTACAAAAAAGCAAAGAGTAAGATAAAAATGAATTTAATTTAGAATAAGAAAAATGTTTGAATAATTGAGAATTAGATTACTAAAATACATAGGTCTTACACAAATATAACTATAATTTTCCTTACAGAAATTAAAAAATAAATCAGAGACCTATTTTATTGGGCTGTGACAATAAAGTAAAATAGGGATGTTGCTCATATGCACTTTTTTTGAGAAGGAGGAGAAATAATGTAAGTGATTTTGTTGTTGAAGGGACTTTTTTATTTGGAACTCTCTTCTACCCGAACTGATCTGCAACATATGTGTAACTTATATTAGAGAATTGACATTATGAGGTTTTATGACTATGCTATAGTGACAAAGCAAGGTAAATATGAAAAGGATTCTTTAATTCATGTTTGCTGATTTCATAGAAAATCTCTTTCCATGAATCTACATTGCTTCTTCCCAGATGGTACCTCGCAATTACTACTATGCCAATCACATTTTGAATCTGATCTCAAATGGAATTAAATAAAATAAGAAAATTCATTTATTAGAGTAAAAGGTAATACATACATTTAAAAAGTAGAAAGGATAGAGGTTTCCTCCTATCAAATCTCAAACTATACAACAGAGCAGTTCCTAAAACTATCTTGCTCACTTTTTTTTTAATAAATTGAGGGATAGATCAGCAGAAAACATATAATAAAGTTGTAGAAGAAAAGAAGTGTAGCATTTGATAAACCAAAGGGCAATCTATCAGACAAAAATAGTTTTTAGATTAGGATCTTCAACCATATATCAAAAAAGTACTGGATGGATAAATAATTTACTTGTAAAAAGCCCTTATAAAACAGAATAAAATGGAAGAACATATCACAGTGATGGCCAGGGAGGAAATTCAGACCAGATAAGTAATAATTATATATCATCAAAGACAAAAATTATAAATGTTCAATTTTGCTAAACTTGCTGTGTTGTTTTAAGGATCAAATAAAATAATATATGTAAAAGGTTTTGAAAACCTGAAAAATACTATATAAACGTGACATGCAATAATAACATAGTATTACATTGTATAATATTATTGTACAATAATAATATACAAGTACAACAAACATAAAGTATTTACAATTGAGAAAAATATATATATGGGCAAAAATATTTTCTTTAAATATCTGATAAAAGTCTGACATCCATAAATCAATATGGAAGTACCACAAACCCATAAGATAAAGAGCTATTCCCCAATAGACAAATAGCCAATAATAGCTAGAGTTTTCAAAATGAGAAATATAATCTATCCATAACAATATGAATAAATGTTTAAACTCTAGGAAGAAGAAATATTACAAACAAAACTACCCTGTAGTATGTCTTCCCACCCATATGTGGTGGGGGGGGGGGAGGAGAACACAGGGCCTATCATTGTTCAACCTCCCATAGGAAGATAGTCATCATAATTCATTACCAGTAGAGCTGCTAATTAGTTCATCCACTGTATAAAAGAGCATGGAATTACCAAAGAAAAGTTACTGATTCACTCATATTTTTATCTATGGTCCCACTGGTATGTTTATTCCCCTAAGCAGGTCAATAACATAAAGACTTATACATACCAGTGTGTTCACAGCAGCACTAATTGTAGTTGAAAGGAGGTAAAAACTAATTATATGCTCCCTCCCATTGAGAATGGCTAAATAAATTGTGGTAGATGAAAATATTTACTCCATAAGGACCAATAAAATTGAAGAATTCAAAGTAATATGTATACTTGTATACACTGTTGTTCAGAAAGACCTATACAAAGCAAATTAATTATAACTATAAATCAGAAGTCTGTAATCATGTAAATGAAGACTACATTAAAAGGCAACCAAATTCAGGTCCAAAACAATTATCAATGTCAGTCCCAAAGTATTATATTTAAAGCCCACAAACTATTAAAAATATCAAACTCCCCCCACCCCCACAATGAAATTTATATGCACTCAGTTGCAGTTACTGCATTATAAGGGTGTTTTTTGACAATTAAAAAATGAAATAGTACCATGCTATTCATTTCAGTGTTCATAATATGTTAAAATATATGGCCACAAAAGTAGCAAAAACAGACATAATTGGACTTTAACTTGAAGGCTTAAAATTATAATCAATGGAGCTTATTCTTGATGTTAATGGCAATAAGGATCATTTAGATTCGTATACATGATGAATTTTAAGGAAGGCATAGCAGATGCATAAAAGGTAGGTGCAACACGAAAGATGCAATCTCTCAATGTGGGGTAATGGAAGCCTGACTAAGAATTTCCATTGGGTAGAGTGGAAAGAAAATTGTTCTTACTTTGAAATACATTCAACGATATCAAGAATAACAATGGAGTGATCAGTAGGTCTTGGCTCTTTATTGGATAGAGGAATAATGGAGACCACAGAACCAAAAACTGATAATTAATAGTGAAGTGACCCGAAACATCTTAATTTCTATGGCTAACATGGGCAATTTTTCAATATTATAACCCTCTCCTCACCCACTGTATAGTCCCATTTATATACTCTTCTAATTCCTTTCTGGGAAGTGTCTGTTTGCCAAGCAGTCTGGTGTTCATGGATAATCATGTCAAACTTAACTTTACTAATATCCAGACAAACACTGTCTCCTTAACATACTTCTATGCCAACTTTCTCAATCAAAAAGGTTGGATTACCCATGCATTTTCTCTGTTGCTCATTTGTAGTCCTAGCTAGAATTTTTTTTTAAATTCCTTTTAATTGTTATGTTCAACTGGATTTTTGGTGCCACTCTACAGCTCTTTATTAATTTCTTGTTTATTTCCCAGTACAATCTTGGAAAAGATTATTCTCTACCTTCTTTATTTTCTTCCTCATCTTCTCTGGCCCTGTCAACTTCTGACATATAACCTTTCCTCTTTAGCTGAAAAACTAAGGGCTATCAGGTATAAACTCCTTAATCTTTGACATTTCCAACTTAATTGTTTCTCTCTCTCTTCATTTTTTATCCATCACTTTCCTCCTATTTCAGATGAAAAATATAATTCCTGCCATCTTCTTTCCAAGGCAACCTTCCTTCAAACTGATTATGCTAGAACCCAACCCATCCTGATTGTTACAAGTCTTATGTTTTCCTTCTCTCCTTTTCCCAAAGAAATAAGAGGTTTTTTTTTTTTGCAAAGTTTTATCTATTTATATATGCCTTTCAGGACTTATAAATTTAAATTGTTATCACTACATATAATTTCTTAATGAAAATTAAGGAAAAACCTGAAATGCATTTGGGAAATTACACATAAAAATTACACAATTAAAAATCCCAATACCACTTTTCTTCCAGTGTTGCTTTATGGCTTCACATCATGGGATATCACCACCTCCAAAGAGTCAAAATTATGGGTCACTCCAATAGCAAAGGAAGATCCATGGTGTGTTGCTCAGATATCAACAATTGAAAAATACATTTTATCTCTTTCCTTGCTTTCCAGAAAAAGGCCTAAAAATATTAGAGTTGTAGAGACATATGACTGGAAATGGAAGCAGAATGGTCTTAGAGTGAAGAAAGGGTTGCCTGATATATTACCTGCAAGCTGTATTTGCACCCTCATGTCTGAAGCCCTAGGAAGTGCTCCTAACATATTGGGTGGACCCATTGAGAATAATTATGGACAAGCTTTGCATAAGATGATAAGCAAAGGATATCTGGTCATTTGTTCCATTGGAAGGGGTGCCCACATTCTAAAACTCAAGAATGTATTTAATAACATCATTTTTAAATAAATGATTCTGAAATTAATCTTGTTGGCATTATATCTCATCCAAGTTCCATTTCTTCATTTTTCAGTTGTTTGTTAAAAATTTTCACTTTGATGATACGGCAGCAAGTAAAACTAAATGTATCTAAAACTAATATAAGGTTTTTTTCCCCTTTTTTCAGATGCAACTAGAAGATTGAATAATTCTGAATATTTGCCCCAATCTATATTTATAGGTATATGAGCATAGATTGTATCATATATATTTATGCACCCATATACATGTATGACACACACATATGTATATGTATACATATACACACAAGTATAAGTATAATTATTATATATGGAATTACACGTCTGATGGTGGAGAAACAGCACTGTAATCACACAGTATAAAAAGGTTTTTATGCAGCACCATATTACAAATTTTTTCCAGTGGCATTTTAATGGCTCTGTGATTTCATCATCTAGATTGTCCTGCTGGTAATAATTACAGAGCATTGATGCCATTTAAAATGTGAGCTCTTTGTCCTTGTCTTGTCATAACCTTCCATAAGAGATCAATAGAATATAGTAGAAACTTTGGTTTATGACTTTTCATATTTTATGGGTACCAGTACAATGTTTTATGTGCAGTTGTCATTCTTTCGTTTTTGTATGGCTAGTCTACCTCCATTTCTCATGATACATTTCTTTGAGAAATACTTAAAGGATTCATATATTTATTTTTATTAATTTCTCATTGTACAGTCAGTATATTTTAAAAAATATAATTGTAATTATATGCAGAATTATCTCATTTTTATCCTTTTATTATTATTATTATTATTATTTTATTTGGATCTTGGCTTTACTGCACACAGTTAATTCTCAGATAACTTGCATATTAGTCATCTGTCATTGTCAGTTTCTTTATCTTTAGATTACTTCATTTTTGTGGTTGGGGGGCATTTTCCATGATGAATGTCTTTCAAAACTAATTTTGAAGAAAGGATTCATGATATTGATATTAAGCTGTGGGTCTGCTGAGTAATATAAAAATCACCTCTTTTATTTCTTCATTTCTAATCTTGTTTTCAAGGTTATGTTTCTTCAATCTGTTTTATTTTGTGTATGGCCTCTGCCCACCTTTGAATTAATGTCAACAAATATAAAATATCTGGGTTTTTTTCTTTAGTTTTTTATATAATTTCTACTTATTCCTTCTTTATAAAAGTGGTTAACACATAGTATTCAATTATCTTTATGTCAGTTCCTTTGCTGAACACTCTATGAAACAATGCCAGGAGTCCTATGAAATGATATTTTTTGGCACATAACAAAAATGTCAATACAGATGTGTTTTAGTTCCTAAGATTGTCTTTTCATTGGTCATTTTACCGAAAACAGAATTCACTGATTACCCCCGAAATATCTTTTAATTCTAAAATTAGGTATTACTCTATGACCTTCAAGGCTAGGATATCAGAACACAATTAAATCAATGCCCCCTCTATATGTCATTATAAAGTTTTATCCTTTAAACTATGTGATATCAAGAGAACTGTGACTACAATCAATGATCAGCCTACAAATAGAAAATGAATAGAAATAAAATCACACAAGGGAAAGGATTACATTTAGTTATTACTACTCTATAGCATAGCCAATTCTCTTAGTATGAAAAGGCATGGACCAGAGCCAAGATGGTGGCTAGAAATCAAAGACTTGCCTAAGCTCTCCCCCAATTCCCTCCAAACAACTGTAAAAATGGCTCTGAATAAATTCTAGAACTGCGGAACCCATGGAATATCAGAAAGAAACAGGTCTCCATCCCAGGAGAGTCTGGATGGTCACCGGGAAGGGCCTATTGCACAGCTCTGAGAGTGGAGGGCAGGCCAGCATTGGTATCCAGGACAGACCAGACCCTGAGTCAGCCAGCCAGCCAGAACTGGCCTTGAGACCGTGAAACAGTGAGCTGTGGCAGTTACCAGACTTCTCAAACCAGAAATGCCAAAGGGAAGGTTAGGGGGAAACTGGGAATTGAGTTCAGAGTGGTCTGGCTGCCAGCTCCATGGGTGGAAGAAGTGGTGCAGCAGTGGCCATAACAGCAGCATGAAGCTCCTGAGGTTGCCCCCAGAGCTGCAGCCTCAGCTCCTTCCCAAGTCCCTGGCTCACATGGTGGGAAGAATCTAGCAGTGGATCACAGCGGGAGTACAAGGAGTACTTTGTAGGTACAAAGGCAGATTCTCTTGCTGTGCCTTGCTCGGATCTGTATTGCTGTCCTGGTTGGTGGTTCTTAGGGGAGGAGGAGTACTGCTGTGACAGAGCCTGGGATAAATGTGGAGTAGAAGTAGCTCTGAAAACAGCAGTGCTTGGACCCTAAAGCTTGGGACAAAGTACTCTGTGCTCTACGAGCAGTTATATCATGACCAAAAGCTCAAGACTCAAGTAGTTGGCTGGAAACATGAACAGGCAGCAAAAATGAACTCAGAATCAAACTCTAGATTCCTTTTTTGGTGGCAAAGAAGACCAAAATATACACCCAGAAGAAGTAAACAAAGTAAAAGAGCCTACATCAAAAGCCTCCAGTAAAAATATGAATTGGGCTCAGGATGTGGAAGAGCTCAAAAAGGATTTGGAAAAGCAAGTAAGAGAACTAGAAGAAAAACTGGGATTAGGAATGAGGGTGATGCAAGAAAACCATGAAAAACAAGTCAATGACTTGCTAAAGGAGACCTAAAAAATACTGAAGAAAATAACACCTTAAAGAAGAGACTAACCCAAATGACAAAAGAGCTCCAAAAAGCCAATGAGGAGAAGAATTCCTTGAAAGGCAGAATTAAACAAATGGAAAAGGAGATCCAAAGGACCACTGAAGAAAATACTACCTTAAAAATTAGATTGGGGCAAGTGGAAGCTAGTGACTTTATGAGAAACCAAGATATTACAAAATAGAACCAAAGGAATGAAAAAAAAATGGAAGACAATGTGAAATATCTCATTGGAAAAACTGCCGACGTGGAGAATAGATACAGGAGAGATAATTTAAAAATTATTGGACTACATGAAAGCCATGATCAAAAAAAGAGCCTAGATATCATCTCATGAAATTATCAAGGAAAGCTGCCCTGATATTTTAGAGCCAGAGGGTAAAATAGAAATTGAAAGAATCCAATGATTGCCTCTTGAAAAAGATCCCAAAGAGAAAGCTCCTAGGAATATTGTTGCCAAATTCCTGAATTTCCATGCCAAGGAGAAAATACTGCAAGCAGCCAGAAAGAAACAATTTGAGTATTGTGGAAACACAATCAGAATAATGCAAGATGTAGCAGCTTCTACATTAAGAGATCAAA
>CM053626.1:105628325-105650573 GCA_028646595.1 Phalanger gymnotis | reverse complement strand
TTCTAGCGTTCCTTTTTTTTCCCCCGAGGAATTCTCTGGGTGGGGTGGGGAGGGATTAGAGCCATTTACCTGGCCATTATGTCTCCTGGAAGCTCAAGAAGCGTTTGAAACCTTTGGGCTGCAAGCCTCAGGAGCTGGTATCTCACCATCGGTGGCGCTGCGATGCCTCTCGTCGCTTCCATAGAGTTCCGTCCTGTGTTGGGATGCCTGGGGATATGCATTGGTTTCAGGCGCCCGGCTTTCTCCCAGCCTGTCTCCCACGTGGGTTTTCCGGCCAGCCGCTTCTGCTTTGGTGCTGTCTGGGGCAGCTCCGCACGCCGAGCACTCTCCTAGCCTACAGAGTCGTTCCTTCAGCCTTTCAGATTCTCCTGGCTGGGAAATTTGCCCCACTCACACTGTTCGCAATTTCTAACTCTCTCGAATCTGCTCAGATTCACTTTTTTATAGGAATCCAACAGAACCTGTGAGAGAGCTTCGGCAAGACGCTGTTTTCATGCGGCCATCTTGGCTCCGCCCCCCAAAATATGCACTTTCAATAATATAGAGGACTTTCAAGCATTCTCAGTGGAAGGACCAGAGCTGAATAGAAATTCAACTTTCAAATACAAGAATCAAGAGAAGCATAAGAATGTAAACAAGAAAGAGAATTTATAAGGGACTTACTAAAGTTGAACTGTTAGGTTTAAATTTCTACATGGAAAGATGATGTGTGTAATTCAGGAGACCTTTTGCAGTATTAGGAGAGTTGAAGAGAATATAGACAGAGGGCACAGGATGAGTTGAATAGGAAGGTCTGATACCTAAAAAGTGAAATAAATTTGAGGGGCGAGAGAGGAATATATTGAGAGAGGTAGAAAGGGAGAGATGGAATGGGGTTAATTATTTCACGTAAAAATGGCAAGAAAAAGCATTTCTGTTGGAAGGGAAGAAGGGGCAGATGAGGGGGAATGAGTGAATCTTACTCTTATCAGATTCAACTTGAGGAGGGAAAAACATACACACTCAATTGGGTATCTTACTCCACAGGAGAGTAAGGGGAAGGGTATAAAAAAAGTTGCATGATAGAAGGGAGGGCCAATAGGAGGAGGTAATCAAAAGCAAACACCTTTGAAAAGGGACTGTGTCAAGGGAGAAAACTGAATAAAGGGAGAAAGGATAGGATGGAAGGAAATATAGTTAGCCTTTCAAAACATGAGTATTGTGGAAGTGTTTTACATAATGATACATGTGTGATCTATGTTGAATTGCTTGCCTTCCTAGGGAGGGTGTGTGGTAAGGGAAGAAGGGAGAGAATTTGGAACTCAAAGTTTTACAAGCAGATGCTTAATAAAAGGGTTTTTTTTTTTTTTTGCATGCATCTGGGAAATAAGTTATATAGGGAATGGGGCATAGAAATCTATCCTGCCCTAAAAGAAAGTAAGGGGGGGGGGGAAGATAAGGGGAAGTGGGGTGAAAAAGGGGAGGGCTGACTGGGGAATGAGGCAATCAGAACATATTCCATCTTGGAATAGGGGGGTGAGTAGAAATGGGGAGAAAATCTATAACTCAAAATCTTGTGGAAATCAATGTTGAAAACTAAAATATTAAAATAAAACCTTAAAAATAAATAAAAAGGAAAAGGCATAAACAATTATATTCAGTGTTTATGTGGAGCAAAGGTGTTATAATTAATATAGAATGTAAGGGCTGTTTTCATGTGATTACAAAAAAATGAGCTATAAAACTTATTTACTCCTCACAATGCATGTGAATTGAGTTCATTATTTCTATTTCATAAATATTAAAGTATTAAAAGTGAAAATAATTTAGATGCACAAATACTTTAGAGATGGCATTCTGGGGCTTTGATTTCCTTTGGAAAAGAGGGCTACACAGGAACACATTAAAAATTCAACCATATGAACCACAGTTCTCTGTCATTTGCTTATTAAGAATTCAAAAAACAGATTCCAGATATCAATTATTATTTATGGAAGCATTTTAGATGATCATATCTTTCTATTATGTTAGCTCTTATTACCTGATATCTTAAACTTAACCAGAACTGAACTAGTTAAATAATTTTACAAAAACAATAGAAACAAGAGAATCTAATTGATTGTTGTTTACAATCCTAATGGATTGCTGAAATACCCCCAAATGAAAATGCAGATCTCAGATTGGATTTGAGACAATCCCATCAGACAAATGTACAATGTGAAGTACAGAGAAAGGAGTCCTTCAAGAAAATGACCTATGTATTAACTTTAATGTCATGGACCATTTGCGATAAACTGTGAGCAGCTAGTATTCCACAATGAGAGACAAAGAAAGGGTTACGAGTGAAGAGTTATAACAATTTACTCAAGCTAATGACTTCTGATAAGGATAACACAGTCAAAAGCCAAAACTCTGACCAATGTTTCTGTAGATGTACAATTGAAATAAGAAACTGAATTTTCTCAATTATGAATTATTTGTGTTTTTTAAGAATATTACTCTGAGATTTTGTTGGCACAGACAAAATAGAGAGCAAGAATTAAAAAAATTTAACAACCTCATGCCCTCTACTCTGTAATAGAACAATCTGATACCTTTCATTTAAGTAAATGAATATTGTTTCTGAAGTAATATGTCAAACTTATGAATTTTTCACTTGTATGTTTGGTTTTTTTATTGGGTTAGTTCACATTTTCTTTAAGTTTTTTCTTTCTTTCTTTATACTTTGTTTTATTGTTTCTTGATGTCTCATGGAGTTTTTAGCTTCCATTTGGTGAGATTTAATTTTTAAGTTCTTTCCTTCAGTGAATTTTTGTGTTTCTTTACCATTAGACCAATTCTATTTATTAAGATATTGTTTTTGTATTTTCCTGCCTCTTTTTCCAAATTGTTTCTCTTTTTATAATTTTCTTATATCACTCTCATTTCTTTTCATAAATTTCCCTTTACCACCCTTATCTCTTTTTTTAACTATTCTAGGAATTCTTGTTGGGTTAGCATCTGATTCTTTTTTTTTTTCTTTGAATCTTTCTTTATAGCTGCTTCCATTTTGTTGTCTTCTTCTAAGATTATGTATTGGTCTTCCTTGAGAGCTTATTAGATTTTTTGTGGTCAAACTCTTTTTTCTTGCTTTTTTTCCCCCAGCCTATTTACTGACATTGAATTTTACTTTAAAATTGGGCTTTGCTCAAGCTTCAAACTTTTTGTGCTGCTGTTTTTAGAGATCATTGTGGGGGTCTGCAAGTTTTATTTTATTTTATTTTTTATTAAGGCTATATATATTTTATTTTGGCAATGCACTGAGAATTAAGTGACTTGTCCAGGGTCACATATCTAATAAGTGTCAAGTGTCTGAAGTCAAATTTGAACTCAGATCCTCCTGACTCCAGGAGTAGTGTTCTATCCACTAGGCCACCTAGTTGCCCCATTTTTAAATCGTGCCAATTTTAAATAGATTTTACTCTCGAGAACAAGAATTGCATTTTTATTTGTTTATAATTCTGATGAAGTTCAATGTTCTTCATTTCTCTCTCTCTGCATACATTCAAGAATTTATAATGCCTAGATTTACATAGTAACTTAAATGTTACTTTTAAACTGCTATTGCCTTGGCTAAAAATTTGAGTTGTTCAATTTTTGGAAAGCTGTGTGGAATGCTCTTTCTCCCGGTGTATTTAGTCAACCTTTTCAGTGGTGGGTCCAGAAGAAGCACCTCCACATGGGACTGTTCCACCCCTTGGAACCCACCAGGCATGCTTCCTTTAGGCCTTTTTTTTGGCCTTTTGTTCTCAGAGCTAGTTCTGGGGGTCTGAAGATTTTTAGTGCTTCTAATGTGCTGTGATCCTGAGGAAGGCATGGTCTCTGCTTTTCTGATTGGCACTTTGGTCTCTACCCATGAAAGGCTGCTGTTTCTCTACAGCCACAAATGCTTATACTCTCCTTGGCCCTGGAACTGTGACATGGACTTCTGCTCTTCTGCAGCCGCAAGTGTTAGTTCTCTTCTCTGACTTTGAACTGTGAGCCCTTGCTTTCTTGTGATTGACCATAAGTACTTTTCTCCACCCTGGAACTGCAATCCAGAGATGCACGTAGACAATAGAGCTGCCAGTCAGCACTAGATGTAGAAAGTGCCAGAAAAGGGTCTCCTGTAATCATTTTCTGACCATTTGTATGATCCACTTATTGTGTCTGGGCTGAAAACTCCTAAATCTGCTGTTGTCGCTCCTTCTGCTGCTGCTCCTGCTGCTGTTGTCACCACCATCACTTATGCACTATCTATGCATATTCCAGTCTGGCACCCACCAGGCATTACAGACATCTCTTGCTGACTTCCTAAGTTTTCTTATACCAGAAAAATATCTAACTCTGACTTTTTGTTGTCTGTGCTACACCAGAATTTGATTTGAGGTATTATTTTAAAGTTGTTTGGAGGAGCATGTTGAGAGAGTTTAGCTGGGTTGCTGCTCTAATTATCTGTCTTGTTTCTGCCTCTATACACTTAAAATACTGTTTTGAGAAAGGGTTTCACCAGATTTCAAAGGGATACATGACACACCAGAAAAAATTAAAGACCTCCGATCTGTTTCAATGCTCATTTTACAGATAAGAAAACTGATTCTTAGACGGACAAGTGACTTGCCCAATCCAAAAAAATAACTGTCAGAGGTGAAACTAAAATTCAATTCTTCTGGCTTCAAATCCAATGTTCTCCATTATGTGGCCTCCCTTACACTAAAGACCTACCTACTGCAATGACTCAGGAAGGAGGTGGGGGTAACCCTGGATTCTTAGTGTGTATTATTGACTATATTTACTTAGTATTTTGTTATTCCCCAGTTTCATGTAAAAACAATTTTGGCATCCCTTTTTAAAATGTTGAATTGTAAATTTTCCCCTTCCTTCCTCTCCAAATCCCCTCATCGAGGAGGCAAGCAATTTGATGTATGCTATAGATGTGTAGTTGTGCAAAATATTTCCATAATAATCATTTTCTGAAAGAAAACAGACTTCCCCCCAAAACCTGAAGAAAAATAAAGTTAAAAAAGTATGCTTCGATCTGTATTCAGACACTACCCATTTTTTCTCTGTGGATGGAAAGCATTTTTCATCCTAAGTCCTTCAGAGTTGTCTTGGATCATTGTATTGCTGAGAATAGATAAGTCATTCACAGCTGATCATCTTATAATTTATTTGTTGCCTTGTATACAGTACAGGTCACTTTGCATCAGCTCATGTAATTCTTTCCAGGCTTTTCTGAGAGCATCCTGTTCATCATTTTTTATAGTACAATATTATTACATCATAATCACATACCACAATATGTTCAGCCATTCCCAAATTGATGGGAATCAGCTCAATTTCCAATTCTTTGCCACCAGAAAAGAACTCTTAAATATTTGGTACAAATAGTTCCTTTTGTTTTTTGTTTTCTCTCTTTTGAGATACAGTCCTAGGAGTGGTTTTGCTAAGGCAAAGGGTATGCATAGTTTTATAGAACTTTGGACATAGTCCCAAATTGGCCTATAGAATGGTGGAATCAATTCACAGCTCCACCAACGGCACATTAATTTCTCATTTTTTTTCCACATACCGTTCAACATTTGTCATTTTTTTCCTGTCCTATTAGCTAATCTAATAGGTATGAGGTAGTATCTCGGAATTGTTTTAATTTGCATTTCTCCAATCAATATTGAGAACATTTTTATATAGCCATATATAGTTATGATTACTTGATGTGAAAACTGTTCATATCTTTTGATCAGTTATCAATTGGGAAATGGCTCATTTTTTATATATATTTGACTCAGTTCTCTATATGTTACCGAAATGAGGCCTTTATCTGAGAAACCTGCTTCATTTTTTTTCCATAGTTACTATTGGTAACTGTGTTTCCCTCCATTCTAGTCCCCCTACTCTCAATTATTCCATTCTGTCTCCTTTTACTCTGTCTCTCTTCAAATGTGTTTTGCTTCTGACTACACCCTCCACCAATCTGTCCTCCCCTCTATCACTGCCCTCCTCTTCTCTTCCGCTCCTACTTTCCTGTAGGGTAGGATACATTTCTATAGCCAATTCGGTGTGTATATTATCCCATCTATGATTCAGTTCTGAGGAGAGTGAGGTTCACTCACTCCCCCTAACCTCCTCACTCATCCACTCCATTGTAAAAGTTGTTTTTCTTGCCTTTTTTATATGAGATAATTTACCCATTCTATCTATCCTGTTATCTTTTTTCTAGTACATTCCTCCCTTCCTCTCACCCCCTAATTTTATTTTTTTAGATATCATCCTTTTATATTCAACTCACACCTGTCTGCTCTATCTATCTATTCCTTCTATCTGCCATAATGATGAGAAAGTTCTTAGGAGGTACAAATATCATCCTCCCATGAACCAATGCAAAAAGTTTAACCTTATAAAGTCCGTTATGATTTCCTTTTCTTGTTTATCTTTTTAGGCTTGTCTTAAGTTTTGTATTTAAAGTCAAATTTTCTATTCAGCTCTGTTTTTTCATCAAGAATGTTTCAAAGTCCTCTATTTCACTGAATGTCTATTCTTTTCCCTGAAGGATTATACTCAGTTTTGCTTGGTAGATGATTCTTGGTTCTAATCCTACCTCTTTTGCCCTCCAGAATATCATATTCCAATCCCTCTGATCCTTTAATATACAAGCTGCTAAATCTTGCAGACTATGGCTTCATCATACTTGAATTGTTTCTTTCTGGCTGCTTGAAAAATTTTCTTCTTGATCTGGGAACTATGAAACTGAGCTATAATATTCTTGGGAATTTTCCTTTTGGAATCTCTTTCAGGAGGTGATCATTGGATTGTTTCAATTTCTATTTGGCCCTTTGCTTCTAGAATATCAGGGCAGTTTTACTTAATAATTCCCTGAAAATTGATGTGTAGGCTTTTTTCAATCATTGCTTTCAAGTAGTCCAATAATTTTAAAATTGTCTGCCCTAGATCTATTTTCCAGGCTAGTTGGTTTTTTTTTGTTTGTTTGTTTTTTTAGTGAGATATTTCTTGTGTTCTCTCTTTTTTTATTCTTTTGCTTCTGTTTTGTTGTTCCTTGATTTTTCAGGAAGTCATTAGCTTTTATTTGCTTAAATCTTATTTTTAAGGAATTATTTGCTCCAGTGAATTTATTTGTCTTTTTTTCCATTTGGCCTATTTTGCTTTTTAAGGTGTTATTTTCTTCAGTATTTTTTTTTTGTTTCCTTTACTAAGCTGTTGGTTTGTTTTCTTATGATTTTCTTGCATCACTTTCCTTTCTCTTCCCATTTTTTCCTCTGTCTCTTACTTGATTTTCAAAATCTTTTTGAGCTTTTCCATGGCCAATTAATATTTTCCTTGAAGGCTTTGGATTCAGGAGCTTTGACATTGTCATCTTCTGAGTGTGTTTTTTGATCTTCCTTGTCATGAGAATAGCTTTCTATGGTCAGATTTTTTTTCTGTTGCTTACCCATTTTTCCAGTATGTTTTTATTTTTATTTTTACTTTTAACTCTTTGTGAATGTGTGGCTTTGCTTCCAGGGCAGAGTTTGCACTGTCTTGAGTGTCAGAGTTTTGTACAACTGCTTTCAGAGATACTTCTAAGGACGTGTAAGCTTTTAGTTCTTCTAAGTTAGTATGATCTAAAGAGAAGTGTTTGCTTTGCCCCTGGCCTGTGCTTCGGTCTGTGACTAACCCAAGCACCCATTTCTGCCCTGGAATTGTGAAGACTGCCTCCACTACATAGTTACTCACAGAATGTTAGAGTAAGAAGGGATCTAATAAAATATTTAGTTGAACCCAGACCTGCACAACTATTCTCTTTGTGTGATATCTGAGAAATGCTCATGTAGCCTTTGCTTGAATAATTGCAATGAGATGAAATCAATTGCCCTAAGATAAGCTATTTTACTTTTTCATTGTTAAAAAGAAATTTTTTTCTGGCAATAAATCAAATTCTTAATGTAAAGCAAGAAAAAACTGGAGATGCACATGATGTTTTTGAGCAGGCTTTCCTATGGTCCCAATTACAGGGTTATGTTGAACCAGTTCAAACTATCTTGCAAGAGATGATTGTATAATGTTCAGTGTAAACATTTATGCTTTGGAAATAAGCAAATTCTACAAATAAGAATTTGATTTATTGTTTTGTTGATTATATGAATTGATGAAAATGGTAGAGAAAATAGCAATAAGGCAGATTAAACTTGCATGTCCAACATTTTTATTTTTCCCTGAGAGCCAGTTTTTTTTAATATCTGCCAGCACCCTATTGCCAATATTATTGTGGGAAAATAAGAACTAAGTATATCATCAATGAAATGAAGAGCAAAACAAAAAAAGAAAAGAAAAAGAAAACGAAAGCAAGGGAAAAAGAAAAGAAAGGTAATGTCGTGGTCCTGTAGCAAGAGTGACAAATAGTCAATGGATTGCTTAAATTTTTCATTGGTAGCCATGCACTATTGAGAGCTCTGTGAGAGCTCACCAAGGCATGGGGGATTTAAAGCAAGGCATGGTAAACAGTTTAATAAAAAGTATGAATTGATTGTGATCTAGACCATTAAAGAGAGGGTTTACAAAAATGAGATCACAGACACATTGAAGTAAATAACTCATGTTGCTCTGCCTCTCCCACCTATTGTTCTAAATTTGTCCAATTCACTCACAAGTCAAGACATCACACTCATAATGCCATTGATCTTCTTAGAGAATGAAGGTTGAAGATTGGTTGGTTGGTTAGTTGTTGGCCTTTGTTCTCAGAGAGGACCGAAATGGCATCACAGTGCTAGAGTCAAGTTCCAATGTGTCAAACTGTGGCTGATCAGACCAATATGACCTCAGAATGCGCTAGCACAGGTTGGGTACAAATAATCAGTGTGAATGTTTTAGGTGGATACTCCAAATTTATGCATCCTGCATTTCTTTTGAGCTGTTTCAATTCTACTTTGCTTACAGAGCACAGCAACTTCTCTGATGTGGGCATGCCATGCTGAGTGGTCTTGTGCCAGTGCCTCTCATGTCACACAATCAATTCCAAAGTTCTTAAGAGAGACCTTGAGAGTGTCCTTGTATCTTTCTTCTGGCCACCATGTGAACATTTTCCCTGTGTGAGTTCTTTTTAAAATAGTCTTTTTGGCAAGTGTAATTTTTTCATTCAAATAACATGCCCAGCCCATTGGGATTGTGCTCTCTGAAGCAGAGTTTGAATGCTTGGCAGTTTAATTCTAGTAAGAACTTCAATGTTTGGTACTTTATCCTGCCAGGTGAACTTCAGAATCTTCATGAGACAATTCAAATTGAAATGATTCAGTTTCTTGGCATGGTATTGGTATACTGTCCAGGTTTCACAAGCATGGAGCAATGAGGTCAGCACAATGGCTCTGTAGATCTTCAGTTTGGTTGTCAGTCTAGTACCTCTTCTCTACCATATTTTCCTTTGGAGCCTCCCAAACACTGAGCTGGCTCTGGCAATGCATGTGTCAACAGCATTATCAATATACATTTCCCTGGAAAGTACACTACCAATGTAAATGAACATTTAAAATTTCTCCATTTGCTATAATTGATAGTTCCACATATGGATGGTGTGGTAGTGGCTGATGGAGCGCCCCTGTTTTCTTGCTTTTAATTGCTATGCCAAAATTAGCACAAGTAGCAGAGAATTGATCCATACTTTGTTGCATCTCAGCTTTAGAGGCTGCATTGAGTGCACAATCATCTGCAAACAGAAAATCATGCACCAACACTCCCTCCACTTTGACTGTAAGGAGAAGAGACAGACAAGTTATGAGAGTGATGAGGGCAATTTGTGGTGGCAGAGTGCTGGAAAAATCATAGACTTATCCTGTCCAAGCAAAACATTCACATTCAACAAAAGTGGTGTCCCTAAGGCAAAATGACTACCAGAAGAATTAATGTCAACAAATTAGAGCTCTTCTCTGAGTGGGAACATTTACTGCTAACTTGGAGGGGAAAGTTGAGCCAATGCACAGTTGGCAACAGTGGAGCAGAAAAGGAGAGGGCAACTTTCAGAGATTTGGTATATAGCACTGAATTCACTCATTTTAGTCAGAACATTCATAAACACCAAGACTTATTTGATGAAAATGATGGGGAAATTCAGAAACCGCCAGACTAAAAATGAGAATGCCACAGGGTTTACCAGCAGTATAGTTCATCCATCTCTAAGAAGGCAGCATTTCATGACATCAAAAGTAAAGTACAAGCAAAGTTTAGAGAGATGCAGGATTCTTGGCTCAGCAAGAAGGCAGATGAAATTCAGTTTTATGCTAATAATAACAATCCAAAGCACTTTTATGATGCCTTGAAGGCTATTTATGGATCAAAGACCTATGGTGCATCTCAACTACTCAGTGCTGATGGAGCTAAATTCATTACTGACAAGGACATGATCCTAGAGAGGTTGAAAAAGGAAAACAACAAGGATTGACTTTGAGGACAATTAGGAAAGGTTTAATCCTTTTTCATATGACTAACCTTTAAAGACTTAAAATAGTGATCAGTTCCTTAAGTCTTGTCTTTTCTAGGCTAAATACTCACATTTACGACTGTTACTTTCAAAGAATGATTTTGAAGCCTTTATCTGGATGCACCCTCTTCTTTAAGACTGCAGAGACCTTGGATTCTCTATGTTTCCTATTTTCACTTAGAGGGTCGGAACTTGGGGAGAGGAGATTTTTTCACCAAATTAAGAAAAAAAGGAATTTGGAATGGCTACCGTGATGGGATGAGTTAGATAAATATGAACTATAGCAGAATTGACTATTTCCTTAGAGCTTTGGCACCAAAACTGATGTAATTTTTCTCAAGGCAGCTTTATACATACCACCACCAGCAGCACTAACAACAGCAGCAGCAACAACAACAACAAAAACAGATATATAAAGGCCAAAACTGAGTTAGACGTTAGGATATTTATTCCACCTAATAGTGATTAGTAGGGAGAGATTTTGCATCTCTGATAAATTTTACTCTTTCAATTCAACTCCAATATTAGTGAGATATGCCATATCTTGAAATATAGGATGGCATGAGTAACACATGAATGTATGAATATTTGAAGAATCAGCCCCTAAATCAGCTCTAAAATAGTAAAGAGATATGTCAGCCCCAAGGAGGGGCTAGTGAATTCATTGTTCAGAGTCTCTATTCAAAGATCATTTGTTTTGATTTTTTTTTAAATAAAGCCTCTAAGTAATCTGGGTGATTGTTAATAGTACAGTAATTTAAAGAAGAGACCAAATGATTGCTAGTATCACTGCCTTTCTTTGAAAGAATTAAGAACTTACAGAAAATGATGACAGCAATTCAACCTAGTGGAGGTCCAGAATTCACTAAAGCCCTTGAACTGTGCAGCACATTGTCTCAAGTCAGATTATCTACAATAAAGAGATGCTTTAAAAGGGGGTTCACATCTCTGAAACAGTCTGCCATGTGTAACAGGAGGTCTGCACTCTCCACAGGTCTAAAACAGCCCCATTTTTTGTAACACTACCTGCTGCTGCCTCTGCTACTCCAGAATATATGGAGCCCATTAAAACAATCATATGAAATGAATTGACAACTAAGGAGAATGAAAATCTCTGCTTTTATATGCAGAAGCAATTTATTTTGAGAGTTTTTAAGCCATGAAAAGAAAAAAAATCTTCCAAATTAAATCTTTCCAGTTGATACTTGTAGAAAAACAATTGCATTTTTATTTATCCCCACAAGCAAACCCAAGGCTTAATGTTCTTATTTCCTCTCAAAATCCAGTATTTTGACAATTTGTTAGGTATATCAGACTAACATTGACTAAATAAACTTTCATTAAAAATTAAAAAAGAAAACTATCAGCTCCAGACAGTGGATAAGTAAAGCACCTATAAAACCTTGAGGAAGGAAAACACACATAGCACCCCTAGCTAACTGCCCTGGATTCCGTCATCCTAGGAGAGACACATACTGATATGACCATGTCAGAGAAGTCTCTAGGGGGTTTCCAATAATACAGTCACAACCTTCCTAAATCCACTTAAGTCTGAGCTATCTTTTGAAGTCAATTGAAACTGCCACTGACCTCCATGATAGGGGGCAAATATCTGCCACTGAGGTTCAATATTATTATGAAGGTTCACTCCACGACATCCTCATACATTCATAATCTCTGCACAACTCAGCTCAGTGACCATCACTGTCTCTTGACAAAAATGGCTAGAACTCCCAGAAATTAGTCTCCCCATTGATACAGTATAGATTGTTGATACTTGCCTGCTTTAGTCACTATAAAATGACTAAAGCAATTAAGCTTTTTCTTAAAGGGAGTCTGTATGGAATCTGGAAAAGAATTATCTAAGGTAGGGAAAAAAGCATTATTTATAAAACAACTAGAGATAAAAGGCTTAAAGTGAAAAATAGACTGGGAAGAAGTATCTCTTTGACTGACACTTGTTTACAATTTAGTAATTTCCAATATGTAAGTGGCACTGAGTGACTGATTTATGAGAGGTGTTATGATGTAGTGGACAGAAAGACAACCTCAGTTACGAAAATCTAGGTGTGAGTTCAACTTCTGAAAGGTATTGTCCAAATCGCAAATTTCTCATTGGTCCCAGAAAACTCAATACCATAAGTTGTAGAGCATTTGCAAATTTGCATTGATAGAGAGTCTTTTCTCACTGGGAATTTTCTGTGCCAATGAAATAATAGGCTTGGCTTAAAATAAACAAACATGCGGCAGCTAGGTGGCGCAGTGAGTAGAGCACCGGCCCTGGAGTCAGGAGTACCTGAGTTCAAATCTGGCTTCAGACCCTTGACACGCTTACTAGCTGTGTGACCTTGGGCAAGTCACTTAACCCCAATTGCCCTGCCTTTCTCCCTCCAAAACAAACAAACAAACAAAAAAACTGGCTGACAAGGGGATGCACAAAGTTTAAGCTTTAGAGACCCAAAAGGGGTCAGAGAGAAAGAAGTATTTAACTAAGAAGTTGCAGTTGTGTCAAGGATAGACTCACTTAATTTTGTCAGGAGTCATTACATACTCCAGGAAAAAAATAACAGATTGTGGTCATGGATTTTCAGAGTCAAATGTTGAAAGAAGAGAATGACAGTTGTAGATAATGGAATGATGTGAAGAAAACAAAATCATCATGATATTAATTCTTTTTGAGGTTAAAAATGTATTATTTTTGTGACTAAGGATGAAGTATATCTTGTATGTTTTCAGCCTTTGTGAATTTAATCAGCCTGTACATACCCAAGTGATCCCATATGCAAAACACAGCAGCACAAAGAATGTAATGACTTTGTTGTTTACACTCAAAGTGTCATATCTCAAACCCATTCCCTTTGAGCAAAGAAAAAAAAAACCTGAAAAAAAACTTTCTCGGCTAAGCAGTGATTAAGTACAGAATCTATCAGAAAGAAACAGAACTTGTACCTGACGGCCTTACAGAGTTCTAAGCATATTAGGGGAGAAGTTAAATCTGGTGGAAGAGATGCAAACATATGCATCCTGAGTTTTATTTTTATATTCTGACATTGCTATGCTACTTCAGGTATTTCAGTGCAAAGGAAACTGAAATTCTGCCAAACAAAGTGAACATGCATCCTATTCAAGTAACCCTTTTTGTTTAATTAGAAACCAACCGATTTGAAGTCTTTTAAAAATGATACAGAAAACAAACCACTTACTCTATGACTTTTATATAAAGCTCGACATTGTCACCTAACACTGAAGTCATTTATAAAAAGAATCTTAGAATAAAAGACATTGTTTCAAGTTTTCCTGAATATTTGACATTTTAATAATATTGTTGTATAAACTATGCTTATGCTTCATGTGCCTAAGGAATTATGACTTGTTTCTAAAGATGAATAGATAGCAGAACAATATAAATCAATGTACATGATGCATGGTCAATGACATGCTTGTGTATAAGAAATCTGCAAAATGATTTAATTTATATAATATTATATTAAAGCTTGCATATCAACATTTAATTTATCTTATTAGAAGATAACTGTTAAAAATTATACTTATATGCATACATATCGTCTATGCATTTGTCTGTCAATTTCAATATCTATGTTGACAAGATTGGTACATAACAGCATACGTGCTAGTTTTAGATCTAGAAGGAATTTCAGATGACATACCTATCCAGCTCAAATTTTCCTCATTTAGAAAATGAGATTGTTGGACTAGAAGGCACCTAACATAACATTCTAGTTCTAAATATACTCTTTTATAAATAAAAATAAAATGGATATTGGGGTCAGAAAACCTGCTCAAAAATTTACTATGCAACTATGGACAATATACTTAAGTCTCTCTTTTCGTCTGACCTTTTAAAAAGAGCATAATATTTATACAACTTATCTTACAAAGTTGTGAGGAACTTGGTGAGCTGAGCCCCTGAACTTGTCTTCTTGAGTTGGCATGTTATCCAGACACACAGAGTACACTGGAGGCCCTAAACATGTCAAGAAAGAAGCTCCAACTGGAGGTGACATAATTTGTTGTTTTCATCCCAAGCTGGACTCCCTTTCTATCGTCTTGAGTCAAGACAGGCTCCAATAAATTTGCACCAGACTGAGAAACTGTTTTGTATAGAGACTCTCGTGGATAAGCAAACCATTTTATCTTCATGGTCTAGCAGTTTCCAATGAAAAAGAATAGTGCCTTTGCCACTGCCTTTCTCTTCCCATTCTGGGAGGGGATTAGTGCTTTTCCCCTCCCCTGTGATTTCTCCTTTCCCCTGTAACTTAAATACCCAAGACTTTGCCTGCACTGCTGGGCTGTTGGCATAAGAAGTTCTCATATGCCTGTACCTTTCTCTTGTAACAAATCCAGTTGCAACACATGCTTTATATACTTGTGATATGGTTTTTGGTTAACAATATTGTGGAACATCATAAACTACAAGATATCATTATTGAATAAATAAATAATTTTGGCCTTTCTTTTCATATCTAAATTTGGGGCACATTGGGCTTATGTAAGATTCCAGGCCATAAAATTGTTTCAGGAGCAAGCCTTAGACTTAGAACAAAGGTCTCCCAATCCCTATTCCATTTTCCCCCTATAATCACACAAATAGAAATTGATAGCCAAAATTTGAACCCAGACCCATGAATTTCAAATATACAATAGAACTTCCAAAAGATGCACTGTTCTTTCCAATAATGCAATGTTCCTTTACTAAATTACCTGTCCAAAGTAAACATTCTTTTTGAGATGTACAACCAATTTACTTTTCTTTAGGGATAGGATTAAAAAAAACTGGCTCTACTTCAAAACAAAGTAATGAGGGAACTAAATGTTTCATTGCAGGGCGTGGGGTTGGGCTTTCCCAGAAATGGGGTAATATGCCAGATATTGTGGAATTATTTCCAAAATATAACAATAGGAGGCCCTGGTTATTCTGATGTTATTCTTGACAAGATCTTTCTGCAGAGTGAGTAGAAATCACACCTGGTGCAAAATGACAAATGACTTTCAAGTACCCTTCTCTGACCAAATTACCTGCCTCCTCCCTCCCTCCTTGGGTAGGTAGTAAATAAAATGGAAGGAAAGAAGAAAGGAAAAAGAGGAGGGAGGGAGGTAAGGAAGGAAAGAAGGAAGAGAGGAGGGAAGTGGAAAGAAAATTGGAAAGGGAGGAGAAAAGGGAGAGAAGGAGCTAAAGAAAATAAGGAGGAAAGGGAGGAGGGAAGGAAGGGAGAAAAGGAAGGGGGAAAGGAGGGGAGATGAGAAGGAAAGAATGGAGGATGGAAGGAAGGAAGGAAATAAGGAAGGGATTAAGGATGGAAGCAAGGAATGGAGGATTGAAGGAGGTTAGGAAGGGAAGAAAGAGGAGGGGAAAGAAGAGGGAAGATGGGAAGGAAAGAAGGAAGGAAAAAGAAAGGAAAGAAAAAGAAAGAAAGAAAGAAAGAAAGAAAGAAAGAAAGAAAGAAAGAAAGAAAGAAAGAAAGAAAGAAAGAAAGGAAGAAAGGAAGAAAGGGAGGAAGGGAGGAAGGAAGGAAGGAAGGAAGGAAGAAAGGAAGGAAGGAAGGAAGGAAGGGAGGAAGGAAAGAAGGAAAGAAAGAAAGCTCTACTCAAAATTAATTTCAAATAAAGTTGGATATAGTTTCCTGCTGATCATAGTATGGCCAAAGATATGAGTGCCACAATTTTCCAGTATTAGTGAAAGGGATCAGTGTTTTCTCTTCATCCATGAACAAGACTTGCTTTAGAGGTGACTATGTGATTGAACAAAGGATTATCGCACTCTCTTACAACCCAAGGGAGGCAAAATTTCTCATAAACATGGGAAGGAGACTTGTATTAAAACAACTTCTCCTGCGTTCTATATATACATATATATATATATATATATACATATATATGTATATGTATTTTAGATGGTCATGTCTTAAAGATGATACTTATTCTGATAATTTAATTCAGCTTTTATTAAGTACTTATACTGCAGACCTTAAAATTGTAGATTTCCTTTCTCAAGTATTGATGGATGTTTTATGATGTGGTGTTAAATAAAAACCTCAAGATTTTAATTGTGAAGTTTTTTTTTTCCAATCAGTATCTTTGAATGTCTACGAACAAAAAGCAAAATTGAGCGAACATCTATATAATTTGATTATTGCATAAATAATCTGAACAATTGAGACACCAAAAAATTTTCTTCACTAATAGTTCAGGATTTAACTGTGTAGAGCTTGGCACTGTTTCAAGTCACTGCACAGGCCATGTCTTTATGAGATACAGACACAAAAGGGTTATATTAGTCTAGCGGCATGTAAAAAGACAACTTCTACTTGTCTTAGTAGCTCAATGGCACTACAATCATTATGCTTCTGGGATACATTTAACCATCATGTCACCACTCAAAAACATTGACCCACTTTTTTTAATAGGATTAGAAAAAAGTAGACACAGCATAATATAATTAATTATCATGAAAGCAATGACTGTTAATTGACAACAGCTAAATAGAATGCTTCGACAACAACGCTCTCTTGGCCCATCAAGCTGTGCAACATTTTATCAGTCCAGCACTTTAAAAGGTCTTACTTTCTCTGTTATGAGTGTTCAAATGAAATTACTCACAATATTTAAGAAGTAGTGATGTGGAAGTATTACACATTTGTTCCAAATTCTATGGGAAGCTATTTGTCACGGCTTAAGAAGGGACCAGAAGTTAACTGCAGCAGGGATACAATACTCATGTTGAAATTTAGCTTCTTATTTGGAAGCAATTCATATATATATATATATATATATATATATATATATATATATATATATATATATATATATATACACACATATATATATACATATATATATACATATCCAGCACTGCGCAATGAACATAAGAATCTAAAACCATTAATTACAGATATTTTAAGGAAAAAATATAAAAATTACAGTTAGGAGAGAACTATATGAATAAATTATACAGAAAACTTAATAGGCAATATATTTTGCAACACATCATTCAAATAAAACTTATTTGATAGATAAGAAGTTCTGTTACTGTTAGTAATAGCATAGAATTTTAGAAATAGCTATGGATAATAAGGCAGGGAAGCTGATGTAAGTACAGATATCTTACTCACAGGCCAAGGCCTTGTTCTGATTTAGAGGAAAGCTCCAATACAGAGGAAAGCTCCCCTTTGGGGCTCCACTTGCCTCATCAGGTAGCTGAAGGTGAGGAAGATGGAATCAAAATTCTTGGTCTGACTATATATACAAGAGAAGAAATTCTTCTAAAAGGGGAGAATTGGTCTCTTTGAAAGTGAAGAGACTCAGAAAATTGTAGTCTAGTTATTTTGGTGAGGTCATGAAAAACACTGCAATTTCCCAATGGGATTCAGCCTAATCTCCTCCTTGTGGTCTATTCTGGACAAGTTATAAGCCACTTGCACTGCCTGTTCAAGATATATGTACTGAGGAGTTATTCATGCAATTCAATATCATACTCTATATAATAGAAAGTCTTGATATACTTTTGCTTTATCAATATTTGGGCTGAATATGAATTATTATGGATTTAATTTAGATTTCATGTTCTAGAACTTGATGAGGTAAGCACAATATCATATTCACAACAGAACAAATTTTAAAAGAATTCACTATCTACCAAAAATCTCTCCTCTATTTTATTTTTATGCTGGACAAACAGCATAATGGTGACAAATATTTCAAGCTTCTCCCTGAAACAGACTTACCTACTTTTTTACAACAATATTGTTCCTGTGATATTGTAGGTCTCAGAGTCATGAGGTTCCACAGTGACTGAAGAGTTAAAGTTGTAGGTCAACCAAACAGAAATAGAGGCTTGCTTAATGGTCATTCAACCCCATTGCCAATGTGGTGGCATATATGGAGTCCATCCCTACTGTTCCAATCCCACCTCCATGAGCAAGTTGAATCTTAAGAGTTCTGAGGGCTTTGGAGGTTCTTTTTTTCTAATGATATAGCTAAGAAGTATGGTTCCCATGTATTACTATCATTTATATTGGCATTAATCAATCACACTTAACTATCATTTAGATAGGATTATTTTCTAAGGTACTGTAGCAAGAACATCTAGCACAAAATAATTGATGCCTCAAAATTGGAGTATAGCCTGCAGCCTGCACATGCAGAATCCAGAGGAAAAAAGTCTCAGGCTTAAGAAGCACATGATATGGAGGGGCATCTCATAGTTCTTGGAAGTCCTTTTTGTGGAGTCCTAAAGATTTTTCCCTTAGGTATGTTGTAGCTTTTTTCCTGGAATCTTTGCGGAACTTTAGATTTGCTTTTCCTCATTGTTTCTGGTCTATCATCTGGTCTTGATTCAGATGCTGCCACCAAGTGCTACTCTCTCAGAAATGCTGCTAGGAATCTTACAATAGAACAAAAGACCACCTCCTTCCAAAATTCATAAAGTTGTCCTCTGTTCAAGCTGGGGAAGAAGTAGGGACAGCTTCTCTGTCAGTAGGGACAGCAATGGTCAACATTGTTTCCTTCTTAGGAGCTCAAACACTCAGATCCTTGTTCCCAATTACCTTTTTGGTTTTATTAAACACCAATTTACATGCCAGGCACAATGCTAAGAGCTTTATATATTTTATTACATTTGATGTTCAGAACAATCCTGGGGGAGAGATGCTATTATTATCCTCATTTTACAGTTGAGGAAACTAAGGGAGACTAGGCAAGTGACTTCCCCAGGGTCACAAATCTAATACATATCTGAGAATGGATCTGAACTCAATTCTTCCTGACTGCAGGATCAGCAAGCACTCAAGCACTCTATCTAAGGGGCCACCTAGTTATCTCTAGTCTGAATAGATTTTATATGGAGCATTACTCTAATGACTTTCAAAGATATCTAAATTAATCAAGGAGTTTAATTGGTTCAATTGAAGTGCCCATGCCTTATTCATATAATCTTCCAGATAATGAAGTGTATTACAGAAAATCATTCAGTTTGTCAACAGAGGTATTTTTAAAACAAATAGTGAGATAAACAAAAGCATTAAGCAATGAAGTGTTTTATAAATAGCCTTTAAAGAAGTAAACACAAGTTAATAGATTAAAGTGCATTTTTTTTCTCTTTATTCTTCCACGTCTATCTGAAGCTCTGTTGCTGAGAAGACATGCTTAAAACATTAATTTGTGGACATAATGAACAATTTGATATCAACCTTCCTCTTGGGATTCTTATGCCAAAAGACTGTAGTCCTATCTTGAAATAAATTGTGATGATAGTTGGTGAGGCCAAAGATAGATTATAGAAAGATATTTCAAAATAAAAAAAAAAATAAGGTATTTCTCAGCAGTGTTGTAGCCCTAGGGCCACATTTTTGACAACACAGAGTGTTCTCATAAAAATCAATGTGGAAAGTAGGTATATGGTTTTATAGTTATTGATGAATTCTCTCTTGCATTTAATTTCTTATGCCTTTCACCTTTTGCCCTCATTTTATCTCTTAATGCCATAACAATCACATCACCTACACCATGGATCTCCTTATACTTGGTCTCTTTCAGCTGATTTATCCATCTGTTTCCTTCACTGTTATTTTGATTTCCTTAAGAAGCACATCTGTGACTGTGATGTTCAAATGTGACGCTTTTACTATTATTGAGGGTTAAAGAGGTTTATTATATGAAACACTTTCTTTGCTTTTAAACATTTTCCACTTTTCTGTGTCAATGACTGGATAAAATAAGTCAGGTTGAAGTCGCGTATCATATTTCCTCATTTGTCTTCTGTATTTTAACTGTATTAATTTTGATCTTTGCTATAACAAACTGGTGATTTGACGGTACACATTCAGCTGATTCAGCAATAACTTTCATATCAGTGGGTCAGTTCATATCTGTTAAATATAATAAATTTCCTTGTTATATTTTTCTTTTTAATATTAATGTATTTATTTTTAGTTTTCAACATTCATTTCCACAAGATTTTGAGTTACAAATTTTCTCCCCATCTCTTCCCCCCCCTACCCCAAGATGACATGTAATCTGATTACTCTTTTCCCCAGTCTGCTCTCCCTTCTATCACCCCACTCCCCACCCCCACCTCTTATCCCCTTTCCCCTTACTTTTTTGTAGGGCAAGATAGATTTTATACCCCATTGTCTGTATCTTATTTCCCAGTTTCACGTAAAAACAGTTTTTAACATTTGTTTTTAGAACTTTGAGCTCCAAATTCTCTCCCTTCTTCCCTCCTCTACCCATCTCCTTGAGAAGGTAAGGAATTCAATATAGGTTATACATGTGTTGTTAAGCAAAACACTTCCATAATAGTTATGTTCTGAAAGATTAACTATATTTCCCTCCATCCTATCTCCCCCATGAATTCTAATGTCCTTTTCGACCCTGTCCCTTTTTAAAAGTGTTTGCTTCTGACTACCCGCTCCTCCAATAAGCTCTCCCTTCTATAATCCTCCCTCTTATCCTTTTCCCCCCTACTTTTCTGTAGGGTAAGATACCCAATTGAGTGTATATGTTATTCCCTCCTTAAGCCAAATCTGATGAGAGTAAGGTTCATTCATTCTCTTTCACTTTCTCTGTCTTACCTTACATTATAACAGCTTCTTCTTGCTTCTTTTATGTGAGATAATTTACCCCATTCTCTCGCTCCCTTTATCGTTCTCCCAACATATTCCTCTTTCATACCTTAATTTTACTTTTTTTAGATATCATGACTTCATATTCAATTCACTCAGTGGACTCTGTCTACACACACACACACACACACACACACACACACACACATATGTATGTAATATATATATGTATGTATGTATATTCTTTCCACTACCCTAATAATGAGAAAGGTCTCATGAGTTACTTATATCATCTTTTCATTTAGAATGTAAACAGTTCAATTTTAATAAGTCCCTTATGATTTCTCTTTCCTGCTTATCTTTTCATGCTTCTCATGATTCTTGTATTTGAAAATCAAATTTTCTTTTTTTCTTTTTTTATTTAATATATTTAGTTTTCAGCATTGATTTTCACAACAGTTTCAATTACAAATTTTCTCCCATTTTCTACCCTCCCGCCACTCCCAGATGGCATGTATTCTGGTTGCCCTCTTGCCCTGTCAGCCCTCCCTTCTGTCACCCCACTCCCCTCCCATCCCCTTTTCCCTTCTTTTCTTATAGGGCAAGATAAATTTCTCCGCCCCATTGCCTGTGTATCTTATTTTCTAGTTGCATACAAAAACTTTTTTTTTTGTTTTTGAACATCTGTTTTTAAAACTTTGAGTTCCAAATTCTCTCCCCTCTTCCCTTCCCACCCACCCTCCCTAAGAAGTCAAACAATTCAACATGGGCCACATGTGTATCATTATGTATAACCCCTCCAAATACTCATATTGTAAAAGACTGACTACATTTTGCTTCTTCCTAACCTATCTCCCTTTATTGAATTTTCTCTCTTGACCATGACCCTTTTCGAAAGTGTTTGTTTTTGATTACCTCCACCCCCATCTGTCCACCTTTCTTTCATCCCCCCCTTTTTATCTTCTTCCTCCTTCTTTCCTGTGGGGTAAGATACTCAATTGAGTATGTATGGTATTCCCTCCTCAGGTCAAATCTGATGAGAGCAAGATTCACTCATTCCCCCTCACCTGCCTTCTCTTCTCTTCCTACAGATCTGCTTTTTCTTGCCACTTTTATGCCAGATAATTTACCCCATTCTATCTCTCCTTGTCTCCTTCTCTCAATATATTCCTCTCTCATCCCTTAATTTGATTTTATTTCTTTTAG
>CM053626.1:105595153-105627825 GCA_028646595.1 Phalanger gymnotis | reverse complement strand
TCTGATCAGCCACTTAATTCCTTCCACCAGGTGGGCCTGGGGCCAGAAGCACCTGCAGCCCTAGTTCTAAAGCTGCCCCACCTCTGCCGCCCCAGGGGCAGTGGCCGAACTGCAAACTCAGTCACGCAGCTTTTCCCACTAACCTTCTCTGATGTCTTTTCTCTTTGTGGGTTGAGAGGTCTGGTAGATGCCACAGCTCAGTAATTCAGCATGTTAAGGCACTCTCCGCTCGTCTCCTGGTCTGGTAGGTCCGCGTGCTGGTCTCAGCTCCGCTTCCCTCAGTTGGGGGCTGGGAGCTCCATGTGGGATAGACCTTACCCAGAGACCATCTAGGCTGTCCTGGGCTGGAGCCCTGCTTCCCTCTGCCACTTTGTGGGTTCTGCAGCTCTAGAATTGGTTCAGTGCCATTGTTTTATAGGTTTTTGGAGAGACTCGGTGGGGAGCTCACGCCAGTCACTGCTTCCCAGCCGCCATCTTGGCTCCACCCCCAAATAGTGAATTCTTATCCCAGAAGCTGGAATCTTTGGGTTTATCAAACACTAGATTACTGTAGTTATTGACTAGTGCCTTAATTTCTTTGTTGGTATTTTGTTTAAAATATGAAATCAATTTCATTATCAATATTGGGTTATAGTTTTCTTTTTTCTGTTAAATGTATATAAAATTGCACACAGAATTGCATGCAGGAAAGTATACACAAAATTGGACTAATTTTCTACATTTTTATTAAACCAGGTTTTAGTGGGGTTTTTTATTAGTTATCTTTTTTAACTTTCAATCTTATTAATCTCTTTTTTCATTTTTCAGGATATCAATTTAGTATTTAATTGAGGATTTTAATATATTCTTTTTCTAGCTTCTATAATGCCCAATTCATTGATCAGTTCTTTCTCTATTTTATTGGTATGTACAGATTTGACTGCATCTCATAAATTTTGGTATATTGCCTCAAAGTTTTTGCTCTCTTTGATAAAATTAGAGATTGTTTCTATGATTTGTTATTTGACCCACTCATTCTTTAGTTCCCAAATAATTTTTAATCTTTCCTTTACATCGTCCTATATTAAATATAATTTTATTGCATTATGGTATGAAAAGAATGCATTTGATATTTCTGCCTTTCTGCATCTGAAGGTGAGGCTTTTATGCCCTAATGCATGGTCAGTTTTTGTTCATGTACCATTGAGAAAAAAAGCATATTCTTCTCTATCCCTATTCAATTTTTTACTGCGGTCTACCATATCAAAATTTTCTAAAGTTCCATTCCACTTCTTAATTTCTCTCCTGTGTATTTTGTGATTATATTTATCTAGTTCTGAGAGGGGAGAGTTGAGCTCTCCCACCAGTATTGTTTTACTGTCTTATTTCCCTCTGTAACTCATTTAACTTCTCCTTTAGAAATTTGTATGCTATACCATTTGGTGTATATATGTTTAGTATTGATATTACTTCATTGTCTATAGTACCTGTTAGCAAGACATAGTTTCCTCTCTCTTGTCATTTAATTCAGTCTATTTTAGTTGTTGCTTGTCTGAGATCAGGACTGCTACCCCTGCTTTTTGTTTTTTACTTCAGCTGAAACATGGTATAGTCTGTTTCAGCTCTTTACCCTTACTCTGTGCATGTCTCTCTGCTTCGAACACGTTTCTTGCAAACAACATACTGTAATCCACTTTGTTTCTTATCTACTCTGTTATTATTATTTTAGTTGTTGTTGCTCATTTTCCCAGATGATCTTGTGACTTTTTAAGTTGAGCTCTGCTCTTGGATTACTGAGGGCACTGTCCCAAGTTTCTTGGGTCTGGAGCTAAGAGTCATATTGGTAGCTTTCTTCTCCAGGGCCTCCAAAGCTAGGTGCTCACAGTTGCGCTGGGATTGCTTTTCCTAGTCCTGCCAGCTGTGCTTGGGTCTCCCCTGTTTGGCCTGACAAGTAGCCTGCTATGATGGCCTTTAGAGGTTGTTCAGCAGGGTGTTGGTTACTAATCTGTGATAGGGTTGGGATATCTCACTGGCTTGCCCAGACATGACCTGAGTTGGGCAGCACTCCCTTTTGGCATAAGTGAATCAGATCTTTCATGTATTCATCCTAAGTTACTTGGGCTGGAAAATTACTTCAACCCACACTTTTGTGGGTTATGAAGCTCCAGAATTAAATTTGAGGTGTGACTTAAAGCTGTTTTGAGGCAAATTGGTTAGAGCTCAGGCAATGTCCTGACCTTTATCTCCCATCTTGACTACACCTTGGGATTTTTGTCTGTATGTGTGTAGACCTACTCAATTATATTTATTAATTTATTTATTTTAAAATTAAGATTTTTTATTTTTAGTTTACACTCAGTTCTGCATGATTTTGAATTCCAGATTTTCTTCCCCCCCATCTCCCCAAAATGGCATGGAATCTGATACATCTTCTACATATAAATTTGCAATGAACTTATTTACACAATAGTCAAGTTGTAAAGAAGAATTACGACCAATGGAATGAATCACGAGAAAGAAGAAATAAAACAAAAAAAAAAAAACAAAAACAGAAGAGGAAAAAGAAGAACAAAAAAGAGAGCAAACAGTTTGCTTCAATCTGAATTCAGACTGCACAGTACTTTCTCTAGGTATAGCTAGCTCTCTCCATCTTTGAACCTTGTATTGCTGAAAAGAGCAAAGTCTATCAAAGTTAGTCATCACAGAATCAATATATCTGTGACTGCATATAATGTTCTCCTAGTTCTAGGTTTTCCAGGTGATTATGAAGTCCGTATCTTCCCCATTTCTTATACTACAATAGCATTCCATTACATTCATATACCACGATTTGTTCAGTCATTCTCCAATTTATGGGCATCACCTTGATTTGCAATTATTTGGTACTACAAAAAGAGCTGCTATAAATATATTTGTACATATAGGTCCTTTTCCCCCTTGTGTGATCTCTTTGGGATACAACTCTAGAAGTGGTATTGCTGGGTCAAAGGGTATGAACATTTTTATAACCCTTTGGGCATAGTTCCAAATTGCTCTCCAGAATGGCTGGATCAGTTCACAATTCCACCAGCAATGTAACAGTGTTCCAATTTTCCTACAGCCTCTTCAGCATTTATCATTTTCCTGTTTTGTCATTTAAGCCAATCTGACAGGAAAGATGTAGTACCTAAGAGTTGTTTTGTTTTGCATTTCTCTAATCAGTAGTGACTTAGAGCATTTTTTCGTATGACTATAGATATCTTTAATTTATGCCTGTGCAAACTGCCTGTTCATATCCTTTGACCATTTCTCAACTGGGGAATGACTTGTATTCTTATAAATTTGGCTCAGTTCCCTGTATATTTTAGAAATGAGGCCTTTAACAGAGACACCGGTTGTAAAGATTTTCTCCCAATTTTCTGTTTACCTCCTAATCTTTGTTGCATTGGCTTTTTTGTGCAAAAATATTTAACTTTAACGTAATCAAAATTATCCATTTTGCATTTTGTCATATCTGCTGTTGGGTTGTGAATTATTTTCTTTTCCATAAATCTGATAGATAAACTATTTCTTGGTCTCCCAAATTGCTTGTAGTATCATCCTTTATTCCTAAATCATGAACCCATTTTGACTTTATTTTGGTATATGGTGTAAGATATTGTTCTATGCCCAGTTTCTGCCCTACCATTTTCCAATTTTCCCAGCAGTTTTTGTGAAATAGTGAATTTTTATCCCAGAAGCTGGATTCTTTGGGCTTATCAAAAAGTAGATGGCTATAGTCCTTGACTTCTGCGTCTTGTGTACCTATCCTATTGCACTGATCCTTGACTGTATTTCTTAGCCAGCACCAGGTAGTTTTGATGACTGCTGCTTTATAGTACAGTTTAACATCTGGTATGGCTAGGCCACCTTCCTTAGCATTTCTTTTCATTAATACCCTAGATATTCTAGACCTCTTGTTCTTCCAGATGAATTTTGTTATGATTTATCCAGTTCTGTAAAATAATTTTTTGGTATTTTTATTGGTATGTCATTGAACAGAGAGATTAATTTATGTAAAATTGTAATTTTTATTGTATTAGCTCAGCCTAACCATGAGCAAGTGATATTTTTCCATTTATTTAGATCTGATTTTATTTTTGTGAAATGTATCTCATAATTATGTTCATATAGGCCCTGGGTTTGTCTTGGCATATAGACTCCCAAATGTTTTATAGTGTGTACAGTAACTTTAAATGGAATTTCTCCATCTCTTGCTATTGAGCTTGTTAGTAATGTATAGGAATGCTGAGGATTTATGTGGGTTTATTTTATATCCTGCAACTTTGCTAAAGTTGTTTATTATTTCAAGTACTTTTTTACTTGATTCTCAAGGATTCTCTTAGTAAATCATCATATCATCTGCAAAAAGTGATAATTTAGTTTCTTCTTTGCATATTCTAATTCCTTCAATTTCTTTTTCTTCTCTTATTGTTATAGCTAACATTTCTAGCACCAAAGTGAATAGTAGGGGTGATAATGGACATGCTTGTTTCACCCCGATCTTACTGGGAATGCATCTAGCTTATCCCCATTACAAGTAATGCTTGTTGATGTTCTTAGGTAGATGCTACTTATAATTTTAAGTAAGGCTCCATTTATTCCTATGCTTTCTAATGTTTGTAATGGGAAAGGGTCCTGTATTTTGTCAAAGACTTTTTCTGCATCTATTGAGATGATCACATGGTTTCTGCTAGTTTTGTTCTTGATATGATCAATTACACTGATAGTTTTCCTAATACTGAAACAGCCTTGCATTACCAGAATAAATCCTACCTGGTCGTAGTGTATTATTTTTGTGATCAGTTGCTGCAATCTTTTTGCTAATATTTTATTTAAATTTTTGCATCAATATTCATTAGGGAAATTGGTCTATAATTTTCTTTCTCTTTTTTGACTCTTCTTGGTTTGAGTAGTAGTACTGTATTTGTCTCATAAAAAATAATTTGGTAGGACTCCACCTATTTTCCCAAATAGCCTATAAATATAGGAATTAATTGTACTTTAAATGTTTAATGAAATTCACATGTAAAACCATCTGGCCCTGGAGATTGTTTTCCTAGAGTTCATGGATGGCTTCCTCAATTTCTTTTTCTGAGATGGGGTTACTTAGGTTTTTGCTTTCCTCTTCTGTTAACCTGAGCAATTTATATTTTTGTAGATATTCATCCATATCCGTAAGGTTGTTCAATTCATGGGCATATAATTAGGCAAAATAATACCTAATTATTGTTTTAATTATCTTTAATTGGAGTTGAATTCACTCTTTCCATTTTTGATACTGGTAACTTGATTTTCTTCTTTCCTTTTTTGAATCAAATTGACCAAAGTTTAATTAATTTTATTGCTTTGCAATGAAACCAGCTCTTGGTTTTATTTATTAATTTAATAGTTTTCTTGATTTCAATATTATTAATGTCTCCTTCGATTTTGCATATTTCTAATTTGGTATTTAATTGGGAATTTTCAACTTGTTCCTTTTCTAGCTTTTTCAGTTGCATTCCCAATCCATTGATCTCCTTTTTCTACATTTTATTCATTTAAGCATTTAGAGATATAAAACTTCCCCTAAGAACTTCTTTTGCTGCGTCCCATAAGTTTTGGTATGTTGCCTCATTATTGTCATTCTCTTGAAAGAAGTTATTAATTGTTCCTATGATTTGCTCTTTGGTCCACTCATTTTTTAGCATTGGATTACTTAGTTTCCAATTAATTTTTAGTTTATTTTTCCATGTTTCTTTACTACAAATAATTTTTATTGCATCATGATCTGAAAAAGATGCTTTCACTACTTCTGCATCTCTGCACTGCATTGTTAGGTTTTTATGCCCTAGAAAGTGGTCAATTTTTTTAAAATATAATTTATTATTTATTTAATATTTGTAGTTTTCAGCATTGATTTCCACAAAGTTTGAATTACAAATTTTCTCCCTGTTTCTACCATCTCACCCACACCACCAGGATGGAATATATTCTGGTTGCCCCATTCCTCAGTCAACCCTCACTTCTATAACCCCACTACCCCTCATTCCCTTTTACCTTACATTCTTGTAGGGCAAGATAGATTTCTATGCTCTATTGCCTATATATGTTATTTCTCATTGCATACAAAAAGAACTTTTTTTTTTGAAAATCTGCTTTTAAAACGTTGAGTTCCAAATTCTCTCCCCTCTTCCCTCCCCACCCGCTGTCCCTAAGAAGGCAAGCAATTCAACATAGGTCACACATGTATCATTATGCAAAACCCTTCCACAATACTCATGTTGTGAAAGACTAACTATATTTTGCTCCCTCCTATCCAGTTCCTCTTTATTCATTTTTCTCTATTGACTCTGTCCCTTTTCGAGAGTGTTTGCTTTTGATTACCTCCTCCCCTTATCTGCCCTACCTTCCATTTTTCCCCCTTTTTTTATCCCTTTCCTCCTTTCCTGTGGGGTAAGATACCCAATTGAGTATGTATGTTATTTTCTCCTCAAATCAAATCCGATGAGAGCAAGATTCACTCATTCCCCCTCACCTGCCCCCTCTTCCCTTTGTACAGAACTGCACTTTCTTGCCACTTTTATGTGAGATAATTTACCCCATTCTATTTCTTCCTTTCTCCCTCTTTCAATATATTCCTCTCTCATACCTTGATTTGATTTTACTTTTTTAGATATCATCCCTGCATATTCAACTCACCCTGTGCCCTCTATATCTATATGTAAATTCCCTTCAGGTACCCTAATACTGAGGTCTCATGAATCATACACATCATCTTTACATGTAGGAATGTAAAGAAAACAGTTCAACTTTAGTAAGTCCCTATATAAGGATGTAACTAATTAGCCTTATTGATTAAATAGGGTTTTTCCCCCTGTTTACCTTTTTATCTCTCTCTTGAGTTTTGTATTTGGACATCAGATTTTCCATTGAGCTCTGGCCTTTTCATTAGAATTCTCTTATTTCATTGAATGACCATTTCCTTGCTTGAAAAATTATGTTCAGCTTGGCTGGGTAGTTGATCCTTGGTTGTAGTGCAAGGTCCTTTGCCTTTCAGAATACCATATTCCAATTTCTCCTATCATTTAATGTAGAAGCTGAAAGATCCTTCATGATCATGACTATAATTCCATAATATTTGACTTGTTTCTTTCTAGTTGCTTTTAGCATTTTCTCCTTCACCTTGTAGTTCTAGAATTTGGGTATAATATTTCTTGGAGTTTTCAATTTGGGATCTTTTTCAGGAGGTGATCGACGGATTCTTTTTTACAATTTTACCCTCTGGTTCTAGGACCTCTGGGCAATTTTCCTTAAGGATTTCATGGAAGATACTGTCCAGGCTCTTTTTTTTCATCATAGCTTTCAGGTAGACCAATAATTCTTAGATTGTCTCTCCTGGATCTATTTTTCAGGTCATTTGTTTTTCCAGTCAGAAATTTCACATTGTATTCTATTTTTTCATTCTTTAGATTTTGTTTGACTGATTTTTGATGTCTCTTAGAGTGATTAGCTTCTACTTGCCTAATTATAATTTTTAATGTTTTGTTTTCTTCCTTTATCTTCTGTATTTCCTTTTCCATTTGGTTGATTTTATTTTTCAGTGAGACATTTTCTCCATTTATATTCTGACTTTCCTCAACCATTTCATTGATTTTACCTTTTAAAGATGTGTTTTCCTCATTGAATTTCTTTTCTATTTTTCCTTTTACCTCCCTATTTTGGTTTTTAATGTCCCCCTTGAGATCTTCCAGGAATGCTTTTTGGTCTGGAGATCAGTTCACTTTCCATTTTGAGGTTTCAGATGTGTGTATAGTATCCATGCTGTCCTCTTCTGAATTCAAGCCACATCTGGGGTCTTGGCATTGACATTTGTTAGCTCCACCCCTTGGGGCTCAGTTACTCTCCTTTTTCTGTTGAGGGGAGGGCTGCTGGAACACCTCTCTTCTTGCACTGGTCTCCTTCTGCCACCACAGGAAGGGCACTCTCCCCCACTTCTCTTGCTACTGAAGCCCCGCTTCTGTCTCCTCTGGTTCTCCCAAGGTATTATTCTCTGGGTTTATTCAAGGGAGGGATAAGAGCCATTTTGCCTGGACATTATGGCTCCTGGAAGTTCAAGAAGGCAAGTTTTAAACATCTGTACTGTGAGTTGGAGCCTTCTGGGCTAGCTGCTCCAGTGGCCACAGGCTCTGTGTTCCGACAGACTTCCATCCTGGCCTGAGATCCTTGGGGCTTGATCCCAGCCATAGCCAGTACTTCCTCCCTGGGCCTGTTCTTGCTCTGGGGTTTTGTTCACCCAGCACTCTCTCAGATCTAATTCTGTTCCCTGTTGGTTTGGTCTGGTGCCGTTCTGCATGCCTGGAGCTCCTACACCTCTCAGTCTACTAGTGGCTTTTAACTATCTCAAATCTGCTCAGATTCCCTTTTTTAGACATATCTGACAGAATTTGTGAAAGAGCTCCAGTAGTTACTTCCTTTCATAGCTCCATCTTGGCTCCACCATCAATTACATTTAGTGACATCCATGAAACCTTTCTTTCTGAATCTTTCTGATTCTCAGGACAATTTATTTCCAAGTTTCCCCTTCCAGGGAAGGGAAAATTGGATATTCAGATAAGAGAAGAGAGTAAGAATGATGGTCAATCCCCTACACTTACAATGAAGACACATTTAACTTGTGTACTGGTAACATAATGGTATCTCAAAGTCTTTCTATGTTAAGGGATTTTAGCAACAGCTAAACTATCATGAGCAAAGGAATTTGATGGTACAGCATTACACAACAAAAGCAGCAACTATTTTTTTTTCTATAAACTTGAGACATACTCTCTACTACCATCAGTGTTGAAGGAAATTATCCTAATAATATATTTTCCATGTGTGCATCTCAACATGTAGATTCTGGTCATGTACGTAACCTCTTTCCATTGATGATGGTGGAGAGTATGTCTCACACTTATAGAAAAAACAAATTAGTTGTTGCTTTTGTTGTTTAATGTCATTCTATCAAATTTCTTTGCTCTGAAATATATATTTCCTGTAATTGAGAAGGAAAAAAATAATACAACATTAGAAGCTCATGATGTATGACTTTTGAGTGGCTAAAGATCCCCTGAAGTCCTTGAATGAGGCATGATTTTAAAAATACCAATTTTGCAAATGCAAGACAAGTAAATAAGGTTTCATACTGGTTCCTTTGAAAGATATATAGAAATTTTATTTTATGCAAACAGCATGAACAAGAATTTTTATATTAGAGTAAAAATCAAAACTAGAAACACCTATGTTTAGGCCACATTAAGAGCACCTATGAGATAGCTAGGTGGTTCAGGGGCTACAGTGCTGGGCCTAAAATCAGGAAGTCTAATCTTCCTGAGGTCAAATCTGGCCTCAGATATTTACTATCTGTGTGACCCTGGGTAAGTAACTTAACAAAGTTTGCCTCAGTTCCTTATTTATAAATTCAGCTGGAGAAGGACACATCAATCCATTCTAGCACCTTTGCTAAGAAAACTCTAAATGGAGTCATGAATATTGGGGCATGACTGAAAAACAATTGAACAACAAGAGAGGTAGCATTTGATTTGTTACCCACATTCCAATCATTGGTACAAAGTAACTGTAGCTTATTATCATAATTTCTGACTCTACCCAATTGCTTTCTGGATTATTGATTGCCTCTAATCCCATTTTATTTTAATGGTTATATCTTTATTGTATATACTATTGAAGAACTATATCTATGTATTTTTCTTCATTGTCCCTTTATAGATTATAGCACCAATATTTTAATTATCCTGGTCACAGGGAAATTCATTCTTCTATGCTATCATTGGGTCAATAGTACAACTCGTATGTCTATAATTTCTGGCCAACAGTCTATAATTTCTTTATTTTTTACACTGTGGTCCAGAAAGCCAGAGCACATTTTCTAGCACCATTTTCTTACTCTATAGTTCCCCCTTCATATAATATCTCATTGTCTTTCCATTAATATGTAAGCTCCTAGAAGGAAGAGATTTTTGTGTTTTACCTTTCTTATTCTCAGTTCTTACCACTTTGCCTGGCTTATAACAGGTGCTAGATCCTTGTCGATTGATCCTCTAAAATTCTACTTTCAGTTAGTACCACTTTTGAACACTTTTGCTACGTCATTAAATCTTTCAATTCCTTGTTCAGGTCTTCATATTTTGTTTTCTCCAAATTCAGTGGCTTTTTAAAGCTGTCTTCCTCTTTGGCATTTCTGTAGTACTTGCCACTATTCATTACCTAACATTGTATTACTTTCTTGTCTGAAATCCCATTCACTCCTATTGAATGTACAGTCCACTCGACTGCAGATCTTTTTTTTGATTTTTTTATTTTTTAATCATTATTTATTTAATATTTTTAGTTTTCAGCATTAATTTTCACAAGAGTTTGAATTACAAATTTTCTCCCCATTTCTACCCTCCCCCACTCCATGATGGCATACATTGGATTGGACCATTCCCCAGTCAACTCTCTCTGCTGTCACCCCACTGCCCTCCCATCCCCTTTTCCCTTACTTTATTGTAGGGCAAGATAGATTTTTTATGCCCCATTGCCTGTATATCTTACTTCATAGTTGCAGCAAAAACTTTTTTTGAACATCTGCTTTTAAAACTTTGAGTTCCAAATTCTTTACCCTCTTCCCTCCCCACCCAGCCTCCCTAAGACAGCAACCAATTCAACATAAGCCACATGTGTATCATTATGCAAAACCCTTCCACAATACTCATGTCGTGAAAGACTAACTATATTTTGCTCTTTTCTATCCTATCCCCCTTGATCCAGTTTTCTCTCTTGAGCCTGTCCCTTTTTAAAAGTGTTTGCTTTTGATTACCTCCTCCCCCTATCTGCCCTCCATTCTATCATCCTCCCTTTTTTATCATCTTCCTCCTTCTTTCTTGTGGGGTAAGATACCCAATTGACTGTGCATGATATTCCCTCCTCAGGTCAAATCCTATGAGAGCAAGATTCACTCATTCCACCTCACCTGCCCCCTCTTCCATCCCAACAGAACTGCTTTTTCTGGCCACTTTTATGTGAGATAATTTACCTCATTCTATCTCTCCCTTTCTCCCTCTCTCAGTATATTCCTCTCTCATCCATAAATTTGATTTTATTTCTTTTAGATATCATCCCTTCATATTCAACTCATCCTGTGCCCTCTGTCTACATACATAAATACATACATATACATACACACACATATATACATACATGTATATGTATATATATGTGTGTATATGTATATATGTAGATGTATATACTATATATTTACATATGTATATTCCCTTTAGCTACCCTGGTAAGTCTCACGAATTGTACACATCATCTTTCCATGTAGGAATGTAAACAAAACAGTTCAGTTTTAGTATGTCCCTTATGATTTCTCTTTCTTGTTTACCTTTTCATGCTTCTCTTGATTCTTGTGTTTGAAAGTCAAATTTTCTATTCAGCTCTGGTCTTTTCACTGAGAAAGCTTGAAAGTCCTCTATTTTATTGAAAATCCATATTTTTCCTTGGATCATGATACTCAGTTTTGCTGGGTAGGTAATTCTTAGTTTTAATCCTAGCTCCATTGACCTCTGGAGTATTGTATTCCAAGCCCTTGGATCCCTAAATGTAGAAGCTGCTAGATCTTGTGTTATCCTGATTGTGTTTCCATAATGCTCAAATTGTTTCTTGCTGGCTGCTTGAATTGACTGCAGATCTTTATGCTGGCAAAGTGCTGTCTAGCCATTCTTCCTTCATTTTATACTGTTGTATTTGATTTTTAAAACAAAGATTAATATCTTACATTTAGCCCTCTTAAATTATATCTTATTAGAGTCAACCATGTGTTCTGCTGTCAAGATCTTTTTGAATCCTGAAATTGTCATATGAGGTGCAAGTTATCCTTCTTAGTTTTGTGTCATCAACAGATTTTATCAGCATGACACCTATATTTTATCCATGTCATTGATTAAAAAATATTAAATGTACAGAAGCAACTTGTTGGTATAGTGGAAAGTTTTAGATTTATATTCAGGAAAAACTGGGTTCAAATCTTTCTTCAAATATTTACCAACTACATGACACTAGACAAATTGTCAGTTCTCTATGACTTAGTTTTCTTACCTGCACAATGATGTATCCTCTAGATCTAAATTTAAGATACTATTCTAACAGAATGATTTACTAGACACTCTTGGCCAAGGCTACAGTGGATAGTGACCTGTATGAATCCTTGTCCATTGTGGTTTACCATAGTTTATCAACTTGGAGTTGTCTCTTTTCTTTGTAGGGGAATTTAGCTTCATTTTTTGTTTCATTCCATACTTCCTACTTCAGACTCCAGAAGAAAGTTCCTACAAATAGAGTTGCTCATTATGGAAAGGGCTATGGGATTGTAAAGGCAATTAGTAAGTGAAAGATCTTTCCTGCCCATTGAATAATCTTCAGGCGGGGCTAATAAAGGTAAGCTTGATTAGAGATGGGCCCACATCCTTTCACTAAATAGATGTGAAGCCTCAGGCTAGTAAGCATACTAGTTTGCTAGTTTGCAGAGGTGTGAAGACCCCAGGGCCCTAAAGGGAGTTGCTAAGACCAGAGCCATTGGTACCTGACCTGAGTTCTAGTCAATCAGATGATGGCTAGTACTGTATAAAAGAAAGCCCAGAACAGGGAACTGCTGAACTGGGAGCAGCAGAGCAGAGAGCAGCAGGATTCAGAAGCAGGGAGCCAGCATCAAGAGAGTACAGAGCAGAGCGTGATGAACAAGAGAAAGTCGCAGACATAAAGGAACTGGGAGTCAGCAGAGCTGCAGGACAGAGTGCTAAGCAGTGAGTTAGGATTCATTAGTGATCTTTTATAGGAGGGCCCTAGCAGCAATGGGAAGCTACAGAATGGCTTGGTTCCATGCAGTAATATTTTGTTATGATTTCCTTGTTACTACAGTGAGGTAGGCCTAACAGTTTTGGAATATTATTGCTACTATATCAAATTGGGGGCATTGGTCTTTGGATCTGGTCCTCTGGAGTGTAAATAAATGTTATACTACCTCTGCCTTCTACCTAGAGAATGCCTTATGCTTTACCATCCCGAAACACTCAGGCATATCCATGGCCCTCTCTGTGGTCATAAATTTTGCCTTACTTTTATAGGGATAAGGGCCTAGAATTTTCCTCCCCAAGGAGGTGGAAGGTAAAAATGTATCTGGTGTACAAACGTGAATCATATATGGGATAGATAATCTATTCATTAAAAACAAGGTTGTTAAGCAATAAAGAATTTTTAAATGGCTAGAACTGAATCCAGTAACATATCACCACTAGTACAATTCAATATTTGCTCAAAGTTGGTTTCTTTGTAAAACTGGTAAAGAACTTGTGTTTTCAACATTTTATCCTTCAGTGAGCACAGTCTGATCAGACCCTGAGCAGGAATGGCTGTCTAATGGCCTAATATCCTCTCTGACAGTGACTTCTTGCTGCTAGTCCACTTTATCCCTTATTCTAGGTACAAGCATTTGTGTAGGGGCTGCTAAATTATCTGCATTCACAGTTTTCCCCAGATCTTTCAAAGGATAAATATTAATGTCAAAGAAAGGAAATACATAGATGAGCCAAAGGCAGCTAGGTACCTTAGTACAACGCTGGTTGGTTGAGTGTTTGTTTCACAATGAATCTAGGTGATCCTTGATGCCCTTATACTTTGGTAGATAAAGACTTTTTTCTTCACCCTGTATGACATTACAATTTACTGTTTTTGCCATGTAAAAGACAAGAGACCTGACATCCAGAAAACCCATCCTCTTCTACCTATTGTGGCCATCTATGTAATCAGCTTTTCTGAATCAGCATTCTATTTTATGGGGATTAGGGGTGGGAGAGGAGTAGGCTGGGGTTGAGAAGGAAGTCTAGAACTCAATCCAGTGATGAGACATATGTAGAAAGAATAAGGTGAGGGAATTGGGAGTTGGGATAGGAGTAATCAGATTATGATTCAATGAACTCTAGTGACACTTACCTCTATTTACCTTTTACCTCTTCAGGCTAAATATCCCATATCCATGAAACAGTAAATGCTATAATGTTTTTTCATTAAGTTGAGGTAACATATCCTTACTTTTAATTTCTATCCATTGTTCCTTTTATGTTCTAGTGCCAAGTAGAGAAAATTATACTTTGACATAAGAAAGCTTCAAATATTTGAAGACTGCCACTAATGGCAGAAGAAATTTTATTTCCTTCCATCTCTAAGCTAAACGTGACAACATCCTTCAAGCTATCTATATGGCACAAGAGTTTTGAATCCTCTCAGCATCTAAGTTAGCCATCTTTGTATGCACTATAGATTTTTTTTTGTTTTATCTAAAATATGGTGACTAGAACTTGATGCCAAAATATCAAAGAATTACAAGAAAGACAAAATAGTAATGAGAAAAAAGAAATTCAAGTGTGGTTAAAGGTATTTTTAATCAATACTACACTCACCTAAATAGCAGAATAACAAAATTAACTAAATATCCTATTGTCTTCAGGGATAACTATTATTCTGAGAATAGCTTTTTATCTAAATTGCTTAATTTACCTAGGAATGGCTTTTCTTTTTACTTTTATATCATGGAACCAAAGAAGAGAGGTACCTGTAAAGCAAATTATCATATTTTTAGAAAAAAAACAAAGAAATAGTTATTTTCTCAGTTTTTTAAAATCTGACTGTCATAAATCCATGCCATGAAACACAAGAGGAAAATTTAGATGTAATCTGATAGTGTAAATCATAGCTATTCGTCATTAAACTAAATAATCTTTGTTTATAAGAGATATTAAATGAAAACAGCATCATCTTAAAAGATGTTTCTTAAGTAGTGGTTTTAATATTTGGAGGGTGTTTTTTTTTGTTTTCTGATTATACCTACCAATTTACACTTTAACAAATCAATAACTTATTCTTCTTATTCACATTCTTACAAATAAGTTTATCATGTATTTAGCAAATAGATATCATAAGCCATTAATAATGGAAGTTTTGCCATCTGTGCATTTTACACATTACATATGAAATCAAGTGAAGAATTACATTCTTCGAGGTTAGAAAGTTCATAGGTGGAGCCAAGATGACAGAGTAAAAGTGGGGATTTCCTTGAGCTCTTTCCCAAATCCCTCCAAACACCTGTAAAAATGACTCTAAACAAATTCTAGAGTAGCAGAACCCACAAAATAACAGAATGGAATAAATTTCCAACCCAAGGCAACATGGAAGGTGAACAGGAAAGGCCTATTGCACTGGGCTGGGAGAGGAGTGGAGTTCAGGGCAAAACATGCCAGCACAGGCTGGACACCAGCAAACCTTGTTTAGGCATCAGAGGACTGAATCACTGACTGCTGTGGTGGTTTCCAGACTTCTCAACCAACAAATGCCAAAGACAACTTAGAAGGTCAGTAGGAAAGATCTGTCAGACCTGGCAGAGAGAAGAATCCAGACTAATTCTAGGCCTGTGGCAGCAGCAGTGGCAGCAGCAATTGCAGTGGCTGCTTCGGGAGCTCTAGGTCCAGAGATGGGGGTAGATGGAACCAAGCAGCTAATTAGAGGCAGATTGCAGGGATCTCTCTGCTGGTGCTGAATCAGGATTCTCTTGTTTGCCAGTGCTTCAATCTGGGTCACAGTTCTGGGTGGTGGTCCTGGGGCAGGGAGGAACACTGGCACAGTGGACCTTGTGGTGGCAGTGGACCTCACAGTTCCAAGGCAGTAAAAGAGTGCTTGTGGTCTCACAGTCCAGGACGGGAGTAAACACCTCTCCTTTGATCATATCACCTTGGAAGCATGTAAAATTTACAGGTCCTTAGATGGATCTCAAAAAACAACTGCATGAAACCCCTGGAACTTGGGACAGTGCACCCTCCACACTGAAAGCAGAGTCGTACCTTAACAAAGTGTTAAAAACTCAAGTAATTGTCTGGGAAAATGAGCAAACAACAGGGGGGAATAAAAACTCAGACTACAAAATCTTACTTTGGTGACAAAAAACATCAAAATATAAATATATACTCAGAAGAAGACAATAAAGTCAAAGTTCATATATGCAAAGCCTCTAAGAACGATTTTGAAAATCAAGTAAGAGAAGTAGAGGAAAAATTGGGAAGAGAATGAGAGTGATGTAAAAAAAAGCTCATGCAAAACAAGTGAACATCTTGCTAAAAGAGACCACAAAAATGCTGAAGAAAAGTACACCTTAAAAAATACACTCACCCAAATGGCAAATGCGGTCCAAAATGCCAATGAATTTAAGAATGCCTTAAAAAGCAGAATTGGCCAAATGGATAAGTAGGTTCAAAAGCTCACTGAAAAAAAATAATATCTTAAAATTTAGAATGATATACATAGAAACTAATGACTCTATGAGAAATTAAGAAATTATGAAACAAAACCAAAATAACGAAAAAAAATAAGACAATGTGAAAAATCTCATTGTAAAAACAACTGACCTGGAAAATAGATCCAGGAGTGATCATTTTAAAATTATTGGACTACCTGAAAGCCATGATCCAAAAAAAGAGCCTAGACATCATCTTTCAAGAAATTATCATGGAAAACTGCCCTGATACTCTAGAACCAGAGTGTAAAATAGAAGTTGAAAGAATCCACCAATCACTTCCTGAAATAGATCCCAAAAGCAAAACTCCTAAGAATATTATAGCCAAATTTCAGAGTTCTCAGGTCAAGGAGAAAATATTGCAAGGAGCCAGAAAGAAACAATTCAAGTATTTTGGAGACCAAACCAGGATAACACAAGATTTAGGAACTTCTACATGAAGGGATCTGATGGCTTAGAATATGATATTCTGTAGGTCAAAGGAGCTAGAATTACAACAAAGAATCAACTACCCACCAAAACTGAGTATATTTTTTCAGGAGAAAAAATGGATATTCAATGATATAGAGGACTTTCATTCATTCTTGATGAAAAGACCAGAGCTGAATAGAAAATTTGACATTCAAATAAAGACTCAAGAGAGGCATGAAAATGTAAACAGGAAATAGAAATCATAAAGGACTTCAAAAAGTTGAATTGTTTACATTCCTACATGGAAAGATGATATTTGTAACTCATGAGACCTTTCTCAGTATTAGGGTATTTGAAGGGAATACATATGTATATACACACATAACATATACATAGGCATACACACAAAGAGGGCATAGGGTGAATTGAATATGCAGGGTTGACATCTAAAAATAAAATTAAGGGGTGAGAGAGGAATGTACTGGGAGAGGGAAAGGGAGAGGTAGAATGGAGTTAATTATCTCACATAAAAGAGGCAAGAAAAAGCTTTTATAGTGGAGGGGAAAGGGAGGAACTGAGAGGGAATGAGTGAACCTCGCTCTCATTGGATTTAGCTTAAGGAGGAGGGAATAACATACACACTCAATTGGGTGTAGAAATTTATCTTACCCTACACGAAAGTAGGAGGGCAGAGGATAAAAGAAGGGATATGATAGAAGTGAGGGAAGATTGGGAGAGAATGTAATCAGAAGCAAACACTTTTGAGGAGAGACAGAGTCAAAGGAGAGAATAGAATAAATGGAAGGTGGAATAGGATGGAGAGAAATACAGTTAGTCTTTCACACCACGACTGTTATGGATGTGTTTTGCATGACTCCACATGTATAACCTATATTGAATTGCTTGCCTTCTCAATGAGGGTGGGTGGGGAGGGAGTAAGGGAGAGAAGTTAGAACTCAAAGTTTTAAAAACAATTGTAAAAATTGTTTTTTCATGCAACTGGGAAATAAGATATACAGGCAATGGGGTATAGAAATCTGTCTTGTCCTACAGGAAAACAGAAGAGGAGGGGGGTGGGGAGGATAATAGAATGGAAGACAGATTGGGGGAAGGAGTAATCAGAATGCGCGCTTTCTTGGGAAAGGGGGAGGGAAGAGATGGGAAGATAATTTGTAACTCAAAATCTTGTGGAAGTGAATGTTGACAACTAAAAATAAATAAATTATTTTTTTTTAAAAAAGAAAGTACCCTGATTTCACAATACTGAATGACAATCTCTGTGCTTCTTGACTTTAGTCCAAAAAGTCGTCACCCATAAACCAAATTACTGGTATGAAGGATTTGTAAATATAGCTAGTTTTGGAAGAAAATGAGAGATATACAGTTTTGTATTCAATATCATATGGAAATAATATCAAGTTTTATGGGGCCTCCCAGAACTTTTTTTCCTGTCATAGATTTCAGGAAAACAGGCTCATTTTCATAGTCTAAAAATTGACTACAATCAAGTTACAATGTTTTACTTCCACTAATAGGTAGTTTGTATATTGTATATTAAGAGAATTTAATTCACATAGTTTTTTTCTCTTTTTTCATACATTTATCAGAATTGTAACACAGATAAAGAACTTTGGCACTTAGTGCTATGAGTGGAACGTAGTCCTTATTTAATAAAGTCTTATTGATTATTTATTGATTGGTTCTAAGAGGTATTTGTCATAACATTTCAGAATGGAGTATCAAAAGAGGTGGTCCCACTAATATTGACATGTAAAGTGAGACCTATTCTCTAATATATTTCCTTTTGAAAATCATGGCTTATTTACTATATCAAGATTAGTTAGTTCCATTGTCAGCCTTTATTAAAAACTTGGTGGTGATTTTAATCATTTCATATTTAAGAAGTAAGTCTTTCTAATGTATAAGTACTCTGTAAATATTTTTCTAAAATTTCTTGTTACATCTATCATGTTATATATGTCTGTACCACGTCATGAAAGCTATCCATTTCTGCCCTGTTAAAGTTGCTGCCATCAACCTGAGACTTATGATCTCTTCTTTTTTTTTTTTTTACATTAAGCGCCAGCATATTAGGAACTACAGCTTATTTAAAAACTTTTAATATTTTAAAATCTATTCTGCCACCTAGCATAGTGTTCTATGGATAGCAGAAGTTTAATCAATATTTGTTGACCCCAGTGGATAATAGCTAATATTATCTCCATCCTGAAATTTACTTTGCATGACCTCATCTGTGTACAAGTTATATTCTCATTTGGTAATAAGCAAGCTCCCTGAAGGAAGGGACTCTTTCATTTCTTTTTATTTATATGCCATGTCTGATAAATAGTGTTTTAATGAATATTTGTTGCATTAAATGAATTAATAGGAAAGTCCTAAAGTGCTATCATAAGCTGATGTATCACAGAATACAGATGAACCATTAGCTATTTGAAAATCAGAATAGTTAACAATCAATATGTTTTTGAAGTTAGATTGATTTGACTGTCATAGCTGAGATTGAAACATCAACTATTCTGCTACATCTTTTTTCTTGGGTGAGAGAAAACTTGGGTTTTTCTTTCAAAGACTATATATTTGGTTTTTACTTGATGAAATATGAATTCTGAGAAAGTTAAACTTTGTGGCACATTATCACAGTTAAATGCCACCATGCAAAACATATCAAATACAGAAAAACTGAATCAGGAAGCTTATTATTAAAGTTTGGAAATTACAACCAGGGTTAAGAGATGTCTATAAAATCATTGTGATATGTCAATGATAGCTATATATCACTTTTAGCTCAGTTGTTAGTTTCTACTTTCAATGGCTGAAATTAAAAAGTTAATCCCAGTAATATATTTTATACTTCATATTTGCTGAAAATTACTTTAAAGTGTAAATTAGAAAGATTATAAAAACAAATTGTATCTACACTTTTCTGTCCTGAAATGATCATTTATGGAATTTTAACATAGAAAACATTAAAATTAATGGTTTAATGCCAGTAATTAAGCTATCCATTGAATTTATTACCTATTTTTTATGCAAAATAATGTTTCCTTTGCCAAATAATAGCCAAGTTTAAAAAAAAGTCAAATAAACATAGATTAAGATTGCATGGAGATAGCCTATTGTCTCTGCTATGAAAGAGGTTTAAAGTAATGGGCAAAATACTTTTGAATGTTTTATGATGCCTTAACGGTAAATCACTATTTGTAGTCTTCAAGTTCAAAAACATTTATAATTTCTCGGAAAAAAAAAAAAACTTTTAAAATATTTGTTCTTGGCTTATTTAAAATGTGTAATATTTAGTTGTTCAAAGATGTTACAGTAGAACCTTGGTTTGCAAATTTAATTTGTTCCTAGATACTTTCATCATGTGATTTGTTCATATTACAAAGACGATTTTCCCATTGGAAATAATGTAAAGTCAGGTGATTGGTACCACATCCCCAAAAAATATTAGTGAAAAAATAATTATTTATAATCTTAAGTAAGTTTGTTGTCCCCAATGCACCTGAAATACAATAGCAATGATTAGTACACAGTATAAACTGAAAGCGAAACAAATTAACGTGCACTTTACCTTTGAGAAGAGTCATGGCTGGCATGAGGGAGGTGACAGGGAAGGGGAAGAGTAAGGGTTATTGCTTGGAAGGAGAGTTTCCTTCCATGAAAATATTGGGGATTTCAAGGTTGGGAATGTTCTGTCTTATGCTACTTTCATGAAAAGTAAGACTAACATTACTGCCTTCACTTATTTTTCACTTTTTAGAATCACTTTCATGTTTTGACTCACTGATGTTTTGTTTTTTTCTTTATGTTTGCTTCTGATTAGGAATCTATCTAATGACACTTTTTTTGATGTTTTTCATGAGATCATGGAAATGTGACATTGCATTATCTTTAAAAGTATTCGTGGATCTCATTGCTACAGCCTTATTCGGGTGATGTTTTTCAACAACATTTTGCACTTTTTCCTATGTCTGACAAACCTCCCTGATCTCACTTGATGTGAGGGATTCCTCCTACCTCTCACCCTTTTCCTCAGATGAGATATCCTCTGCAGCCTCTCACTGTTGCTCCTCATGCAGATGCATCAGTTTGTCTGTCATCAGCTCCTGGCTATGTTCCTCTAACAGCTCTTGAATGTCATCAGCATCAACTTCCAGTTCCTTCATGAAGGGTCAAGGTCAAATGAGACTGATTAGGTGGTATACCGATGTGAGGTTCCTTTGTTTGGCCTATGAAAGAAAAAAAAAAACAAAAACCATAAAACAAAACAAAAGAAAAAACATTGCTCTAGTTGAGTGTCATCCCTTCATGAGCTGTATACTTTGAATTTTTGTTCCTTCTGCAAGGCAAATTTTGCCAATTTTTTTTTCCTTGTCTAGGAAATCATATGAAAACCAGGTTACTCATAAACCAAGGTTCACTGTGTTTAGTTGTAACTAGAAGAACTATATTTTTTCTTAACTTATCATTTTATTAATTATAAGAGTAGCTAGGTGGTATAATAGATAGAGTGCTGCACCTAGAGTCAAAAATTATGAGCTGTGTGGCTTAGAACAATTCATTTAGCCATTGCCTGCCTCAGTTGTCTCAACTGTAAAATGAAGATAATAGTACTAATCTTCCAGGATTGTTGTGAGAATAAAAATAGGATAACGTTTATAAAGCATTTTGCAAATCTTAAAACACTATATGGATGCTTAATACTATTTTTCTTATATCATTAACTTATTAATAAGAGTAATCTAGCTTTCACAGTCACTGTACTAATTATTGTCCTCCTCTCCAATGAGAATTTCATTTTTCAACTACGTGGTATGCTGAAACAATTGAATAGAGAAGAATTGGATTTTGGGTGTGTAATGGTAATCAAGGCAGGATTTTTTGCCTTTTCCCCTTCTCTTTTTTTTTAATTAAGATTTTTTTCTTATTTTTTAGTTTACAACATTCAGTTACACTTGATTTTGAGTTCCAGATTTTCTCCCCTCCCCTCCTCCCTCCCTCCTCAAGACAGCATGGAATCCGATATATCTTCTTCTCATAACTTCACATTAAACTTATTTACACGATAATCAAGTTGTAGTGAAGAATTATGACCAATGGAATGAATCATGGGAAAGAAGAAACAGAAGCAAAATAAAAGGGAAAAAAGGAGAGCAAATAGTTTGCCTCAGTATGCATTCAGACTTCATAGTTCTTTCTCTGAATGTAGATAATTCCATCATGAGTCCTTTGGAGTTGTCTTTGAGCCTTGAATTGCTGAGAAGAGTGAAGTCTATCAAGGTTAATCATCACAGGATCCATATATCTGTGGTTGTGTATAATGTTCTCCTAGTTCTTCTCTGCTCACTCAGCACTATATCGTGTAGGTTTTTCCAGGTTATTATGAAGTCTGTATCTTCCCCATTTCTTATAGAACAATAGTATTCCATAATGTTCGTATACCACATCTTCTTCAGTCATTCCCCAATCAATGGGCATCCCCTTGATTTCCAATTCTTTGCTACTACAAAAAGAGACACAATAAATATTTTTTGTACATATGTGTCCTTTTCCCACTTGTGTAAGTAACCTCTTTGGAATACAGCCTTAGAAGTGATATTGCTGGGTCAAAGGGTGTGAGCCCTTCTTCTCTTAAGTGCCTTTAATGAGTCTGGCCTTTGTTTGAATGGGGAAGGTAAAGTGAGATCTTTTTTGCCTTGGAGTGTTTCTCAGCACTCAGACAATTGGGAGTCTTTGATTGGAAACAATATGTATATGGTGGTACTACTGATTAACTTTCCCACATCCGAAATGGTGAGCCTTGAGCCCTCAGGGTATATGTACTGGAAGGTTGACTTTTGGGAATACACTCATGGAAAGAGTGACAAGACTCTGAGCAAGCCATTGAAATAGCCCCCTCCTCCAATTTTGAAAAAAACTCAGATGTTGGTGCTTCTCTGGTAACTATGTACTGAGATGTTAGACAGAAAGCTAGAAGCCTGTCTACTGGTTTCTGTTATTTGATCTGTTGATATTTTCTGTTCGCAATTTCTGTTTGTATTCGCCTTGAAGTTTAGGGAGTTGATCTTTTCCCCCTGAACTGAGTGAATGATATATGTATGTTTAATTAAACCCCTTGAAGTTGTTTTCCTTAGAAGAACAGATTAAAGAATCTGTGTTGGCAGCCCTTCTGTGTGCAGGTCTTGTTGGGTCTTTCATCCCCAAAATAGCTGCTAGCCACATAGCTGTTATAGGGTGTTGGGTTGCTGTATATTCATGTTAATAACCATCTATCTATCTATCTATCTATCTATCTATCTATCTATCTATCTATCTATCTATCTATCTCTATCATCTTTATGTAAACCTCATTCTCAGATAACTCATGTAATTCTTTCCTTTTTGTCTTTAATATTGTTACATGATCACTCACCTTCATTTTGGGGGCCAGTCCAGTATATTCCTAATGCATGTAAAAAACTTTCTGTATGGTCAGAGTAGAAGCTATAACAAAGCTATAATATTGGTCATTGTGAAAAAATAGAGTGGAAGGAGACAGATAGTCTAGAACCCATAGATAACCAAAGCCACAAAACACTCCAGGAATGGGGACCATGGGAACAATGATCATAGAATTATCACAGGATAATTATGGAATCATAGATTTTTGAACTGCAAAGGACTTTAGAGGCCACCTAGTCTAAGCTACTCATTTTACAAATGAATAAAATGAGAACCAGAGGACTCGAGTGGTTTGCCCAATATTACACTAGAAATGACAGAGTTAGGATTTGATCCCACCATATAAAATCCAATGCACTTTCTAGTAACCTAAAATAAACTCTTAGCCTTAAAGCATCAGATGGTGTAATATACTTCTACTTACTGTTCTTTGTACATGCTCTTCCTAATTAACAGTTTCTGGCAATTATCACCATTACAACCTATCTCTTTCCCTGCCTGACCCCCAAACCATTATATTTTCTGCCTTATGTGGTCTACGTGGCTTGACAGCATAGGAAAAATAAACTAATATTTAGTTCCCAAGAAAAGGCCAGTGTGTGTGTGTGTGTGTGTGTGTGTGTGTGTGTGTATGTATATACATGTATATATGTATATATTTGTGTATATATATACTTATACACACACATATATATCTACATTTATATCTATATCTGTATATCTATATCTGTCTATCTAATATGTGGAGCATGAGAAAAGAGAAAAGTATACCAATAATGAACCTAGAAAAGTCACTTTGAGCTTTCTTGCTGAACATACATAGCTTCTTGCTTTCTAACCTGAAATTTACATACTGTACTAGAGACTTAGGGCAAATTTTAAAAATTTAATACAATAAATGCTGGTGATAATTATCTATATTATTTAGTCAGACAAAACAACAAGACTGGATAATGATAGTAGCAATAATAATAACATAACTGAAGAATATTAAACTAATCAAAAAGGCAAGATTTTTTTTCCATTCTTTTCCTTTTGTATTCTTGCAAGAACTCTTAAATAGTTTTATCTGATATAAAGCTATCATCTTAATGTGAAAAGTTGCTTTTCTTCAGCCTGTAAAGGGTAACAAGTTCTGTATAAAAATGATGGATTTCCACCTGGGGAATATTTATATAAATGCATGATTTTTTTTTCTTTTTTTTTGTAGTGGGTGAAATTGTTTCATTTTTACCACGAAATTATGTGGTACCTACAGGAAATGGCAATTTCATTCAGGATTAAATCTGTGAGTATGTACAAAAATATAATTTTTTCCATGTGAATACTCATAGAATAAAAATTGCTAGTTATGGACAGATTCCTGAACTAGACTGTTAAAAATCAATGTGACATGCCTCAGCAGGCAGGAGAGTTAAGGTAATATGTAATACCTGTTTCTGGAGAAAGAATATAATTTCAAAAACTTTCTTCTGTGCTCTTATTTTAAAAAAGATTCAGTGAAACATTAGGAAGTTAATAATAACTATGTGAGAAAAAAAGATTTTTTTTTTACTATGTACACTAAAAATCTTTTAAAAATAAAATGTTTCTTTGAAAAATCCCCTTCTTTAAAAGACATTTCAATGTGTAATTATAAATGCTTTTAGGAAAATATTTAGTCATATCAAATTAATTTTACCACTAATCTTTCTCACTATTATTGAGTCATCTGTTGCCCCATAAGCTTTTCTCTTGCTGACCATGTCTATAATGCTTTTGTTCTAACTAAAAAAAGACTAAAAAATGCATTTTAGAAAGGGGGTGTCTTAATTGATGCTTTTTTCATATTCCATAGTGATTTTTTCCTTGACAAAAGTCAGGAAATCAAGAGAAAAAGCCACCTAATTCAGTGAGTCATCACAAAGCATTGTGCTGTTTTATAGCAGTCTGAAAAAAAATTCACAAGAGAATACTAGAACATGTTAGGAGATTCTAAACTAGAACCTGGTTACCCCCAAGGTAACATGAATGAAAATGCCTTCATCTTTCTTCTTCCCTTTTAAATAATTCTGAATTTAAGAACAAATAAAATGATCATTTCTATATACAAAGTAGAATGATAAAAAGGACTATACATAAAACTGCCAATCACTATTAAAGTCAATTTATTTTTGCTTTTAAGTACATAATAAATTCAAAATTTAACTTTCAAAACTATTCTGTTCATCTTTGGTTCTCTTTATTTCCCTTATTCCTCCTGTTCTCTTCTGTGCATTTAAAATTCTTTAATAACCCTTTTTTGGCAACCCTATTTCTAGTCCACCCTTCATTCTCACTTCTCTCCACTCCCTTTGGATAAAAAAAAAATCCTTAAACCAAATACACACACACACACACACACACACACACACACACACACACACACACACACACAGAAAAGCAAAAGAAACTTCAGCACTGGAGAAGGTTAAAATTGTATTATCTTACTCCCTACCTTGGGTTAGTCACCTGTTTGTCAAGAGGTGAGCAGCATGATTCCATATTAATCCTTCAGAATTGTGAAAATTTACCTTTATGGTTTAAACACTTAGATAAGAAACACATGACTCACTACCATTTTAAGATCCACCTAGGAACTATCAAGTTCACCTACTGGCTGCCCAGGGCCAACAAGGTTGGGGTAATATCTAGTTAAAATTATTTTATAGGGTTTTTTTTTTTCATACACTTTCTCTCTGTATCTGGATAAGTAGACTCCCCATCAGAGGCAAGCTCATAACTCAAAAATTAAAAAAAAAATGTAGCTCTCCAGAATAAAAATAAATGAATGCACAAATGAATGAATGAGTAAACACACAGGCAAACATGTACTGACACATATATGTATACACTTGACACATACTCTTAAGTTTAATCTGCATTATTAATATTTTCTCCATTATTTTCTCAAGATTAAAAAAATCACAAAACAATGAATCAAATCAATATTCATTATATTGAGTTCTGAGATGTAAATGCTCACGATGAAAATTTAACAGTTCTTGTTATCTGGTATAAGCTGGCTTCAGCATACCCATGCTCCCAAATGTTTTATAATTTCAACCATTGTTTTAAATTTGCTTTCTTTTCTACTGGATTTTATTGGTAACATACAGAGCATTTTATATTTCTATATTTTGTAAGCTGAAACTTTGCTAATTTTTTAAAATTAATTTTATTTAAATTTTTAGGTTTGTCAAAATTAGCTCTCCTATCATCTTCAAGATTAATATTTTCTTTTCCTTTTTCTCTATGTATATCCCTTCAATTTCATTTTGTTGTCTTATTGTCATGTCTAACATTTTTATAACTATATCAAAAATTGCTTTCTATGCCTTTTTTTGTTCTTGGTCATATTGGAATGTTCTCCTGCTTCCTCATTATGACATATGTATCTAATGTGTGTTGATATGTGTGTGTATAAATATAAATGTGCATACACACACACATCAGAGAAAGTGACAGAGACAGACAGGGAGACTGGGAAACAGAAAGAAAGAGATAGAGAAAGCATTAGGATAAAAAGAGAATAGTATGGGAAAGCAAGTTACTAACCTCTCACTAATTCAGTTCATGGTGGCCACACTGGGTTCAACTGACAAAGCTTGTCAAGAAGTGTAAGGAGGAAAGATCATTGAAAGGTGAGTGACTTTAGTAGTCTAATTTTAAAGCTTCAGCTACCCAATCTAAAGAGGCTATCTCTACCACCATAAGGTAGGGGACACAGTGGCCTCCATGTCAGGCAAACTGGATATGCTTAGACACTGGTATGACCTTAGGCTAGTCAGGTAACTTCTCAGAAAAGTGAAAATATCAAATTACATTAACTTTAAGATTACTTTGGATCTACATTACACGCTTTTAATTTTTATTTCTTTATCTCTAGTTGGAAGGTGGGGAGGGACCAGAGTGTGCTATCTAGTTAGCCTTGGTTCTAAAGATCTAAATTTCATTGAGTATAAACAAATCTCTTCTGTCCTTGCCTTATCAACTTTTGACTCAATTTAAAAAATACACTTGTTTGATATTGTTCTTATTATGGATACAAATTATGTATAATTAAATTTTCTAGAATTATTGGAGAGATGATAACCAATTTTTGATTTCTTTCTTCTATGCTTAGAATAAAAGCCTAACTTGACTACAGACTTTCTAGAGTTTCAGATGTAAATCTTCCAAAAATGGTATTCATCAAGTGAAAATGTACATTTTGGGCCAGAAGCGCAGGGAAGAGAAGTCGCTGCGGTTTCCTGCTTCAACAGTGCTTGAACGGAACCCGCTGCTCGATTCCCGGCCAGAGCCGCCCTTAGCCACCCTCTCCACCTTCACCTCCAGGAACCAACACTTCCATCCTATAGTTCGAGCAGCCGCTGGTTCAGCCGCACGAGTCGCCGCCGCCGCTGCCCCAGCCTCATCCGCAGCCGCTGCGCAGCCGCCTCCTCCCGCCTCCTCGTCAGCCTCTATCGCCGCCGCCGCCATGACCACCTCAGCCCCTTCTCAGGTGCGACAGAGCTACCACCAAGACTCGGAGACCGCCATCAACCTGGAGCTCTACGCCTCCTACGTGTACCTGTCCATGTCTTACTACTTTGACCGCGATGACGTGGCACTGAAGAACTGCCAAGTATTTCCTACACCAGTCCCACGAGGAGACGGAGCACGCTGAGAAGCTGATGAAACTGCAGAACCAGCGCGGGGGCCTCATCTTCCTGCAGGACATCAAGAAACCAGGCTGAGATGACTGGGAGAGCGGACTGAACGCAATGGAGTGTGCTCTGCGCTTGAAAAAAAAAATGTCAATCGGTCGTTACTGGAATTGCACAAACTGGCAACTGACAAGAATGACCTCCATTTATGTGATTTCATCGAAACCCACTACCTGGAAGAACAGGTAAAGTCCATCAAACAACTGGGTGATCACGTAACTAACCTGCGCAAAATGGGGGCCCCCGATTCTGGCATGGCGGAATATCTTTTTGACAACCACACCCTTGCAGACAGTGACAATGAGAGCTAAGCCACACCTGGCTTCCCCCACACCTGGAAACTGTGGGCTTGACTCCTACTGTCTTTCAGCGCATGCATATTTTGGTTATCTGACCTTTTCATAATCTGTACCAAAAAACTACTACCATTTACATCCCAATAATGTGACTTGGTACTGATGAAGAAAAAAAAAGAAAGAAAATGTACATTTTGAAACAAAAGCAGAGCAAATTTTCCATGTTTTCCCATAGAAGTAATTTGATGAAGATAAGAAGTATGATTCTGGATAACCCTTTAAAAATCAGAAAGGAGTACTTTAGCTTATTTTTTCCCCAACAACACAATAATGTCAAGAGAATAAGCAAGAAAGTAATAGATCTAGTTAATGATAGCCCAGTCTTAAGAGCCAAACTGATTTTTCTTCCAAAGATATTTAGTTAGACAAACTCAGGAAGTCATCCTTCTCTATCATAGTAAAATTAATTTATAGGGAAAATGGAATTTATGTTTATAATAAGGCTACTATAACTTTATATTTGTTTGCTTCTATTTGCAAGTAGAACATGAGCCCACTGTGTGATCAAAATCAAACACATTTTATGTGATATGTACATGGTCTATTTGGACAAGTAATTATTTCCTCCATATGGATATTAGCACCACGAAATCTCTATTAAAACACGTTTACTCAGCTTTTATTTTACCCACATAAACAGTGAGGTTATCAGAAAAAGACACCTAGAGGCTAATAACACCATATGTTTTCCTCATATAGACAAGATTATGTATTCAGTGTTTTCATAAGTAAAAATTACCTGTATCTCAATGCAAAGTTGAGCAAACTCTGTTCTTGGCAAGATATAAAGTTCAAGTTTATTGACCAGAGGAAAAAAAAATAATATAAATGAAATTTCAAACTAGTAAGTTTTCAGTGGCTTTGTTACAGTCATATTAATTGATGGAAAAAATGAACATATGATGATAATGAAGTTCTTATAAAAGGACACATTTAAATATAGAAAATGTGTGTTTGATTTCTTAACAAGATCAGTATCTTCATGTCAGATTCAATATATGTGATCAGTATTGACAAGCTATTTCTTTTTATTTCACTGTTACCAGAGTGAGTGCCAAGCTTTAAAGATAATGGGAAACTGGGTCACAAATAACAGAACAACCATGAACATATTTTGATCAGAAGGATAAGGTAGAATGGAATAGTCACTATTCTATATATGATTGTGGACTAAAGCTACAGCACATATTGAAAAATCTAACAACTCTAAAATTGCTGACAGCTTTGATGTTAAAATAATTATCTTAAGTTAAGTTAAAATCATAATCACTATTTGAAAAATATACTAGGATTATTTGAGAAAATAATGTATGAACAATGCTTAGCTGTTTTTTTTTTTCTTGAAAAGTACATTGCAAGCAAGAGAACCTCCTATAGAGGATTTCAAATAAATTGGTTCATGCCTAAGACCAAGACCATTTGGGAGTTATGAAAAGTATAGTCAGCATCATTTTTATCATCACCATCACCACCATGATGATGATGATGATGATGATGACCATCATCGTTATCATTATCATCATTGCCATCATCATCATCATCATCGTCATAATCATCATCATCACCATGTCAACTACTATGGGTCAAGTACTATGCTAAAGGCTAAAAGTAAAAAAAAAGAGTCACTGTTTTCAAGGAGCCCATAGTCAAATATCGGAGATGAGAAATTTATCAAGGAGGAGATTTCAATTAATACAGGTGAGACATGACAGAAGCCAAACTTTATTAATACTAACAATGAAAGGAAAAAAAAATATGCGTGCATAAACTTAGATATTTTCCCCTTGAATCATCAGGGGTGTGTTAGAGAGATGATCTCCACTCTTATGGGAAATTATGGACAATTTGAAGGTCATGCAGGGGAATAAACAGTTCCATTTGTTTATGATCATATTAAGCTGATATTGTGACAGATTTTTGGAGTTTTCATAAGTAGATCACTACAAAAAATGAAAGTAGAGTGTCAAATATATTTTTATCTTATCCATACATAGGGCAAAACAATTTGTATAAATAAATGGCATTGTTCAGTATTCTGGAATAAATTATGAGAAAATGAAGGGAATAAGAACCCATCGCTGAAAAACTCATTTTATTGGTGAAATGTGTTTCCAAAAGAGATTTAATAATGTGGAACACATAGGAATATTGACATAAATAGGAAACAAATTGAAATAAAGGAAGAGACAGTTAAGTAGATGAAAGATAAATGTGAGTCCATATTTACTTCTAAAAGACATATGACTTGGGCATATTTACTATATGAAAATAATCTAACCAAAAGTAAAATTTTACATATTATATTTAGAGGTAATATCAGAAAAAATACCAACAATGGAGAGGCTGAGTACTGCATTGTAAAGAATGTTATACTTTGTAGGCATGGGAACTGATTTCAGATATTGTCTTTGATACTTTATGCTCAATGACCTAGAGCAAATCACTTAGCCTGACCAGGCACCAGTTTCTTTAAAATAAAGGAGTTGAATTAAATGACCTCCAAGGTGCTTTGTAATTTTAGCCATATGACTTTATGATCTCATGATCTGATAAAAAGATGAGATAAGTTTTAGTACTCTTTATAGATATAAGAAGTAACATTGATAAGGATAAACATCACCTCTATCTCTTGTGGCAATGGTGAAGTTTAGTCAGAGAAGGCAGTTGGGAGAATGGGTCGTTGTGTCAATTATTATTGGAGAAAGGCTAGAACAAGACTTCAATAATGAGATAATTAAGGAAGTTGTGGCAGACTTTTTAAAATAAAATACAAAGAGTCAACTATAATAATTCATTGGAATTTGATTAATGCTATCAATGTCAAGAAAAAATGAGAAGGGATTCTGGAAAACTGGGTGGATACTATAGTTAGGGCAGGACATTTACAAAGATTCCATAGGATAAACTAAAATTAATGGATTCTGATCCATGTTATTATACAAAATGACTACACAATGAGTTCTAAAGTGAATTTAACTATTAAGGACACAATATTATGTCAGGTATGGAAGAAGAAAGAAAGGTGAATGACATAGGATGACTACAATAAAGGAGCTTAAAATTTTACAGCAATCCATAGAACTTGTTGAAAAGTAGAATTATACTATACTGTTTGTTGGATGATGGGTTTTGCCTTTTAAGAGAAAGAAGAAAGGAGATTGGAGACAGAAAAGGGTGGAAAATACTGACAGTAGTCAAGGTTGTAGTCTTAAAGGAGTTCCAGAATGATCAATAAAGCAGATAGTGGGCTTGTGAGAGTAGTCTAAAGTGTGAGGGTACTTATGGGTTATGTGGCTTCTGGAAATAAAGAATAATAATTGTAAGATGTGACTATTTTACTAGTGTTTTTTTTTTATCTCATTACAAAAGATATAAAACATAAATGATAAAATTGACTTAAGGCACCACAATAGCAACAACCACCATTCCATGATGGACGTATCTTCCTTCTTCCCCACCTTCTCTCTTAGATCCCTGTCTCAAAAAAAAAAAAAAACTGGCACATTTAAAAGAAAGGTTCAAATATCTAAGTCATATTGGAAGAAAATATGTTATCCATGTTCATATCATGTTGATGATTGCCGTACATGGAGGAAATACACAAGTTGTTCCACATATTGAGTGTGTCATGGGCCTCTCCTTCCATATATTGAGTTTGTAGTAGCTTTGTCCTCTTGGTTTTCTGTTTACTGCCAGAAGTTGGTCATCCCTCACCATTTCCCTGAATCCTGCTACATTTGTGAAGAGTTTACCAGATCTAAAAAAAAAATGAGTCTGACTTTCAGAGAGAGGAGTGTAATTACTCAGCATCCAAGTCACTACTTTCCATATTTATTTTTTTGCCATTTTTTTAAATTTAATATATTTAGTTTTCAGCATTGATTTTCACAAGAGTTTGACTTACAAATTTTCTCCCCATTTCTACCCCCCCCACTCCAAGATGGCATATATTCTGGTTTCCCTGTTCCCCAGCGAGCCCTCCCTTCTGTCACCCCACTCCCCTCCCATCCTCTTTTCCCTTTCTTTCTTGTAGGGCAAAATAAATTTCTAATGCCGCAATGCCTGTGCCTCTTATTTTCTAGTTGCATGCAAAAACTCATTTTTTGTTGTCTTTGAACATCTGTTTTTAAAACTTTGAGTTCCAGATTCTCTCCCCTCTTTCCTGCCCACCCACCCTCCCTAAGAAGTCAATGAATTCAACATAGGCCACATGGATATCATTACGTATAATCCTTCCACAATACTCATGTTGTGAAAGACTAACTATATTTTGCCCTTACCTAACCTATCCCGCTTTATTGAATTTTCTCCCTTGACCCTGTCCCTTTTCAAAAGTGTTTGTTTTTTATTACCTCC